>JAOTAY010000005.1:1534148-1563527 GCA_025629805.1 Erythroxylum baracoense
TTCAACATCCGTTTACTGCACGGTCAGTGGCTGAAGTGTTTTCTAAGGAGATTGTGAGGCTTCATGGAGTACCACACTCTATCGTTAGTGACCGGGACCCTTTATTTATGAGTAATTTCTGGTTGGAATTTTTCAAAGGATGGGGTACCTAGTTGAAAATGAGCACTACCTACCATCCGGAAACGGATGGCAAACGGAAGTCTTAAATAGATGTTTGGAAACATATTTACGATGTTTCTCTTCTGAACAGCCTAGAGCTTGGAGTCGTTGGTTGCACTGGGCCGAGTATTGGTACAACACCAACTTTCACAGCGCTACTCAAACAACTCCTTTTGAACTAGTCTATGGTCGGAAACCACCCACTCTTGTTCAGTATTTGCCTGGGGAGTTTAAGATTGCTGCAGTGGCAGCTGAACATTAGGACCGAAATGAAATATTGCGGCAGTTACGCTATAATCTGCTCAAAGCGCAGCAGAGGATGACCAAGCAAGCCAATAAACACCGTCGACATGTTGAGTTCCATGTGGACGATTGGGTCTACTTGAAGATTCGACCACATAGACAGACCTCACTTGCACAGCGAGTGTATCACAAACTAACTCCTCGTTATTACGGGCCATTCAAGGTGCTGCAGAAAATAAGTCCTGTGGTGTACAAATTAGCCTTGCCACAGAGTTCAAAGGTTCATCTCACTTTTCATATTTCTCAACTGAAGAAGGCAGCAGGAGACCATCACGTTTCAGGTGAGCTTCCACCTAATTTGGTTGCTGAACAGCCAAGTTTCATTCCAGAGCAAATTCTTCAAACCAGGTCCTTCGACCCTCCTGCCACTCCTTGTCATCATCTGTTGGTTAAATGGGCTGCCAAAGGACCTGATGAAGCTACCTGGATCAGCTGTTCTGATTTTCGGGGCCAATTTCCTGAATCAGACCTTGTGGACAAGGTCTGTTTCCAGAGAGGGAGTACTGTTAGCCATGGAGGTTCCGGTCCAATGGTTGGACCGAAACCATTACTGGTTTATCATAGGAGGAAGAAACAGAACGCTAAGGTAGAGAGAGAATGAATGATGAGCTGGAGAATGAGGCATGCATGCTTAACCGTTAGGGGGAGAATAAGGGAATGATTGTGTAGGGTGTACGGAGTACTCTAGGTGGGGAATATAAGTTAGTTAGGAATGATGTAGAGGGAATCGTCTTTATTTTACTTCAGTACGTTGTACGGCCTTTTGGCTGTAGAGCTGCTCTACGTAGTCTTATCAATACAATTGTCTATTTTTTGGAATTCCCTATCCTTACTCTATCATCATACCTTGACAGCTTCATCGGCAGCCTTGCATGCCACGACTGTAGCTTCAATATCTCCTGTATGTCCCACCATGTCACTATTTGGTAGGTTCACACGTACCTAATGCAAACAGGAAAGCATAGGTTATCTCCACTTCCATATGAGCTGTAATTATACATTAATTACTAACGTGCATCAATCACCTGGTGGAAATTTCCACTAAGAATGGCGTCCCTCGCCTTTTCTGCAATCTCCAATGCCTTCATCTTTGGTTGGACATTGAAAGTAATTCCAATATCACTGGGAATTTCTACGTACTCCTCCATTTCAGGGTTGAAATAGCCAGAACGATTACCATTCCAGAAGAAAGTAACATGACCAAATTTAACAGTCTCACTGTTGAAAAAGATGAAGATTGTAAGATTATAAACCAAGAGAAATAAGGTCCACGGGATAAAGTGAAATGGGATATTTGGACTTTGCCACCATCCATACTAAGGGACAATTGCATCATTAAAGGCGAACAATAAGCACATTTACCTAGTCAACCTGCAATTTCAAAACAATAAGGTCCCCTTGCCTAATGCATCAACAAGCACTATTCAGTGTTGCATTGGGAAGTATCGAAATGAAAACAGGAAGGACCCCTAGAACTTAGCTTAACTCATCAAGATCATACACTCCCACCCAGTTGAACCCCTAAAAGATCTTTAACGTTTCTTTGAAGTCAACCCTAGTTCAACTCCATTCAACCATACAACAATTGCCATGCTTGAGATGACCAGGGCTGAGTCTAAAACAGTGGTATGGTTTACAACCAGATCTTGGAAGCTGGGATTAGGAAAACAATAGCTTCGGAAGTATAAGCAGGAACAGAATAAGTAGGCGCATAAACTACAATCACACCGAGATCTTTTAAGAATAAATGCACCAAGAAGACATTTGTCAACCCAAAGAGTTGAAAAGCCCTAATTCTGCCTGTGATCCCAACAACAAAGTACAGCTAGACAAGGGCAATCGATAAGATCCCACTGTTTTTAAGAACAAAATGGCCATCAATGGCATGCAGGAGCCTCTAAAACAAGATGTAAATGAAGCAAACTCACCTGCAAGCAAATGTACGGACACCATTGTGCACTAAATATTCACCAGATGTTCTTTCAATCTCTGGAGGAGACACAAGGTAATGGCTTGGAAGCTTCAATTCACCATCATACTGAAGCATTCCTGCATAACGGATTTTAGGGAACCTAACACGATCAAATTTGTCAAAATTCTCATATTCAAGTGCCTTGGCAAGCATAACCATCCGATCTGCACGGAAGTTAAATGTGACAACAGCATCACCATCCACAATTGGACCCACGGGCTTGCCACTATCATCAACAATGACAAAAGGAGGTAAGTACTGATCATTGGCCTTGGGAACTTCCCTTAGTTTCTTGACAGCCTCAACAGCATTTTTAAACTTATGTGGAGCTTCACCAAGAACCTGAGCATCCCACCCTCTTTTCACAACATCCCAGTCATTCTGTAAAAGATTCATGGGAGCTCATAAGCAAGCAGGCATGAAATTAAATTTATTACCCTACCAGAAACACCAAGTCGTCTTATATTTTGTTTAGAAGACTGCAAAGAATGCCAACAGGCTCATTATGAATTGTCAACGTTTGAAATGGAATAGTCACCCATTTCATCTCAAAGAGATTGGCAACAGGTAAGCACAGAAATTCCAATCCAGGAAGTACAGAAGCCCCATTAGAATACTTGACATTTGTCGTTTGCAAAAGAGCAATATACTGAATACTTATGCTCGTTAGAGAGTAATGCAGTATCCACCAATCCTCAACAGAGAGAAACAATGCCAAAATAATTTGTCAGCAGGAACAATAATAAGCAATGCTTCCCATACATCCAGGGATTCTGCCATAAATTGCACTTCATTTCAACAATGACAAGAAAAGGAAACAAATACCAGGAACTACTTCCATTTGCAAGAAGTTGATGCTTGAATACATAATCCCAGAAGATATACAAATTAATTAGGCCAATAATATGATAGCAAGCCTTTTAATACCTCGTATCGGTCCATGGTAACGTACATGCGACCTCCACCTGATGCAATCTGTGCATCAACACCTTTTTCACGTAATTTTGCCAGGTCATTCTCCAGAGTCTGCACAAATCCTACACTAGAACCATCCAACACATCACGTCCATCAGTGAGAATGTGAACACGAATTCTTTTAGCACCTCGTTCACCAGCACCTTTTATCAACAGCTGCACAAAGAAGATAGGAGAGAAGTAAGAATACATTTGGGAAGGAAGCTCTGACCGAAAACACCAAATCATGAATCAGGAAGTCACCTGCAATTGATCAAGTCTGGAATGCACTCCACCATCACTCAATAAGCCAATTAGGTGCAAAGTTCCAGTTTCAAAACATTCCTTTATGTACTTAAATCCCTCCCCATCATAGATTTTTCCGGAGGCAAGAGCAAGATCAACAAGCTTTGCCCTGCACTTAGAAGCAAAGGGTTGTCAACTTCAAAGCTTAAATAAGGATATTACAGAATCAAAGGCTAAATGGAAAAGAAATTACGACATAACATAAAAGCAATCCTGCAATATTTTGACGTTGTTGAGAAGGTCAATAGTAGAATCAAGGTGAATGATTCTTCAAAATCAGAAAGTAAAGAACAGCTCGTGGATCTTTTTTGATTAATAACGGCATAAATATTATGTCAATCATTGTATAGTTTATAAAAAAATTGTCAATAAACAACTTTAGAGTGAAACTTTAGCCATTCCTGCACAACAATTACCAATACGTAGCAGCTACCACAAAAAGTATGTAAAGATATTAACCATGTTTTAAAGACATGTAATGTTTTAAATACACAAATCATGCTTTAAATTATATACGGAAACTATATAAATTGATAGGAACCACAATGATGTGATTCACCACTGAACAATTTAAGAATGCATAAATAAAAATAGTAGTAATGATTTTCCACCAGAAATCAATAAGAAACAGTAATGATCACAAGGTTTGGTAGCATGAGAGAATCCAAAATAGCAAATCATAGGCATAAGAGAGATGACCCTTGAGCATAAATGCGTCCAGCACCAAGAGCATTGTGACCAACTTCACTATTGCCCATGTCATCTTCAGTTGGAAGCCCGACAGCAGTGCCATGAGCCTTAATCAACCTCCATTTCTCCGGGGCACCCTGTAAGGGAATAAGAAGAAACAAGACCAAATCCGTCAAACTATAAAAGAATGTCTGCAACATCAACAAAAGGATTTGAATATGTCACCCAGCCATGCATAACATCTCTGGATCTAGAACTGTAATCACTGAGATCTCTATAGCAGCATAGCCCTATTACATAAAGTTGGAGTAACATCTATATCTGCAGACTTCGTTAGCCCTTATAATATAACCAGGTGCAATATTGGATCAAGTGTCATGTTAATGTAAAGAAATGTCATAGCATACAACAATTTCTATGAAGAAAAAGCGTCGGGAATTAAAATAGACAATCAGCTAGACAAAACGGATGCATCAGTCCAGATGCCACCAAACTCCATGTGGAATGATAGATCCGGTAATGGAAATAATAGGAAAATAAGATAAAATAAATCGAGCACGTAAAAGAATCAGGAGATTACCTTTTTGAAGGAATCCATGGTAGGGGTATCGGCGACATGGATGCAGTTGTAGCGATCGGGGTTAGCCTCGCCCCAGCCATCCAATACAATCATTGCTATGGTTTTCCCCTTTGGAAGCTTTGGATGATCAGCCAACTTCCAGTTTGTTCCAGAGCTCCCCATGTCTCTCTAGTTGGAAAAAGGAAACAATAAAGCAGGGGAATGAATAATGGAAGAGAAAAAAATGACCTAAAAAGATTACCTGAGGATTAAATAGCAACGGTAAAGACTGAAGTGACAAACCAAAACCGTTTGTACAAATCTTGGAGCAGTTGATCTCACAGTCCGACCCAACCCAACCCACTGAAACAGAAAGACAAGTGTGTGTTGCTTCTGTTTTTGTTTATATATATATATATATATATATATATATATATAATATATGAAGGAGAGAAAAAGGGTAACTGGTAAGAGCCCGTGGAACGGGGTAGGTTTAGTTAAAAAGGTGAAACCAGGCGAAGACGGTAGGTGGGCTTTGGCACATGCGAGAGAGGCGATGGTTTTTAAGACGTGGAACCTGTGAGCTCTTTGAGCCCAGAGACAGCTGGAGTTGGGACAAGACAAACCCACCCTATATTCTCACACAAATACAAACTCAAAAATGTGATAGACATTTATTTCAAAGAGAGATATTCTAGAATATATAACTCTTCCTGACTTTTCCTCAATACATCTAGAAAACTGAAAAAGTATTACGAAAACTAAGGAAGAACATAGTTCCAACGAATTCCATGCAACACTCGACCAAACGAAAGCATTTATTCAACTTACTTTCGTGACCCAAGAGGGCATGCGCGATTCTCGACTTTTCATAAATAGTATGGCATCAGAGATGCATGTACAGTAAGTCAAGCTCTCTTTATTTGAAAACTGGTGCTTCACAAAAACATCATTATTTGACTCTTCTAACCAGAAATAAAATATGATCTCTCAAGAATGGCTGTTTCCATTGTGATTTGTTTTCTATCCAAGGACCTACTTAATTAATCCCCAACATTAAGCTTTCGTATGCCTCATCGGTGATCAGGAATAGAGAGTAATATGCCCAGCTATCTACTGAGGTTTCGTTTTGTACAAAAATATTTATGCGTATCCATATGTATTTGATCAAGATTAGAATAATACAGCAGCAATATGCATGCCATCACAGCCGACCATGCATATTATAACAAAATGTAATACTCAAAACAATAAATATAAATGTGTAGCGCAAATGACTATTACAAAGATACAATAAAAGGACGAGTGTTACTTGAACATTGCCGTCATTGAAACTGTTTTAATCGGACATTGGATCCATTGAACTTGTGAACATAGAGGAGTACGATTTTTTTTTTTTTTGTTGGTAATTCAACTTCAACGCATTTACATTTTGTCATACATAACTAACTAACATATATATTTATACATTATTTTCCATCGGCAGATCTGAAGCTAATTAGTTTGATCTTTTATTTAAAAAGTAAAAGAATGTACAAGCTTCAAATGTTCTAGGGGAAGTTGAAAAAAAGAAAGGGAAGGACTGTGGGATGGATGGACGTCGGAAAAAAGAGTCGGGGCGGCTTGAATTTCAACATTCCGATTAAGTAATCAGCTAAATCCACCTCACTTGGGTTGATAAGCTGTACTATTAAGTTTGTATCCGAAGCTACGCAAAGGAGCTAGCGTCTAGAAGAACCAAACATCTGATCAAGGAGGATGACCATAGCCATGGCAATAGAAGCATCGAAGTCTCGGAGTGGAAGTACGATGAGACGGAATACATCTATACCAAAAGCCACACCCCCTACAGCTGCCTCCTTCTGCTTTATCTCAGCCACCACCCTCCGCCTCTGCCCGTCATTATCATATATGACGCAGCATCGTTGTGCGTACGATCCCTCTATCTCATATATCAAATTGTTGTTGTTGTTGACGCTATTGTTCAGCTTATTCCTCTTAATGCTATTGTTACCGCTGTTTTCACCTGCGCTCACATGTACCAGACTCTTGGGCTTCAGAATGTTGCCACGCTTCCTCGCACAATACCTGGGATTATCGACTGATTCACCCTCGTAAACCAGCCAGCTTTCGCTCAGTCCCAACCTCTGATAACATTTACATCCATCAGAAACAGCATATTCTATTTTGGCTTATAAGAAACAATCATCGTATACGTTGCTTTAAACAAATTTTTATATACCTTGCGACGGATGGTGAGAAGAGGCCTGCCAGAAGCATCCATAAGGACGATCTCGTTTGAGGCTGCCATGTAATTGTCAACCCTGAAGACGAGGTTACCATTGCCATCAAACACCGTAAATCCCTTGCAGTTGAAGAGCAAAGATTTCTTCCACACCGTCAGAACGACTGACTCAGAAGAAGACTTGGGATTGGGAGGATTACTACTGGGTGCCGGCGGGGAGACCACGTTTGGGTGTATCCTTGCCATTATTCCTATAGCTGCCGGATGAATCCCACGATGATGATCAATAACAGGTTCCAGACTTAAATAATTAGATAATATAATAACTAGAGTTTCAGTATTGTGTGAGCTGAGGAGAAAGACTGATCAAAACACGGAGTATATTAGATAGATAGATGGATGGATCTCTTGCTTCATGCACGACCATTCAATTAAAAGATTATACGAATATATATATATATACAAAGATGTAAGAAGAGAGAATATAAGGGTGGGTTGGTGGAGTGGGCGGGTGCCTATCCAAGTCAAGACACAGCAGGAATATGAAGATTTTTCATTTTAAAAAAGCTGTGGGCGAGGAGGGGCTTCAGAGAATCAAGGAAAAGGATGGCGACTGCAGACTGCAGGGTAATTGATGGAGGTCCCATCCCGTCCCTTGCATCTATGTCATGTGTATCAAGTATTATAGTACCAATTAAAAACTGCCACCCTGTGATGTGTCTTTGCTTCAAAGCGACAAATATAACTTGCAATGATTATAATAGCAAAGTCAAGATTGATTATCAAGAAAACGAAAAGCTAAGGGTGCACTTACGGATTGGACAAGGTCCATCAAACAATTTGTTTAATATATGCCAATAATCTTGTGGCTCAGAATTAAATCGCGGTGCTTCTCAGAGAGATATTTATCTTTCTATATTTGTAAAATGGAACACGCATTCAGATTTTTGTCATTCATTGTGATTGATTTTTTCCCAATTGGCCGGTGAGTTTTGTGTGACTCTCGTTGTTTGCTTTTGGGAGCATTCTCTCCACTCTGCGTGCAAGGCTGACCTCTGAATTCTTTACCCTCTATCGTTAGAGACTTAAGAGTGTAGTTTTTATACGTTATTATTTTGTGTGTGTATACATATAGCTAGCCAACACAAAAGCACCTGAATAGATTCCGAATATAGTATAGAACAATCAAGAACGCAACCTATCCTTAATTTAATTCAAGTCGTCAAATCTAATAACGAAAAGGGAAATGGAAAAAATGATTTTGTACATTTCAGAGGATAAACATTCCAATGTATGGTTTTATGTTTGTGCATTAGCTGAGTACAAACATATACATAAACTTAGCCCGTAGCACAAAGTAGAATACAACGATAAGACTAGAGAATAATCTGTTAACTAATGTCAATACATGTCGGTGGTGGTGCATTACCCGTGACCAAGGCATATATATAAGTTACTGAAATTGAACGAGAACCAGATCCTTTCGCACAAATACTACTGTGCGTGTGAAAAAAGGATTAAGGAATCCGAATACATTACGTGTTGATGTTGACGATGACAAGCACGCATCTAGAACAAAGGTTTGCGGTTGGTAATGGTGGAAATTTTCTTTTTTAAAAAAGCTCGAATTGTAATTATATATCCATATTAACTTTTAATAAGAAACCAGCTTTCTGTTTTAGTGTCGGGTACTGGGCTTTCAGCCCGCCAAGTTCTCACCCAAATATAACGCGGCTTTTACGTCCAATCTAATGCGTACAATAATTGACAAATGAAAATATCCAGTTCATTAGCCAATTGACTCCTCACCACTCAAAATTCTCTACAAAATAATTTTTAGGCTGTCTTTTTCTCCCTTTCCTCTCTTTAAACTCTACTCAATCACACGCCCAACCAATTGCATGTCAACATGAAAATAAAGCTGCTGCAACTGCTTATGTTAGTGTTCTTAAGCTTAATCCATTGTCTGGGTAAGTTGGATGTTGTGTTACTGGAAAACCATACGTAATATGTATTATGTATAGATGTTTATTATGATATGCTTTCTTTGCAGTGAACGTTGGGGCATCAGGCCAAGACTTGTTCCAGCCAGCTGGTGATGAAATTGAGTACCGGTTAACTACGGAAAGCACACCTTTCCAACTCTGCCTGGCTTGCAAGTGTTGTTCCACAAGTAATACCAGTTCCTGTGTCACCATGCCTTGCTGCTTTGCCATTGACTGTCAACTCCCGAACAAGCCTTACGGGGTTTGTGCTTTTGTTCCCAAGACCTGTAGCTGTACCTCTTGTGCCGTCTAAGCCATACTGCAATTTCGTTCACCCTAGCTTTGTGTACTAAAAATCAAAAGTAATGATTTGTTTAAACATAAAAGGAGCAGCTTGTGCTTTGGTGACTCAAAGAATCCGATTCAGGGCCGCTGTAACAATTCATTGGCCGGCTAAGGCTCGTAGATGTATGAAAATACTTGTTAATTATGGGCAAATAACGAACTTAAGCAATCTCATTGGACTGTCCTTAACAATATTAACTGAGTCTGAATGATTAAACAATAACTATAAAGTACTTTGAATAAACTTATCGCATCGAATCATCCTGATTGACTGTTATCGAGTAAATAAATTTAAGAAAAACCAATAAATGTTACTTTGAGTTGAGGGATATCTCCTGAATTTTCTCTAACATACGAAAAGTAGAAGAAGGGATTCGAAAATGCGCATAAAAGGAGGGCTTTGGGAAAGTATATTCTACGTCTCGGATGGGTCGGGTATATGAGTGTGTGTAATGTAATGGGGTCGGGTCATCCCAATTTCATTTATTATTTTCCTTTTAAAAAAAGAAGAAGAAAGAAAACAGTTGCATTGACGCCAATGTTGCTAAAGCTGATTTGCAGTTAATCATTTTCTATAATCGGATCTACCGGAAAGGAAAGGCAATTACAGCACCAAAGCGTCGCCGGGGAGATTTACAACATATATAAAAGTGTTTTGTGCGGTGGTTGGTGTTGAAAATGGCATCAACGGAGGGATTGGTGCCCATAACCAGGAGCTTCTTGGCTTCTTATTACGACAAACACCCTTTCCAGCCTCTCTCTGACGACGTCTCTCGTCTTTCCTCTCAGATTCGCTCCATCGCCTTCGATTTGCTTAACCACTCTCCTCCTATCTCTCCAGGTCTTTTATTTTATTTGATTGCAACTGCTACTACGCTAATGCCAACACCTATTTTGATTTTATCCTTTAGATACTCAACGGTTTTATCGTTTAGATGAAAGGTTGTTGGTAGAAGAAGCGGAGCGGGATCCTCCTCATAAAATAGACGAGAATATGTGGAAAAATCGTGAACACATTGAAGAAATCTTATATTTGCTTCAACAATCCAACTGGCCCTCACCAGTAAGCTAATCTGTTTCCCAAATGAATTTCCACAACTTTTTTCTTTGGTGAAATCACTGCATTTTATACTCTATTTCATGTCTCCTTTTGGTTGATTTGTTCATTCCACATTTTTATCTAAACATTGCAGCTTCAGCAGCCGTCGACTTCTGATTGTGCCCAACTTGCCACTGTTTTTACCAGTCTCAGAGACAAGTTTCAGAGCTTGTTGATGACACTGGAGTCTTTTCAATCTAAAAATTCGGATCGTGTATTCAATACAGGTTTATTCTCTACATCTGTCACCCTTGTGGCATCATTTTTCTCAATTAGAATGCCTTCACCACATCTGTTGCCTATGAAAAAAAAAAGGGTCCTATATTATTGCTCATTCTCTCTACGACCATTTTATTACGCTTCAATATCTTTTGAGCAAGTTAAATGCGGAGAAGAGAGAGAGAGAAAGAGAGTAGGCAATGTCCAAGGGTTTATGTTGATTCTGTCAGTGTATGGATGATGTTGATGTAAAGTTCCATGAGATTGAAGGGTTTTTATCTCCGTCACCATGGTGATAACACAGTTAACTAATGTATCTGTTCAAATGTGCTGTTAGTTATGACATACATGCCTCAAGATTTCCGAGGGACACTCATTAGACAACAAAAGGAACGGTCAGAGAGGAATAAGCAAGCAGAAGTTGATGCTTTGGTGAGTTCAGGGGGGAGCATACGAGATCGATATGCTCTATTATGGAGACAACAGATGGATAGGTGAGATATCTTGTTTTAATTGCTGATTATGAAATAGATTGTATTTCTCTAATAAGTTTGGAAATTGATGTCATCTCAGGAGGAGACAGTTGGCTCAGCTCGGTTCTGCAACGGGTGTATACAAAACTCTTGTGAAGTACCTGGTTGGAGTTCCACAGGTATGATCTTTTTCGCTCCCTTTCATTGCTTTCTTGAGAACTGAGACATAGCAGCTTGCATCCATACCTTTCCTTTTTCCTTTATTTCCGCTGACTGCCTCTTTAGGCCCCTCTTTAACTTCATTTTGCCCTTCCAAAATGGTTTTGTTGGATGGAATGTTTCATGTTGTTGTGTGATACCTGCATTCAAAAGAATTCAATTACTATTATGTTGCTTGATCTGATTAGAACGGAATTCATAAGTTTGTTTAATTTATCTTGATTCTACCAACGCACACTCTTATGAATGCGTACGTTGATCCATGTGTATTATTGTGTGTGGTTTCATTTCTCTCTTTGTCTCTCTTTCAAGCAGGTTTTACTAGATTTTGTGCGCCAAATAAACGATGATGATGGGTAAGCTGTTAGTGTTCATGGCGTCGTACTATCTTTTGTTACCATGTACATTGGCAATATGGTTCTGGATGTCAATAGTTCCGAACTTGCTCTAGTGATTAATTGGAATTCCTATGTTCAATCTTTAACTTGTAGACCCATGGAAGAGCAGAGACAACGTTATGGACCACCTTTGTACAGTCTGACGGGGATGGTGCTTGTGATTCGGCTGCTTCTTTCACTTTCATGGAGGAGGTTTGAGGCTAGTAATATGTGAGCAAAATTTATGGGAAATAAAACTCCATGGTGCTTTACTATGAACTTTTTGGGTCTTACTGTACTTTCTGCTTTTATTTGGGCAGAAATGGGCATAATGTTACTGTATTGGAACAAGCAGTTGATGTGTACAAGCACGAGTTTGAAAGATTCATAGCCTTCATTAGGTACTATTCCATGGCCTTCATTCATTATTTCTTTGATGATACAAGAGCAGACAGAAGATTACCTTTATTTTCTTTTATTTCGGAATTGGGAATGGGAGGTTAGTTGCTTGTTCAATCTACAAGTGCTATCAGTTCGGAAACTATTAAGGACTACTGGGAGCAGAAGTAGCAATTATCCAGTAAACAGTTAATCTCATCATTATGGGAAGAGAAAACAATATATTGAGTACACGCATACAATTGTTTTCCCTATCATTCCTAGCCATGGTTTAAGCAAAACTATTGTCAAAAGTTATCTTGGCACTTGAATATGATTATTTTCTAATTTAAAACTTGATTGCTGATGTTAACTTATAGTTCTTACTAAGAGTTTGATGTAACAAAAGAAACCAAAGAGAAGAAAGTGAGGATTTAAGGTTAGGCAACTGAGCATATGCTTCAAGTTATTTTTACCTCTAACTTTGTAGAAGCTGCAATTATAGAAATAATTTCTAGATTCCCAAGTTTTAGAAAAAAACTTTTTTACATCCCTTGCATGGCATGTTGAGATCAATTTTCCTAAGTTGTAATGTTTGATATTTAACTTTGGTGCAGACAAGGAAATCTAGAATCAAAAGTTAACAAATAATTCACTTGAATATCCATTCCTGCTTAACTGCATCAGAACTTGACTTAGTTTAATCATTTAGTATTGTTATCTTCTGAAATCGATCAGTGGCTTGGCATTTGCGGTACCTTGCATGTGTTAATTTAGCATATCAATGTCTTTGAACGATAGTGCTTGCAATTCAATCTGTCTTTGAATATATTCTATCCATTTTTATGCATTTTTCCTTTACTTTTGTCAGTGAGGTCTTTGCGAATTCTCCCTTCTTTATTTCAGCAGAGGTTGCTGGTGCACTGGAAGCTAGGTAAATTCTCAAGTTCGATCTTCCAAGTCATCGTTGCCATTTCCATTGGAATGCTTTATCCTTTTAATTTAAATTTTTTTGCATAACAGGAATAATGATGACTTCAAGGAGATGACCATTCCGGCTGGGAAAACCCATGAGGTATGCTTTCGATATTATTCTAATCATTAACAACTCCGTGACATTAGGAGTTTCCTTGTGCTTGAACGTGTGTCTCTTGTTTTTGTTTCATTGAAGTAAGTTTGATTTAGTCAATTTCCCCGCTTCACCATCTTCAACTTTCATAGCTATTTATGTTCTTGTAACAACAATTGTAGGGAAATAAACAAACATACATTTGATAGTACATGCAGAAAGCAGATCTGGATGTTTTTGTGAATGGATGCATAATTTGTGATGTCAGAAATAGGACTGAAAATTAGTGATTGAGGGCCAGGGATGATTTGTGGCAATCATACCCTTTTCTGTGGCTTTGAAACTCTTTAAAATTCATGAAAATACTTTTCCGGAAGTCCATCAATAAAATAGACATAGTTGGTGAAGGAGAAAGTTAGCTGATATTTTGCAGTGGTTTCTGATCAACTTTAATTCTTTCTTCCCAATGTTGAAAATTTAATAAAATTATATTCTCATTATTGCTTGCTCTAAACCTTCAGAATGGCAATGCAAAATGCTGAAGTTTTTTTAATTGTTTATGAAAAATAAAGATCTCAAACTTACCTTCTAGATTCTCTTGCTCTTAGTTTACAAAAACAAATATCTAAGACTGCAGCAAGACATTCTTAAATTAGAGATTGTTCTTTCAATTCAGATAGGAATCAACTTTAGTGGATAGATGGCTGGCTTTGATTTTTAGAACATATTTCCCCCTTTATATTTAAATCTCTTCTCTATTACTAAGCTTTAACTTCTCGTATCCCGTGACTCAAATATTTGCTTACTTTTCTAGGTTTCATTGCCGGTGGAGTCAATAAATTCTTATCTTGCTTGGGATTTCTGTTTGATACAAGGCAAGATGAACCTGGTATATTTCTGAAACTCTGTTTTATGGCTGACTTCTTGAATATGAACTTTCTTTTCTTCCTAACTACACTGCAGGCCTGCCTTTTCCTATGTCAATAGGTTATTACCTTTCATTACTAAATCTTGCACTTTAGTTGTAAGCTTATTTGTTGTGCTTGGTATAAACAATATGGAAGTTGTTTTGTTAGTATTATTTAAATTGAATACGCTGACGAAGGAGTTCACCTTTGACAGCATCATACTTTCTGTTTGTATTAACAGTACTGGCTGACCTTTTAGGACATCTAGAGTTCACATTCTTAATGTATGCTTATTTTACCATGAAATGGGAATTCTGTGTCTTCCTTCCCCTTCATTTAAACTGTGGTCACATTGTGTCCGTGCCTTTGGAATAGGCAATGTGATCAGCATGATCATCAAAAAATACATCATTTTACTCTCCGTTGTTGAGACTAGCATTTAAATGGTGAACCTATTGCCTACTAGATTTGACTTCTATATTAGAATATCCTAGCTGTAAAAGTTTGTGTAACCATTCTTCCTTTATACCATCTCACTAAATTTCACATTGACTTGTGTCAGGATATTGGATTTAGTGTGGAACATACTAGTCCTTCTGGACAGAAGACGGTAAGTTATAGCATCACTTCGTTTCTTACATAATCCTATCCTTGCTCCATAGTGGAATCTTGATGCAAGGATTTACTTGTTTGCCTTTTCTTTGGTGTTCTCTTTTGCTCATTTTCCACTTGTATGTACATTGTGCGTGGTTGGTGGTTCCCCAGCTGATATTGCCTTACCGGCGTTGTGAGTCTGACCAAGTGAGTTATGCTTTTAAATATCCGCTTTACAATGTGTTTGATTAGAGTAAGAAGCTGTCACTGATTTAGCCCTATAATCTTCCAGGGCAACTTTTGCACGTGCATGACTGGAAACTACAAACTGATTTGGGACAACTCCTATTCGGCATTTTTTAAGAAGGTAGGATTGTGTAACAGAGGAAATATTGTGGTCGACGTATTTGAGAATAACAGGATACCATAACCCAAAATCATCTGACGAGATTCCAAGTCCATTCATTATATAGAATCAGAGAGTTTATTAATAACGATATCTGTGTGAGCTTCTTGCGTGGCAATTTCCTAACCTCGAACGAATTTCCTCAATAGGTCCTACGCTTCAAGGTGGACTGTATACCTCCAGTTGTAGAGCCAGCGCAATCCACAAATGAAGTGGAAGGATGACGAACTTGTGTATTAGTGATTCGATCCAACAAATTTGTGTTGTCGAACAAGCCGCCGCTAGTGTGCAATATCAAACTTTTAGCTGTCATTTGCAAGACGAGGATGAATGTCTGTAGCTAACCCCTCAGCTGGATTCAGTATTTCTCTTTTGTTAATTTCAATTTGCTTCTCATTGTTCATTGAAATGGCGAGTATAGTTGTGAACAAAGCAATCACATTGAGACAAAAAAGGGGGGAAAAAAAGAAGAAAGAGGGCTGTAAATAACACATTCTTCGAGGTCGAATTGTGCCTTTGAGACGTGAATGTGTCATACTGTTTTCTTCCTCTTGTTTAATCTAGGCAAGGGGATTCAAGAAAATATTGTGTATTCATTGTCATAGTATATCATCAAACATATTGTTGGTTCAATTCTTTTGTTCGGTTGAACAAATAATGTGAAGGTAATCATAACATACACGGGAGAAAGAAATTGTAATTTTAGATAAGTATTATCTTTAATGGAATAATAAATTGGAAAAGTAAAATACTTAAACATTACATACTTGCACCCTATACACGTTGCATATTTTAGTAGTATTACTTAAAATTACATGCTTTGCATATCATCCAAAAATGTAGTTGGATGCAACACAATTGCACCCTACATAACACCTCACAAAGAGAAAAGTGTCATTCGGTAAACAAATAGAATGGAATACACATTACAAAAATTTGTATTGCCTAATTTAGCACCTAGCGATAAAATTTCGGTAGTGAAGAAATGAACCATTAGCCACAGCCAATTGATTCAACAAAGATAGCACCTATACTCCTCTAAATTATCAGAAATTTCAGACAAGTGGTAAACCTAATCGACTAATTCAGTTTGAGCGCTAAAGTCCAAATGATCACAGAACTGGTAAATGAAGATTCTCCAGGCATCATCACTTCCATACCGTGTATTAGCAAGGCGAATTATGCATCCATAGAATCTGGCTTCGCCTCATTACAGCTTAACTGAAATGATATGCTCGCTTAGCAGCATCTAGAGTGTTAGACAAAAGCATGGCAATTGTCATGGGACCAACTCCTCCAGGAACAGGGGTAACTGCCGATGCCACCTGCACTGCCTCTTCATAGCAAACATCTCCTATGAGACGGTAACCATGGTCAAAGTTTGGATCCTGCCATCAACATGTTTATCATGAAATCTGAAATCAAAAGTTATTACACCAATCCTCTCCCTGAGAATGAACCAGTAACTTGACAAATTGGATCCATTACAAGCCTTATTTAGTGATTTGCTAATAGCGGTGAAATGCTTCATTGAGAACTGTTTCCTGTGTGTCCGTTTGCTAGTTTTGTCTCTCTGTTTTATATTCTTTTTTGGCGTGCGTGTGCAGACAAACAGGGAATTAAGAACTTTGCCATTTTGTACATTAGAGAGGATGAAAGATATACCTCAACAGGACAAGTTCCTACATCAACAACAACAGCTCCAGGCTTTAACCAGTTACCACGGACCAGGTTTGGCACTCCAGAAGCTGTGACCACAATATCAGCCTCACTAGTGACCTGTTCGGGGTTTGGTGTGAACGCGTGCACAATGCTGACGGTTGCATGGTGCCTCTACCCAAAAGTTCAATTGAAACCACTAATCAGAACGACGGTAAAATTATTGAATAAAAATCGAATGTTTAGATGCAAAAATACTGCTACCTGCAGTAGCAATGATGTGGGCAGTCCAACGATGTTGCTTCTCCCAATAACCACTGCATTTTTCCCCATAATTTCCACACCTGACCTTAGTAACAACTCGATGCAACCCTTGGGAGTGCATGGGATGAACAATGGTTCCCGACCCCTCATGGCAAGATTCCCCATATTTAGAGGATGGAAACCATCCACATCCTTTTCTAAATTCACGGCATTTAGAATCTTCTCCTCATCTAAATGCTGTGCCGTAAGAACTTTCAAGTTATCCACAACACCAAATTACTTAAAAGATGTTGCATGAAATCCATTTTCCATACATAACAACTAAGAATATTGTCAGCAAGTTTGTTAACCTCTAAAAAAGAACAGTCTACCAAATAGTTTCACCGGCCAATCCACAAATTCAAGATGCTGAGTAGGTCACTTATAGAATTTGGATTAGGTGGTGGCTGGAAACACTTGTATTTATCTTTAAGGTTTCTATCAATGCGATCGAACCCAATAAAGCTTAAGACAACCATGAAGAAAATGATAAAAAGGAGATTTACTTGTGGTAGAGGAAGCTGCACAAGAATTCCATGAATAGAGGGATCTTGATTAAAAGTTGACAAGGCATCAAGAACTGCAGCTTCAGTGCAATCACAGGGGAGTTGAGTAATAGGAGATTTAATACCAGCTTCTTCACAAGCTTTCATTTTGTTGCGGACATAAGTTTGAGAGTCCCTCCTGTGGCCAACAAGAACAACAGCCAAGCCAGGGATTTTTCCAATGCATTCCTTCATTCTCCTAACTTGGGAAGCAATTGAGGATCTGATTTCCTGTGCAATGAATTTCCCATCAATTACAACAGCACCCTGCTGCTCATTGGCTGTTAGGCACGTGAAAATGTTAAAATAAAAAAAAAAATCGAACCACATCAAATGTATGAAGGCAACAAATAAAGGGAATAGGAAGATAACTTACAAGAAGATTTAGGAGGAGATTGAAGTTGATGGGAGGCGATAGGGAACCAAACGTCAGGGAGATCAAGGGAGACGAGAGAAGGAGGAGACTTGAGGATTTGCGTGAAGGTCGTCGTTTTCCTTATTCCTTGAAAAGCCGAGGAACAACCCTTCTTGGTGTTCTTCCAGGCTACTGCCACGGTTTGGGTCACATTTCTGATTATCATCATTTTCGATGATAACATAGAAGGATTAGGGAGTAAGAACAAAAAGAAAAAAAAAGATGTCCTCTTTCTGGGCTGAGAAGAGGGCCCATTTAAAGAAGGAATGGATCAGGGCCCATTCAAAGAAATGCATTATATGCAGAATAAGGAAAGTGGAAGGAATGAATTGACAGTGGTGCCGTGCGTGATAATTTTATAGTTTAGTTGTTGTTGGATTGCAAAAGCAGGAATGTTTGGTAAGACAAGTTGCTGTCTTTTTTTGTATGAATACGGCTTATCGTTTTATGCATCAATATATTTTAACATGAATGTGAAAAAATCTTTCATATTTCAAATCAGTCTGGAGAATGGCCATGCCTGTCTACCCCCTCCCATGCAATTGCCAACAATAAGGCAACAAAAAGAAAATAGGATCAATTATTTGGTCATTATTGGCTACTTATGCTCAAAAGTATATGGATGTTTGATTGAAAGAGCCAAGTACAAGAAGAAGAAGAAGAAGAAGAACTCACCCATTAGGTTAGGTCTATTGTAAATATACCCACGAGTCTAGCAGATTCGGCTTTGGTTTGGTGGGGCAGGCTCAAGTTAAGTAATAAACAAACATATGAGCTCATTGATTTACGAGCCTCTCACGTGTTGTGGTTAAGTTATTATAGGTAATAGTGAGGGGGAGAAGACTTGTGTCTCTCGATAAAAAGACGCCTAGCTTTTCCATCTCAGAAGCTGCACAGTTTTCGATGTACTGTAAAAATAAATGTCCTCGTTTCATGTGTTCTGATCTTCTTTTTGCAAGTTCCGCTGCTGTGCCTGTGACAATCTCTTGTCCATTTCGTTGGTGTCCCTGCTTCCTGCAAAATATACCCCAGCCCACTCAGCGGTCACTACTACCCTTCAGTTTCAAAGTCAAACCCCACCCTAACTCTTTCCTTTTTCTCTAATTTAGAAATGTTTTTTATTAATATGCATGCATGCATGCATTCAATTCAGTTAATTGATCATTGTCAAAGAGCTAGCTGCCTTGTATCTTGTTTGTTGTTTCATCCCCTAATCTCAGTTGATCCGGAATGGTTCAGAATTTCAAATAAAACGTTATGTTCGGTTTGGAATTAATGAATTACAGCTGTCGTTGGTAATTAATTTGAGATGGAAATCGATGCAGCTCTCGAGTACTGGTCTGGTCTGATCTTGGTAGTTGAAGTTATAAAATGTTAAATTAAGAAACGTCAAACAGGCAACGACGAACTACAATCCCCATCCATCTCCAACATAACATGCCTACTGCTATTTTCATTTCACACAACCATTTCCTTATGTATATGAAATGAATATTCACTAATCCCACACAAAAGACATTAAGCTAACCAACACAGCCAGCTTCTCAGTCCTTTTTACTTTCTCCATCCGTGCTTCATGTTCTTTGGTTATAAAATAATTGAAGACTAGGAAGGCAGCATCTTAAATGCAGATGCATGGTTTGGTAGGTTACTGCTATATTCATATATTAAATTGGCTGAAGTAGAGCGTCTTAATTTGTCATGGGATGGCGTGTTGGACGAGACGAGACAGACTAGCTAGCTAGTTGAGGTTGAGCCGAAGATAAAGAATCCCAATGCAATGTTGTTGCTGTCCCAAATTTCTCACCGTTTTCTGTTTTGGACGTACACCACCACACTTAGGCTCTTTTAATTTTTTTGACACAAAATGAAACACCACCAGTTGCATCTTTCATATATTCATTCATCATCACCTTCATTTCATGGCTGCCTCTAATGTTGATGTAAGTGGCAGGGACAACAGCCCCAAGTCATTGACAAGCGATTCCCTCGGTGACGGCAGAAGTACCTATAATGGCACCAACGTCCTCGCCGGTGATCCCAATAAAGGTATAGCAGAAATTGGAAAGATGGTGAGAAAGAGAATGGCTTCAGAGATGATGGAAACGCGTAATAACAGCCAAGGTCAAAGGAGTTACCGTAAGATGAACAACAGCTACATGAGCATGAGCATGGATGCGCTTTCAGACAACAATAACGTTATTGGTTGCCCTTCTTTCACTGCAACAACTACATATAGTAACAGTGGTGTGCACCGTAACCCAAGCCCAAATCAAAGCCTAAGCCCCGTAGTCCTCAACTACTCCACTATGACGTCTATGGTACCCTCTTCTTCTACAAACTTGACCTCCATGACGTCAGTCGGGGCTGTGTCGACTGTGTCTCTTTCTGGATGTTTGTCCTCCTCATCTACCACAACCAACTTTACTTCTCATGACTGTGTCCTCTCCTCCTTATCATTCCCTTCTCAATCCCATCCCCATCCCCAGCCGCCAGCCGTGTGTGGCTTTTCCGGTCTTCCTTTATTTCCTCCCGAGAGAGAAATATATAATAATATTCTTAGCGTTTCAGTTCCACCTCCTCCTGCTCCTGCTCCTGCTCCTCCTTCTGTTATCCCTACTACTTCCCTCATGGAAGATAGCTCCGCAACGGCCTGGATCGATGGCATCATAAAAGACCTCCTCCACAGCTCCACCATTGTCTCCATCCCTCAACTCATTCAGAACGTGAGGGAGATTATTTATCCTTGCAATCCCAGCCTCGCCTCCCTCCTTGAGTATAGGCTCCAAGCTCTGACAGAACCACTTCCCTCTTCTTATAATAATCCTCCGCTTTTGGATAGGAGGAGGAAAGAAGCAGTGGTGTCCGTGCCTCAGAGGCTTTATAATCTACCCCAAACTACTTCTACTACTAATACAACTACTACTTCTTCCCTTAGTCTTCATCTTGACAACAACAATGCCCCTACACCCGCTTCCTACTTGCCATTGCCTGCTGCTGTTGCCAATAATTCCCCCATCGTTCATCAGTATAACTGCTCGTCAACGCCACCACCGATTTCCCAGGTAGGTAACGGTCAAAACCAACAACACCAACACAAACACCAAGCCTATGTTCATCTTCACGATCATCATAATCATCAACACCAAGCACGAAGCCCGTCTTCTACTTCTGTTACACCATTTATTCCAACATCCAATGACCAAGAAAAATCTTCATCTGCTGAAACAGAACAAGTAGTAGGTACTACAGGGGCAACGCCAACATCAGGCGGAGCTAGTACTGGTACTAGTACTAGGGAAAAGAAGGAAGAACTGCGGCAACAGAAGAGAGACGAGGATGGCTTACACCTCCTCACTTTACTTCTTCAATGCGCCGAGGCAGTCTCCGCTGACAATTACGATGAAGCAAGCAAGTTGCTGCTTGAGATATCGGAGCTCTCCACGCCCTTTGGAACGTCGGCGCAGCGAGTGGCGGCTTACTTCTCGGAGGCAATGTCAGCGAGGTTGGTGAACTCATGCCTGGGAATATATGCTTCGTTGCCATCATTTCCCCAAACCCATGCTCAAAAGATGGCCTCGGCTTTCCAGGTGTTCAACGGAATCAGTCCCTTTGTCAAGTTCTCTCATTTTACTGCAAATCAGGCCATACAAGAAGCTTTCGAAAGGGAAGATAGGGTGCACATCATAGATCTGGACATTATGCAAGGCTTGCAGTGGCCTGGCCTTTTTCACATTTTAGCTTCTAGGCCAGGTGGACCTCCATTCGTGCGTCTGACGGGGCTGGGCACCTCCATGGACACTCTGGAGGCCACGGGCAGGCGTTTGTCTGATTTCGCTCAGAAGCTGGGCCTTCCTTTCGAATTCTTTCCCGTGGCCGACAAAGTTGGGAACTTGGACCCTGAGAGGCTTAATGTCAGCAAGCGAGAGGCCATTGCCGTTCACTGGTTGCAACACTCTCTATACGATGTAACTGGTTCAGATACGAATACGCTTTGGCTATTGCAAAGGTGAATATATACGTATATAATAATAATAATCATCGTCGTCATCATCATATTTATTGATTGTTGAAGAATTGAAACACAGGAATGGAATGGATCCCAAGATAAAAAGTTTTTTAACTTCTTTTCTTTTCTTTATGCCCCTTAGGGTCTTCTTAGCATCATTAACTTTTGTTAATGGGTAAAAATTAGTTTCCAACTTTTATTTTTTGGTGTGTGTGTTTCGAGCAGTGAATGCGAAGTACTATTGTTTTATATATAGGTAGATAGATGAATTTATTTGATGGACTTGGCTGCAGATTGGGACCTAAAGTGGTGACGGTGGTAGAACAGGACCTGACTCATACAGGGTCGTTCCTGGGAAGGTTTGTGGAGGCAATACACTACTATTCAGCGCTGTTTGACTCGCTAGGGGCAAGCTACGGGGAGGAAAGTGAGGAAAGGCACGTAGTGGAACAGCAGCTTCTTTCTAGAGAGATACGTAATGTATTGGCAGTGGGAGGGCCTTCGAGGAGCGGGCAAGTGAGATTCCAGAATTGGAGAGAGAAGCTCCAGCAGTCGGGTTTTAAGGGCATTTCTCTTGCTGGGAATGCGGCCACGCAGGCCACCTTGCTACTTGGTATGTTCCCTTCCGATGGTTACACCTTGGTCGAGGACAATGGCACCTTGAAGCTCGGTTGGAAGGACCTTTGCTTGCTTACTGCTTCTGCCTGGAGCCCTTTCCCAATTCCAACTGTTGTTGACGCTACTCGCTTTCCTAGCTAAAACGCCATTTCCCCGCATTTTATCTTTGCTTTTACTCCCCACTGTATTTGGATAATATGAATTTGTTTTTAATCGCAATCCCAACTTGCATTAATTTTTTTTTACAAGTCTTCCACAGTCCCACTACATCTTCCATTTAATTGCCTCTCTATTTTCATTTTGAAATTCACCAGAGACCAGCGTAGTTGGGCCCCAATTGTTCTTTCCAAGGGGTAACTTCGATTGCTTGCAGGCGAATTTTTTTACCTATATATGTTGGACTAACACCGAGAGTACGTATCGTATAATTCCATTTGCAGAGTTCAACAAAGGTTCAAAGCGATAATGACAGTTTGGAAATAAAAAAATAAAATGGAAAGGCTAGGCTTCCCGTTAACAAGTTATAAATTTGAGAATGACAGTTTTCCCAAGTGAACAATTTATCACTGGAGAATACTACGGATTTGCCAGCTAATTTTCATCACTGAGTACATAAAAGTTATAAATGAAGTTACCAATCAAATAGACAATCAGAACAACTTGCCCTAAAGGGGACAACGGCGATTGTTTTCTCAACCATGCTTTACATCACCAACAGCTAACTCTTCTTCAATTGAAGGTACAGTTGCAGCATTACCGCGTACTGATTATTGTTCTCCATCGATTCACACTACCTACCAACAATGTAGCTCTTCCCAATCAACCCCTGCATTGCAAAATAAATCACCAGATCCTATCCAAAATCTTTCAAGCAGGGGACTGCCAACCTCAAAAGTCTCTTTCTTCTGCAGCGCTAGATAATTGGTGAAATATTCTAATCCCATCTATTTACCAAAATTAGAGGCCAACAACTTGTTGCAATGCCACTCGAGAATTGAGCTCAGTGAAAAATTTTGAGCAACAAATTCTTGATCCTTAATCTCTCTGTAATTCGATAGCTGCAAATCTGGACCAGCCACTCATCATGGATTTACCTTACACTCACCCAAAAATTGATCTTCTCGGTTTAGAAACCTCTTCCAATAATTTTTATACTCTGGAATTCCCAGCTCAAGCCAAGGTTTCATTTTTCCATTGTAGTGCAAAACTGCAGCACTCTTAATGTCCTTCTCATCAAGCCCATAGTCATGACCCAATCCTGACAAAGTCCACGTACTATCAAGAGTATAAATAAGATCATGAAAAGTAATCAAGCTTGCAGTCAATGAAGCCGCTGCAGTTGATCCTGCTTCCTTCCTGACCTGATTTCAATGCCATAAAAGGCAGGAAAGCAAATAAGCAAACGGAGAAAATTGCAACAACAGAAACGCTCAACAGCATAGCAAACAGGAAAACGAAACGGCCTAATGGACGATTGAAATCTTTTGACCAACGTTTTAACATGTTGGTGGATGTAGTACATCTACAAAGGGGGTTCAATAGCAAGTCTGTTTTTATCAGCAAATTTATCAAGCATGATTAAAGCTGTTAAGCAAAAAAGTATTCCCAAGCAGCTTAGCACATCACAGATTCTAGTAACGTTTGCACTCACCTCTTGTTCCAATTTCCAGTAAGTTTCTGTGAGCTTTATTTCTCTCCATCTTGCCAGATTAATTACATTCAATCCAGACATCCAAGCACAAGAATCTTTTTCGAACCTGTTTTTGACCAGATAACTGCTCAGTTGGCTCAATGGCACAGAGCATAATTGCACAGCACCATTAACTTTCTTTCCCATGTTGAGGTTCCATAGCTCAGACAAGTCTTTCTGGACAACAATGTCATCGTCCAGAACAATGATTCGATTCAAACCAGGGAATATGTCAGGAAGGAGATAGTGAACATGAGAAAAAACAGAAATATATCGTGTTTTAGAATGGGCCCTATCTAAACCATAGAAAGAGACACGAAATTCCACAGGCAAGAACATGCTTGAGAGAGCTCCCTTATCATGAATTTTAAGGTTAAGACCCTCAATGTTTAGCACTTGAACTGCTGCTTCCTGATAAGTATTTTTTAAGAACCATAATTTCATCCCATAGTAATTTTGTCCATCTGTAAGAACATGAAAAACCAGGTTCCTACTATCCTGCAACAAGCAACAGAAGTAAATCATGTCATTATCAAAGCCAACAAATTCAAGCTATAAAATGAAAAAATGTAATGTAAAAACATACTCTTGCATGAGTAACAGTTGAGTTGATTACAACCGAAGATGCAAGTACGTTACTGGAGAATACAACATAGTGTTGCAAATTGGAATCTGCAAATTTTTCAGGCTCGGCAAGCTCTGCATCATGCAAAGGAGATTTGAAATACTCCAGAGTTAGCCTCATAGACAAGCAGTGTAGACTTTTTGGCATGGTCTGGACTGAAAGTTGATAGAGGAAGGAACTCTGCTTCATATGGAAGCTGGCTTCATCTTCCGTCATATCAAATATTTGTCTCAGTTTCTTGTCAACGTTGTTACATTCAACAGGGAATGACTTGGCTCTGGTTATTGCAGCTTCCATGTTCTGTAGTTTCTTTTCAATTCTGATCAAACAAATAAACAAAGATCAATGTGCTATAGCAAGAAATATAAAGCCTCATTATGCACACAGGAACTGGAGAAAAAGAGGACAACTTTGACCAACAAAGAGGAGAAAGCTTGAGAAAGAAGAGGTCACCATAACAATAAAAGAAAACCTGAAAAGCAATTGGTTATCTATCTACCAGACATAATCCTGAAACAATTTCGCAACAATACAAAATTGTGATTTCTTATTCCAAGTTCTGAAACATAGTTAAAAGGAAATAAGAACAATCATTTATATTCATAAAAAGCAAAGCTCTTTCTTCTAAGAATTCATCTGGTTCTATTTTTCTTTAATAAGCTAAACTACCTTCCCTAGAAATGCTTGTAGTACTTCTCAGAAGGGCTCTTACCTTGCTGCAGCTTACAAAGATCAACAAAAGAGATTCACCGCAACCTATAGGGTACAATTCTATGAAGGGTCAGATGACAGATGATGCCCACTATGAAGCCATCTTACCAACTGTGTAAATGGCCTTTGAAATCTCAAGCATCAAAGGCTCTTGAACTTGGATAGGCACACATTCTATAGCATAGTGAAAAGATCACATGCATAAGCAGCTCACTTCCCAGCCAACAATAATGAATGCTGGTCTGGAAAAACTACAAATTTAACCTACAGCTATCATGGAATGGTGGCTCCCAAGAGTTGAAACTCATGAACGTGGACTTCAACACAAGTACTAAAAATGTAACCGAATAAACAATGACCACTTAAACTAAGAACAGCACTATAGATATGAATAAGATTCAGATTTGAAAGATGCATTTGTTGGGAAGAAATAAGTAAGAAGATTGCCTGAAGGGAAGGGAGTGATCAAAGGTTGACATTGAGAGTTTTTTTTGCAATATTTTTCGTTCCAGCACTACTATTGGAGTGAAGTTTATTATTTCAGAAGTTTTGTTCAGTTAAGAGACTAAACTAGAGGGGACCTGCTCTAGTTAGGATAATTCCTAAATCAAAGGGATCCTAAAATCTCTGAATTCCTAATAACTCTACTGCAATAACACCTATTTAAAGGGCATATTTCTATTGAATAAGATCGTCAAAAACATTATGAGAAAATCAACAGAAAGTCTGTCAAGGACAGCTATCTCTCTTTCATTCAGCATGGGCAAGCCTAGAAAGGGAGTGACCAATAAAGGGGGAGGAGAGGACTTCCTTGCGAGTGTCCCACGTCAGATTTCAAATGGAGAAGTCAGTTCATACAGTAAAGGTTATAGTTAGAGGACTATAGACAAATTTTAATTGTTGGGAAAATTTCCTTAAACCAAATAAATACACTGCAATATTATCTAGAGAACACGTAAATGCATCAATGAATGAACATAATTTCTATAAAAAAGCAATTAATGACATTGGGAAAGGGCAAAAGAAAGAAAAAAAAAAGGAGAAGTTTATGTGTCTGTGGATTAATCAAACAAGCAGAAGTTGACCAATCTTTTCTGGATAAGAAGAGATTGGCTAACGTTCTTAGTAGAATGCAGGGCCCCTTATTGTGGAAAAGATAGGAAAAACATTGTTTCAAGTGTTTTTGGCACTTTCCAAGGGAAATCTTAGCAGAAAAAAACTAAAGATGAAGAAAACAAAGAAGAGCCTTGGTTAGCTTGCAGTATTATTTGTTCCAAAATAAATGAATGGTATATAATTTTCAGAAGGTCCTTCACAGCAAGAAAGTCTTCATAATGCTCATTTTTGAAATCTTCAAACAATTTACAGTTGCACTCTGATAACAGGTTTCCATCATTCTACTCTAGAGCAACAGCAATGACCATATCATATATAAAATATGTCCATGCATCAGAGGGTAAAAACATTGACACCGTACTGTAACTGATCCAATCACTACCAGAATGTAACTATTTCTTAGTAACATCATGTACATAGGGAGAATATCATTTCCTTTTCTGTGGAAGGCATAGAGGGTTTGCATCATAGTCGTATCTTTACATCTAAAAATGGGCTCGTAGGTGAACAGGCAGTGGCACTAAGGCAAGTGATCCATTGTGAAGAAAAAAACAAGCTGTATTAGTCAAGGGTATGGTTGAGATAAGTCTCAAGTAGGTGAGAGCAAATCTGGAATAGGGAAAACAGATATTACAAGGATACAAGCAGGTATGACCAAGCCAAAGAAAGAATATGGGAATAAGTGAATGCAAGGAGTTGACAATAACAATGGAGCTCACAATGCCACATCAAATGGTATGCAAATTTGTTTCTTCTCATAGTTAATACTGTGGGACACCACTAAATTTCAGCTATAGCCATGTTAATTGGAGTGTCATCGCGAGATTCTTTTACTTTGAAAGGACCTGAGATATTTCCAGAAATCAATCGAATTACATTTTTCTCCTTGATTTTCATTTCCTCTTCCCTTAATCCTTTTGATTCATTTGATTTCCTTATGATTTTTCTTTGATTATACATCTTCCACAACTACAGTGAGTTAGTTACAAGATCCTTCGATCTAACAAACATGTAAGTTACGATAGAAAATAGCATCTCTCAAACTGATAAAACACTCACAGTAGATGGAAATTTATTGATTCAGTAAATTATACTAACATTTCAAACTAGTAATCAGATCCAAAATGATGATAATTAACATGTTTAAAGATTATTTCAAGTCACATAAAATCAATAATTGATTGTCACCATGGAAGAAAGCTAGGGACATTGAGGAAATTAGAAAGACTTACTGTGGTGGAAGATCATCATCTGTGGTGCTTTCACTAAGGACACGTTCCAGTTCTTGAATATTTTGCTTCAGTTCACGGGACAGTTTGTTTTGTTCTGGAAGTTTCGCAATACTAGGATAATAAGCTCTAGCCACAAAAAGCTGATCCTTTAATTTCTTCACCATAGCATCCTTCATATCTTCCCTATGTTTTTCACGCCAAAGGCAATAGCTCCCAAATTTCAGCTCACATAACTTTTCACTTCCCTCAGGCAGGCCTTTTGTATGTTCACTACTTTTCTTTTTACTGTCAGCTCCAAGGTTCTGCCAAAGAAGGTTACACTTTTCAGACTTCAGATCCCTATAAATGAGAATTAATTTTTCATGAGATCACTAGACAAACGCATACATCTATACTGGCAACTGGTCGCAGCGTTGTATGAGGTGGCACTTCAATACCTGGATAATCATTAGAAGAAATTACACTTCTTACAAAAGAACAGGAACATCTTCTAACAATACTAGAAGAAGTTAAGGTCAACAAACCTTTTTGCCTTTCACTATCACCTGCTACAGCAGTAACATTCGTTTTGCTCAATAAATCATTAGCAAAATTTCCATGAAAATCCTGCGGTTGCATAGTAAAAGAAAAAGCATTGGATTTTAGCACAATTTTGAACGATGTTTCCCAAAGAAATTAAGCTTCAGAAATTATCAAGGTCCATTCGTAGAAAAATAAAAAGTTTGTGTTTGGTTCCTTCCATTTCCATGAATAAAAGAGTGTGTTACACTGAAATTTCAACGAATTGGAATAGCTAAGTTATATGAAACGCCAGACATGCAATGAGTGTTCAGCTAACTCCACACTAATGCTCAAATTTGCTTGAATTCTATTGGCCATTGCAAGTGGCCTAGCTCTTAAATTATTTCACACACACACACTGATAGGAACCCTGTTTTGTTCTCAACAATTACAACCAATCCAGTTTCTAGGAAGAAATAATATTCAAATTATTGCTCCTTGAGCTGTATACTTCCCGTCACTACAACTATGCTACTGTTCCATCAACAACTACTAGCAAAATAGCAAAACATACGACTGAAAGGAAAACAAGATATTTGGCTATTCGAGAGGCCAATTCTCTCCCCATGCAGCTAGGCTGCCCCCAAAAGTTATTACATCACCCGTACCCCTCTCTTTGCAAAACTTCCCCTAAA
>JAOTAY010000005.1:1578932-1589255 GCA_025629805.1 Erythroxylum baracoense
ATAATATAACTTGTATTACAAATTAACATTATTTAACGATTTCAATTTTTATTCAGTTTGTAGGGATATAATTAGAAGCACAAGTCAAAATTAAATTACATTCCATGGAATACTGTTATATACCAAACATTATAATAAGAATCCACCCAACTTTTCTCTTAGACTTCTTATAAGTATCCAAATATGTGAATATCTTTACTTTCCATAGATTTATTTTTCGAAGAATCAGATTCCAAATTCACTTTACTTTCCCGCTAATCAAACAGGGCCTAAGAATTTGATTGAAGTAGTCCCTAGCATTATCTGACCTAAATCTTTTGATATTGGCCCCAAATTGATTCTTGATCATGGAACAGAAGTTTGGGAGTACGGTATTAACATCAGACTTATGTTTGAGCCAAAAAAATCCATGTAACACGTGTGCAATCATCAATGAAAGAAACAAACCATTTTACCTCAGAAACATTAGAGACATTAGATGGACCCCAAATATCACTGTGAATGAGATAGAAAGGAGCAGAACTTCTCTTATTACTACTTGGAAAAGGTATACGTTTGTGTTTAACAAGTTCGCACCCCTCACAATGAAAGAGGGAAACATAATATGAACAATCATAACTGATGGGTGCCCAAGTCGACAATGATGAAGCAAAATTTTCTCTTTATTGAAAGAAACAAGTTCTGAAATGATGGAATGTGGCAACCTACTCTTGGTCATGTTTAGTTGGCTTGGTGCTTCTAGATAGTAAACGCCATCTCGTACCTTAGCACGTCCAATCATCATCCTCGAATCCTTGTCCTGAAATACTCAGTAGTTACTGTAAAAAATTACATTACAAGATAAATCTTAGGTGAGTTTTTGTATGGAAACACTGTTTGTGGACAATTTGGGAACATAAAGGACATTTCGTAGAATTATTGATGGGCTTATTTTGACATCATCTATACCGGCTATAGTGGTTAACGATCCATCAGCTATGGCTATTTCTTACTGCTTGGACATAGGGAGTAGGTTAAAAAGATATTGGATGAATGGGTCATATGGTCGGTTGCACCTGAGTCCATGACCCAAGAGTTAGTGAAGGTTGTACCCGAGGCATTTAATCCAAGAGAAAGAGGAAACTCACCTAAATATGCCAAAGGACAAGTACCTGAAGGCTTTTTAGTTTTCCCAAGGCTGCTAATAAGTGATTTCACCCTCTCAATTTCTTCTTTGTTGAGGCTACTCGGCTCTTGTGATATTGATTCGTCTTGTGATACAGCAGCAATGTGCACTTGTCCATTGTTATGTGGTTGATCTCGCTTCTGACCATACTCACGGCTTGGAGGCTTTCCATGAAGTTTTCGGCATTTCTCACGTGTATGTCGATGTTTCTTGCAATAAGTACACCATAATTCATCATGGTTTTGGGGCGTCGATTGATTATTCTTCCTTCCTTAAAAAACTGCTCCTCCCTCCGTATTTGTGGTTGATTTGCTATTACTCGCCACCATAGCTGAACTGTCAATGATTTGAGGTTCAAGCATCAGCCCTCTCCTACTTTCTTCACTTCAGATTAAAGCCACTACCTCATTAAAACATGGAACCTTTGGCTTCTCAAGATCTTGTATCCTTACTTGATCAAATTTTGGATTAATTCCAACCAGCAAATCATAAACTCTATCCTGTTAAATGAAGGTTTTTAGAATTGTTGCATCTTCGCGACACTTGGTTTTTATCACCCGGTAGTGATCCAGTTCCAGCCACAAGGCCTTCAATTGATTTGCATATTCTGTGACTGTTTTGTTTCCTTGTTTTGCAGCAACAGTTTTCACCTTTACTTCATACACTTGTGCCGCAACTCTAGCCTTGGAATAAGTTTGTTGGATTGCATCCCATATGTTCTTGGCAGTGACCAAAAACATTCATGTCTCACTGATTTTCGAGACCATAGAGCGCCTCAGCCATGCCATAATCGTAGCGTCTTCTTCATCCCATGCTTCAAATTGTGGATCCTCTAGTTTAGGCCCTACACTCATGAGATGACTAATCTTCCCCTTTCCTTTCAGCACAGTTAGGGTGAGTTGAGACCATTTGAGATAATTTTTTCCATTTAATCTGTAGTTAGCTGGAATGCTCTGCAATTCTCCAGGTGGTTGGGTTCGGATTACCTCTTCCTATTGGGTTTTAGCAGTCTCCCCACTCTTAATTGTAGACTCCTCGATTTCTGACATCTTTGCTTGACAAGATTCTGGGCAATTAAGGCCAAATTGTGTGGGAGACAGAAAAAGAAGAAGAGAACGTGTGGATGGAAAAAAATGTCAGCAATGAAGGCTGGAAAAATATGACGATGAAGGCCAGAATGTGGTCAGGTTATCGAACCTAAAGCTCTGATACTATGTCAGAAATTAAGCAGAAAGTGTATTTCCTTACGTCTTTTTGTTACAGCACTATTGGCTATATATATATACAAATCTGGTAGATACCCATAAATCATGGAGTATCTTATCAGAATCTTAGCCAATCCTATCAAAATCTTGACTAATAATATCCTAACTTAAGGATACAATCTTTTATAGTATATTTTCCTAAAATAGCCTCCTAACTATACGGTTTTTCCACAGTCCAATTAATAAATTATTGAACTCATATGTGTATTCATCAATAGACATGATTCATCGCTTCAAATAGTGATACTTCTTGTACAATTCCGTTATCTAATTAGTTTACATAAATGCAGCTGCACTTTCATTTGTTCCCAAATGTTGATTTTTTGCTTGTCTTGTTATGAATGTTGCTCTCTAACTCTCTTTTTATTATTGAAGTCCCTTCAATTTAAGCTTCATGAACATCACCTTTTGATGTTCTTTGACATGTTTATGTTTGAAATAATTCTTAGGCTAGCCTCCCTCCCAATCCAAATAATTTTTTTTATGGAGTTTACCATGAAATCAACAACTTTTATCGTAATTCCTCCACTATTTAATTAAAGGGCATGGAGCAACATTCTTTCAATCCACCTCGTACCGCTCGGTTTGGGGTCCAACTTTGTGAAAGGGGTCACCTTCTTTTGTTGCCTCTGCAATCTCATGATCTTTTCAAGAGGCTATGTGCTTGTGTAGGGTCTTGACATTGCAAGGCTTGTACAACTCGTGTCAAGTCCAAAATCTTGTGCAGAATCTTTGCCATCTCTGTTTGTGAGTCTAGTTGTCTCTACCTCTATCTCTACCAAGATTTATCATAGCTGCTCTAAAAATCCTTGAAAGTAAATAGAATCTTTTACTCCGATACTACTTGATATTAGGGAAAGGTTTTAAAAACAACATTTAACAAAGAGATTAAACTTGGTGATTTGAATTGGAAGTAGAACTATTTGTGTATGTCCAAAAGAAACTTAGTCTATTTCGAAGAAAACAACAATATCAATATGCCAGCTTGATTCTAGCCTTTTATAGTTGGGTTTTCTTATTTGTAATAGGAGAAATATAGTTGACTCTGAAAAGGAAAATTAGTCTAGTTAGGAAAACATAACAAAAGTCCAATTCAAAAAATATAGCAAAAAGCTGATCTTTTTGGACAAGAAATGAAACTCTCTCCATTATTATTTTATATTAAAATAGAGCTATTTTAGCTCTTGCATCATGTAATTTAGAATTTCATAGGTAACAAATCATTGCAGCATTTATAAATGCCTTTGCATGTAATTTGGGTTTCTAGACATGCGAGAATCTAACTTGGAAGGCGACTGACAGCTTGCAGAAAGAGGATGGAAAACTGATCTCGTGCTAGCACATTCTCTTGCAAGCACTTGATATGCATAGCACACAACCACCAAGGTTAATTATTTTTGATGTATAGCTTTTTGGCTTGGTAGGCTTTTCACATTCCTCAACTTTTTTAAGATAGTATTCAAATTAAAATTTAGGAGTATTGACTTGAAGATTTAGAACAATAGACGCAGAGCTAAAACTATGGTAAAAAAAAAATTGTAGTAGCATTACATGATTTTACTCAATTATCCTTAACTTACTAGAATCATACAATAGGTTTTGTTGCACAGTGTTAATTTGTTTGACAACCAATATTTTCATTTCCTTAAAAGAAAAAATTTTCCTTTTCAGCTGATTTATGATCCACTTGCATATATTTTAGTGTTGAAACTTAGTATCTAATTAAGAATGTTGATAGCATCATTATCTGCTTGATTCTTTGAGATTGGATGAGAAGATCTATTAGTTTATATTTTTGCATTTTTCATCATAGATATAGGCATTCATTAAGCAATAACTATTGTTTCTTCTCACCTGATGGTTTTAACTGTTTTATATTGCTTGATCAACTTCAAAGTTGTTTTGGCTCCTAACCTTGTTAATATGTATACTTTTGAGGAAAAATGTGTATTACTTTTAATAGTCAATATTTACGTGGACGAGATCCTTTTGTGCTGCACATATGCACTCATACATGTATGTGATAACTTCGATAAAAGAATCATTCTTATCTTTCCTGTTTTGCTGAATTTTGGACATAGTGGTATATTTGAGATAAACTGCTCGAAGGATATCAAAATTCAAGGCATTATTGGTCCTTGTGCATCTCTTGAAAAGGTATATCTTGTGTTTCTCTTATTTCCTTCTTGTTCTCCTTGTATTTTGATCCTTACTTTCAGTGATGTGGTGCAGAAAGGTCCTCTCTGCTCCGACACTGTTGTTGGCCAGGGAAATACCAGTGCATGGAAGATGTGTGGTTTGGACAAAGCTACATCTTTGTGTCTGATATTTGAGATTGTTAAAAAGGAAACCTCAGATTCTAATATTCAATCATCAAGCAATCAATTTTATTTCCAGTTTTTAACATAGTATGGACTCCAAACTCACACGGTCTATTTTCGTAAGCCTTTTGATGATGGAAGGAACTCTTTATCTTTTAATTGGTTCTTTGCACAGTTACCAACATAGTAGTGGTGACATGAGGCTTCGTGTTACTACCCTTTCCCGAAGATGGGTTACTGGACCGGGTAGCATACAGGTAAGCTTCTTGTCTCTTGCACTTGGCACTATGACCCTTTTTGTTGTTCTTTTCTGAGTTGTTAGTTCTCCTCCTAAGTTGATCTCAAAATGTTGTAGGACCTTATTGCTGGATTTGACCAAGAAGCAGCTGCTGTAGCCATAGCACGTCTTGTTTCTTTCAAAATGGAAATTGAGGTACAATGGTACAGTCCTTGGATTTTTACCTAAAATAAGGGAATATATAAGTATGCGAACAAAACCTGGTATCTCTAAAATCTTTGGGACTGCACATTGAGTGTGTGCTAATGCATAATGACAACGTTTTGATAGAAAGCTAGAGAAAAGTAACAAGAAAGGAAGGAGAGTTGAGTTTCAATAGTGGAAGAAAGGACATTGTCCAAATTATTGAACGCAAAGTGAGGAGGTGACATCGTTTAGTTTAATGACATGTACTAGTATTGTTCACTTGTATTGTTTTTTGTGGTTTGAGGCCAAAGACTAGTATATTCGTTGTATAAAGGAAGTAACTGCTGTCTAGAGGGTTTTAATGATTAATTGACAATTTTCTATCCTCTTCATTTGTCTTTTTTTTTCTAATCTTGATTCTCTAGTTGCAACTAGGGTTTTTGGCTAGTAGTTACTATCCTTTTGGTATATCAGAGTATATGGCTCTCGAAGGTGAAGTAAGATGGTGGAAGGAATAGGATTTTAAGACATGAGACAGTTGGAAGAAAATATGAAGATGCAAATGCAAGAATTGGAGCTTAGACATGAAAGTAGTATTGAAGAGTTGAAAGAGTGGATACTATAGTTACATCAACATCCTACCCAAAGGGCCCTGAGGTAAAAGAAGACAATCAGAGGGTACCAGAGATAGTATTGGGAGGTTTTTTGCATCACAACCAATATCATACGCTGACAAGGTTTAGAAAAATATAATTTTCAATCTTTATTGAAGAGGGATTGAGGGGTTGGATCTTCAAGGGTGAAAATTTTTTTAGCTTGGATAGGACTTCAACAAAAGTTAAAGTAGGCAAGTTTGAGATGCATTTGGAGAGGGGGCATTGGTTTGGCATTACTTTTACTTGAGGAACAAATTAAAATTGGAAGAGCCGAGGCAGGAAGGATCAGCGAAAAGCTATTATGTAAGATTTGATTTCTTGTTCCACAAGTTGGTTATACCAGTTTGTCCTTGAAAAGCTTAAAACTTGAAAGTGAGTACTTGGTTAAGATTTGGAATTCCAGGAGCTTACAACAGGTATATGATTTGGCCAAGAAGGATGAAGTTTTGCAACAATGTTTTGGAGGGGGTAGCAGCAATATGCAAATTACACCCAACAATAGAAGGGGCATCTAACTTCTCAAAAGAATTAATAAGGAATTCTACTTGAGCCTCAATTACTTCTTGTTAATAAGCATAATGGAGAAGTAAGAATCACCAAAATCACCAGTAGTAACGAAATGGATGAGAGGAGGGCCAAAGGGAATTGATTATGGTGTGATGAGAAGTTTATCCATGGCCATAAATGCTAGAGGAGAATGATGCACATGTATATAGTAATGGATAGTGGTGAAGGAGGAAATTACTGAACAAAAGGAAGAAGTACAACTTGCAATTTCGTTGCAAGTTATGGTAAGTGCTACTTCTGTGAAATTTTAGCAAATGAAAGTGATAGATAAGTACAAATATACATATTTTAATAGATGGGGAAGTACCCATAATTTCATTGACGAGAAGGTGATAGAACAAGAAAGATGCATTATAAAGGAAATAGATCATTGTCTTAGTGAGTGGATGATTACAGGCTAAGTGGCAAAAGATGTGTGGAGGCTTTGGGTGGGTGATGAATGGTCCAAAGTATGAAAAGTGATACATTGTTCATTAGCATTGGAGGAAATGATTGCGTTAGGACTACATTGACAAGTTACTTGAATGACAATATATGCAATTATAAGAGATTGTGCAATTTGAATGGGTGTAAGAGTTGATAGAATCGAACAACAATTAAACAGTAGGAAGTATGAATGTATTAAGAGCAACCACCAATAGAGGAATATTGGAATGGGAAAAAGCAACATGTTGTGTTTCAATTTTCATTGCTGTAAAGTGATTGCAATATGCAATGGTGATGCTCACCCTAGTATTTTTGTTAGTTGACGTAATTGGATTTAATGAAAAGCAATATGTTAGTAAGGTTGAAGAGGGATTAAGGCAACTATTGAGTTACTATAAGGATGTCTCTGAAGTACCTACATGATTACTATCAACCAAGGTTTATGATCATTGAATTATGTTGAAATAAGGGATTGAAGCTATCAATTTGAAGCCATATAAATATGCAGGAGCCTAGGAAGAGGTAATTTAAGAATTGGCAGAGGAGATGTTGACACAAGCGATAATTCATTAGAGTGTAAGTCCCTTTTCTTCTCTTGTTGTTTTGGTGAAAAAGAAAGTTGGGTCATGGTGGTTTTGTGTAGACTATAGAGCTCTTAGTGACATGCGATAAAGGATAAATTTCCCACACCTTTAATTGAAGAATTGTTGGATGCGATACATGAGATTGTATTATTCAAAGTTGGATTTTAGAGCCAATAACATTCAATTTTGCATGAAGGTGTATGATATACATAAGATTGCATTTAAAACCCATGAAGGGCACACTAGGGATTCCTTGTTATGCCATTTGTCTTATGCTCCTACTTAGAGTTTAGTGAATTTTATCCATGGTTGATATATCTTTGAAAGCTCAGATGGAGTGAATACATGGACTCCTCAAGGGCTATGCTGAACCTTTAGTGCAAACCAGAAGGACTAAAGCTGTTGGATGTTGCTCAGTGTCGATATAACTTAAAAACCAAGAAGCTCTGGATTGAACTTAAGCCCCTTCAAGTTGGCCACAAAACAATAGCCTCTAATGCCCCACACCATTGGGAAAAGAGGGCGCTTTCGTGTCAACGTACTTTAGGTGGTAGGATCGCAATGACCTTGCCCAAACCCATTTAGATAAAGTAGCAAGGTCTATGAAGGGAGCGATGAACCTCTTGAAGATAACTCCAAAAGATCAACCAAACCTAGCCCACAAGTGGAATACTATTTAATCGAGTTGGAGGACAATTTGACAACGAGGCATATTGGGAATGGGCTGATAGAAGACCAAGTTTGAGACTATTTGACATCAAGAAAGGGTTACTCTCAACGAGGACATTGAAACTTTTGGGGGAAAAAAGAGGGTGAGCCACTTGAAGTCGAAAACGCTGAGAGGGAGAGGATGGGCATTCAAATCAATAAACTTTCAGTACAACTACAGCTCCTTTATGGAGCTAAACCGCCAACATATATACCAGAAAAGATATCATCATAAGATATCTTATCACTTCCAGATTCAAAGCTCTGGCAAAATCATGTATAATGATTGATTGTGTTTGATTAAGTTTCCTATTATATTAGAATATCCTATAAATTTTGAGATATGAGAGTATCCCATAAATTATTAGATTAGATATTGTATTAAGTCATCAATTTCCATTTATAGGTACTAGAATTTTGTATGTAAGCAATGCCTGCTGTAAACATCGAAAATATTCAACGAAATATAGTTCTTATTCATATTCTGAGATGGTATCAGTGCCAAGTTAGGCTTCTTGGATCAAGTTGTTTCTAGCCTTCATTGCTGCAAACATCTCTGTTTTTTCTTATTTGGCTCAGCCTTAATGGACGCCCCCTATTTCCTTCCCTCCATTTCAACTTTCATTGCTTTCTCCTCCCTGTTTTATCTCTTTTCATTTTTTATCATTGTGCTCTAATACAAAGCATTCTTCGAACCTTTATTGTTGGAATTGTCCAAGCAAGCAATATCACTACTACATAGTTGAAACAGATTGCTTGATTCCCACAACTAAGGGAATCAACATCATAAAAGCTGAGTAGTCTTAACTAAGAAGAAATTGATAGAGTGAGATCTCTTATGAACAACCATGAAAAGCCTTTAGGTACTTGTTCTTTGACGTATTTAGGTAAGTTTCCATTTTCCTTTAGATTAATTGCCTCAGGTGCAAATTTTGCCAATATGTTCCATTTATCCAAATGTTTTTCAACTTACACGCCATGTCCTAGTAGTAGAAAAATAGTCATAGCCAATGGATCTTTAACAACTATAGCAGGTGTAGGGGATGTTAAAATAAATCCATTAGTAACTAAGAAATGTTTATCATGTTCCTAGACTATCAACCAACTTTGTTTCTATGCCAAAATTCATCGAAGATTTTATGTCGTAATGTGATTTTTTTTTACAGTAATCATTGTGTTTTTTCAGGAGAAGGATTTGGTTAGGATGATTGGACTTACTAGAGAACGAGATGGCCTCTACTATCTTGAAGCACCAAATCAGTTAATCATAACTAAGGGCAAATTATCCCATTCTTTCATGTCAGAGTATGTTGCATTCAATAAAGAAAAAATCTTGTTTCACCATTATCGGTTAAGACATCCATCATTTCAAATTATTAAGATTTTGTTTGCCTCTTTGTTTACAAACCTTGATGCTGAAAATTTTCATCCTATGTGAGCTTGCTAAACACAATCGTGCACCTTTTCCTATTAACAATCGAAAGAGCTCTATTTTTTCTATCTTATAGTGATATTTGAGGTCCATCTACTATTTCTAGTACTTATGGAGCTAGATGGTTTGTTTCTTTCATCGATGATAGTACTCGTGTTACTTGGATTTTTTAGTTAAACATAAAATTGATGTTAATATCATACTACCAATTTTTTGCTCCATGATCAAAAATCAATTTGGGATTAATATTAAAAGGTTCAGGATAGATAACGCCACATTATTTCAATCAAGTTCTTACTGTATATTATTAGAATTTGGAAATAGTTCATGAGTCATCTTGTGTGTACACTCCACAACAAAACGGGGTAGCAGAAAGGAAAATTGTTCATCTCCTTAAAAAACACGAGCCCTGTTATTTCAAAAGGATATGTTTCAGCCACTAGTCTCATAAACATATCGCCTTCTCTTGGGTTTCAAAAGTCATATGGACGTCCTTTCAACATTTTACCCGAATCTAAACACTACCAACAATTTTTTTTAGAATATTCAGGTGTGTGTCATTTGTTCATGTTCATAATATAGGAAAATTAGACCCTAGGCCTCTGAAATGTGTCTTTATGGGCTATTCTTTGACTCAAAGAAGTTATAGGTGTTATCATCCTCCATCAAAGGAGTTATATGTCTCAGTAGATTTCATATTGAAATTAGTTACCTCTATGCATCCTCAAACTTAACACGATTTAGTTTTATCTTTCTTCTTTTGATCTCGCATTCG
>JAOTAY010000005.1:1589550-1643348 GCA_025629805.1 Erythroxylum baracoense
CGATTGTACGGGGTGATTTTTTTCCCCAATCCCCGCCCCAAACGGGGAATCCCCACGGGGATCCCCGAACCCCAAACTCAAATTGCCATCCCTAATTGTATCCTCTTTCACATTTCTTATCATTTAAAATTTTTTCACCATCTCACATAGCCTTGTCAACTTGAATACCACTACCATCTCTACCACCTCATTTGAGGCTGTATCTAATGAAAAATGGAAATAAGCTATGAATGTGGAGATGAAGGCATTGGAGAAAAAACAAAAATTTGGGAATTAGTGAGGTTGCCTGTACGAAAGAAACCAATGGGTTGGTATGTAAGGTGAAATATGGGGCAGATGGGTGAGTTGAGAGATACAAGGCACAACCGGTAGCAAAAGGCTATACTCAGACTTATGAGATTGATTATTTTGAGACATTAACTTTTGTTGTAATGATAAATATGATTCATTAGCAGCTAATTTGATGTCAAGAATGCAATTTTTACATGGAGATCTAGAAGAAGAGATGGACATGGAAGTTCCACTTGGTTATAGGATGAATTTGACTGCTCGTATTGTGCATAAGTTGAAGAAGGCACTATATGGCCTTAAGCAACCACTTCGAGCATGGTTTGGAAGATTTGCAAGACGTGTTGGCTGTGGGATGTAGACAAAATTTAAGGAGATTATACATTGTTTATCAAACACTATTTCTCTTGTAGTGTATGTTGATGACATAATAGCAACGAGGGATGATGATAAAGAGAAATAGTAGTTGAGTCAACGATTTGCCAAGGAATTTGAGATTAAGGCATTGGTAAGGTTGAAGTATTTCCTTAGAATCGAAGTTGCACATTCTAGGGAAGGAATTTTTATCTCGCAACAAAAGTATGTTATAGATCTTCTCAAGGAAACAAGCAAGGCAACATGCAAACTTGCAAGCACTCTTATTGATCTAAATCTTAAACTTGGAAAAGCAGAGGAGGATGCTGCAATAGACTGAGAGATGTATTAGCGCCTAGTAGGAAGACTAATTTATCCGTCTCACGTATGACCAAATATAACATATGGAATTAGTGTGATTAGTCAACTTATGTACAATACGAAGTAAGTTCATTTGCAAACAGCTTAAAGAGTACTTCAATATTATAAAGGAACATCAGGGCAAGTTATTTTGTTAAAAAGAAATGGAGGTTTGGCTTTTGAGGCATACGCTGATGTTGATTTTGATGGATCTATTGTTGATAGAAGATCAACTTCAGAATTTTGCACTTTTCTTGGTGGGAACCTTGTGACTTGGAGAAGCAAAAAACAAGGTCTAATGGCTCGATCAAGTGCATAGGTTGAGTTTCGAGCGATGACTTAAGTTGTGTGTAAACTACTCTGGTTGAGGATTATTGTTGAAGTTTTGAAGATCAAGTGGGATGGCCCTATGAGATTATACTATGACAACAAGTCTGCAATTCACATAACTCATAACTCAGTTCAGCATGATCGATTGAAGCACATTGAAATTGATAGGCACTTTATCAAGGAAAAGTTAGAAAGTGGATTAATTTGTACACCTTATGTCTACTCATGGTCAATTGGCTAACATTCTCACCAAAGTTTAAGTAGCTTAATTTTTTAGACTATTGTGTCTAAGCTAGGAATGGAGAATACCTATTCACCAGCTTGATTGGGAGAGTGGCAAAATCATGTATATTGATTGTATTTTATTAAGTTTCCTATTATGTTAGAATACCCATAAATCATAGAATTAGATATTGTATTGGAATCATTAGTTTTCATTTATAGGTACTAGAATTTTGTATATAAGCTATGCCTGCTGTAAACATTGAAAATATGCACACACACAAAAATTCTATTCAAATTCTAAGAGAAGCTTATTTGAGGAAATTTCTTCTGGTCTTCTTTGATTATATTTTGGTGTATGGTCCTATTTTTCAATTGCAATTGTAACATCTTGAAGCGATGTTACAAGTAACAAGGGCTCAACACTCTTTTGTTAAGCTTTCTAACTGCTACTTTGGAGGAAACAAGTTCAGAATTTGGGACATATAATCAATGCTAAATGAGTCGCAACTAATCCAAAGAAGATATAAGCATTGGTAAATTGTTCTAGTCCAAAAACATTGAAGCATCTTAGAAGTTACGTAGGTTTATTTGGATACTACAAGTGATCTATAAAATTGCATCTATTTTCCTATGAGACGAAGTTGCTAGCACTATCTTATGCGTAGACATTTTATGGCGCAAACTGATCATAGAAGTTTGAGGTATTTGTTAGAGCAGGAGATAACTACCCCATGTCAACAATAGTGGCTACATAAGTTATTGAGGTTTGATTTTGAAATTGAATATAAGAAAGGTGTTGAGAACAATGTTGTAGATGCTTGATCTTGGGTGACAAGTGTGAAAATGTACGTGGTAATCTCTCGTACAAATTGATTTGTTACAAGAGATTAATTACGAGAAAGATGAAAATATTCAAACGGTGATGCAAAAAGCTATGAGTGGAGGGATTCTCCAATACAATGTGTACTTGGTAGATGGAGCTCAACAATGGGTGGGCAACTTGGTTGTCGGGAGAGATGTAGACTTAAGAGCCAAGATTATTTTCTTATTTCATGCTATTGGGATAGGTGGACATTCGAGATTCATAGGAACTCATAAGCAAGTCAAATCGTATTTCTTTTGGAAAAAAGATGCATAATGATATATGAGTTTGTAACACATTCTGAAATATATCAGAAGCACAAAAAGTTAAATTATAAATTACCTGGCATGCCTTTGTGAATTGTTAGTGATAGAGATCTTATCAGCATCGTTAATTTTTAGAAAGAGTTTTTAATCAGAATTTTATTATGAGACACTGCATTTGTTTATAATTCAAGAGGTTTCTTTGCACCAATCCATGATGTAACAACTTCAAATGGACTGAAAAACAAAGATCTTCAATTGAACCCTTGAAAACTATTTGTGATGTATGATTAGTGATTGCCCTTACCATTGAAGTAGGCGGCTCTTTTTGGTGGAGTGGTGTGTGTAATACTACATTTCACTTGACAATTCATAGCTCATAATTTGAGGTTTTGTATGGGTATACTTCTCCACAGGATCTTCCATACTTAACATATGATTCTAAGCTGTAATGGTAGACTAAGTGATGAAATATCAAGAGGTTGAAGTCAACTTTATGTGAAGCACAAGGAGAATCACAATCTATCAGTGAACTTTATGTGACGCACAAAGAGAATCACAACCTATCTGCATTGTTCTGGTCCCTTCGAGGTGACTGCAAAGTGGGGAAGGTGGCAGATAAGTTGGAACTACCATAAACCTTAAAGATTCATCCCATGTTCCATTTTTTTTTTCCGATTCAAAGCATATTAGTCTAGAGATAAATAAGTCCATATTTCTTTTCCATTTCAAAGAATTCGAGTCTGGAGGTGCGTGAGTCATTGAAAGATATATTTGAACGCTAGTGGCTATTAAAGATTGAAGGTTAGTAAATCGAAGGATTAAACTAGTAGTTCAGTTATTGGTTCAATGGCCTGTCAAAGATGAAGAGTATGTGATATGGGAGTATTTGTTCATAGAACTTGCAGTAACAATATTCAAACTTCAACCTTGTGGACAAGGTTGCTAAGGAAGGGAGCGGTGATACGATAGAAAGCCAGAGAAAAGTAAAGGTGAAGGGAAGGAGAGTTGAGTTCCAATAGGGGAAGAGAAAAGTAAAAGTAAAAAGTAAGCTTGGAATGCTTCTTGAATGTGGCAAGTTATTTTGGTGTTCTCTGAGAATCCACATTGTACTAGAGAACTTATTTTCTTTATTGGTGTTCAAAGCTTGAAGCTAGGAATGCATGGACCAAGGGATTCATTGACTTCCCTTAAATGAGTATCCTTTAAAATGATGATAGAAATTAGGACTTACAATTTGAAGGAATAGACTTTTTCTTAAAAGAATGTTACTAGATGTTTTTATGTAGTAGATGAAAGAAAGAATAAAAATGCATCAATTGTAGTGCTACCCAACTCCATTGTTGAGCTCTTTCTATTCTTTCATTTAATGACATGTTGTTCTTGGCATTCAGGCGGAGTTTGACCCAATCAGGTGGCTAGATAAATCATTGATCAATTTATGTTCACGGTTTGGAGATTACCAGAAGGACAGCCCAGCCTCTTTCAGCTTATCACCACGGTTTTCAATATTTCCTCAGTTTATGTTTCATCTGCGACGTTCCCAGTTTGTCCAAGTAATTTACATGTGATTTACAAAGTACATATATTTTTGGTACTCTTGGTTGTATTACCCATGTGATCTTTGTACAATCTGACAGGTCTTTAACAACAGTCCTGATGAGACAGCATACTACCGAATGATACTGAACCGAGAAAATGTCGCCAACTCAGTTGTAATGATACAACCTTCTTTGATCTCTTACTCATTCCATTCAGGGCCAGAACCAGCGCTTCTTGATGTTTCTGCCATTGCAGCTGACAGGATCTTACTTTTGGATTCCTACTTCACAGTAGTTGTTTTTCATGGTGCTACAATTGCTCAGTGGCGAAAGGCTGGATACCATAACCAACCTGAACATCAGGTAATTTGTTAGGATGCCTAATCCTAAATGAAACATTAAAAAATTGCATATCTTGTTTTTCATTTAGATTCTGGCTTCTTCCCTTGTTTGATATTAGACATGGCAAAGAAAATTAATTCTGCCAGATCCCGTGAATCCATTATGTCGTTGAGATTTCTTAAAAGCAATAACACTTAGTTGGATCAGCAGGATGACTTAATAGGCATGATAACAATGAAATATTTCCATCAAACACAAGTTAAATTTCATGTTGAAATTAGTAGGCACCTGGTATTAACAATCACCATGTCTTGTCGTTTGGTTTTCCACGACATTTTAATCAAGCATGCTGCTTTACATCCACACCGTTTCCGTCAGTAGCAAGAGGTAACTACACATTATTTTATTTTCTTCTCTTAACTTTGTCATGGTTTTACCCAAATTTTGTATCAGTAGCTATTAAGATCGATTTGATGTTGGGCTTAGCTTCCGAGTGGTTATTGGACCAGAAACATGTCTTGGTTATCTGTAGAAACTTGGTATAAATTGCTAGGGAAAAATGAAGCTTGCCAGTAGCTATGACAACCTTGCTTCTATGCATGTTTGACTTTTCACTGTTTCCTTGAAAGAGAGAAAAACGCAATGGGAATCCTTAACTGAAAGAGTTTACGGGAATACTGTTTGGTTAAGGTTCTGATATCTCACATATTATTCTGTAATGGAGGGTAAGATTCCACCCTATAATTAATGTATGACAGAACTAGTATTAACAAATTGCTGCATAAGATCAGATAGCGTAAAACGTGCTATAACAACTTTATACAAAATTCAATACTCAGGGTTTGCGTGAGAATCAATTTATTTTCTTCCTTAATGTTAGAAGACATGCATGAATGCAGCGATGCGGGCCCATGCATGTGGAACACCTTGTTCTTATTTGAGATGATTTATCTTCACAGGCATTTGCCCAGTTGCTGCAAGCTCCTTGTGGTGATGCAGAAGCCATTATTAAGGAGAGGTTTCCGGTTCCGCGTCTAGTCATCTGTGATCAGCATGGTTCACAGGTTAGTAATTTTTTTTGCATCAGAACACAGAAATACCATGTATGTAGCTTTACTTTCAAACGTGCCTCTCAACTTGTAAATCTGACTATTATAGGCATAAACTTTCAAAAGTTTTCAATTAGATTTAATTCAATCACTTTGCTGTTGATTTGTTTACACAATTTTATGCAAAATGATGTATAGACAGAAGAAAAATTTTAACCCGAGTTTGGCTGTTGCTTTACTAATACCATTACACATTTTAAAGGCAGTGGCAGATGGTCTATTCCAGACATTTTTAGAGTTCCCTAAATTTTAAATCGCAAGTGAAAATGGTATCCGTGTATTTGACCTTTATTTCCTTCCAATAGAGTTGCACTTTGAAGTGGTTAAGCAGCAAATTGACATCTACTGTAAATAAATTAGCCCGTAGATCGCAGTCTGGAAATTCTTTTGGGAAATATGCGCCATGAAGTTATCTAATAGAAATTTATGCAATATAATATACAAGTGCCGATCCGAAATGCAAATTCTTCTCTTAATGTGTGCACGTTTATGCGTTCGCTCTCAGGGTGCTAGAAATTAAGTAGCATCCTCACTACTCTCACCTAGGAATTAATTAGATATGTTGTCTTGAAACTTTAGGTATAAAATTTGCATCAGTTGAAAAGTTTGGATTTGATGACTTTTTGGTTACGAGTTTCTTGTGGATCCATTCAAGTAATGCTATTTGAACTGCAGGCACGTTTTCTTCTGGCAAAATTAAACCCTTCAGCTACATACAGCTCTGATACTCCTCCTGGAGGAGATATCTTGTTTACAGATGATGTCAGCTTCGAAGTCTTCTTGGATCATCTGCAGAGATTAGCTGTTCAGTAGGAAGTGTCGTTGCTGCTACTGCCAATTTTGTGAAAATAATTCTTTTGTATAGCAATTATATATCTGAATAGAGGCTTCGTGTTTAGTTTGGATTTTTCAAATGTTATATTTTTCATTTTCTCCCTATCACTGGACAAGAATAAGCTGGAAAATCTGTGTGATCATGATGGTTTAAACAAAGCTATAGGACAGTCACCGGCGAATCTACAAGAATTTTGGCGACTACGTCTTTTCTCTCATCAATTATTGAATCTCATCGTTAATTGCTTCACCATTCTGTGGAACAGTTTGGTCACTTGGTAATTATTTAGCGATTAGTAGCTCTTTTTTCCTCCCTCGCTTCGCTTGTAATTACAATAGTAAAACAGAGTTGCATCGCTAATGAACCCTGAGCCTAACCTCAACTACCAATTTTGTTCTGTAAGATTTCTCGGGACAAAAATGTTTCTTTCATTTTTAGCTGCACGATTCGATCCAATAGAATATGTAGAAAGGAGCCTGAATACTTGCATATTTAATTGGGAAGTGTAAAGATGTGATTACTTAAATAGTTTTGGGACAGACATCTTGTCATTAGGTTTTAAAAGCTAGTTTCATTTTTATGGACGAGTAAATAAAAATCTTATTTGATATTGTAGATAAACATGTAATAACCAAACACCATAAATAACTTGGATGAAGAAAAGTTCAAATAATAGCTGGTACGCACTTCTTCAGTGGTCGTAGAGATTGATGTAAGACAACGAAATGGACTTCATGAGCCATTTTCACGCTGTATGCTTCTGGTGTTTGTGGAAGATGACTTGTAAAAGCTCATAAATTTTGCAGTGAACTCTGCACATAACAACAGATGAAGTCAAGTGACGTACAACATCAATCTGCGTGGAGTTACTGTTAAATATCTCATGTGGCCACTGCTTCGTGCATGAAAGCTGAAGTTATATTAATTTAGTGGTGGTTTTACCTTCAATCCTCATAAAATGGTGAACTTCCTTTCTTGCGGGATCATTAAACTGTATTCCAACATCCTCGCGTCGGTTTTGATCACCATCTAACATGTTTCCATCTACTATCTGCATAGAGAAACAGAGAGAAAGAAGCCATGCACATAAAGTTACCTCTTGAATATCAAAGTATGCATATCATAACACCTCTTCTGCTTCAAGTCTAAAAGTTTTGCAGTTATCCCATAAAAGTGAGCAGGTATTATAAACGATTTGTCAATTTAATGAGTGAAAGTCAAAAGTTTGCTTCCATACACTGTATTGCCTGTAAAGACTTTCGATTTTCGGTTTAATGGATTCGTCCACGTGCTTTTTCAGTTCTCCAAAGAGGGACTGCGAAAAGGATGATGAATAGATAACCTAACTAGCCATATACGTATATATGTATATGTACACTGAATCTACTGCCAGTGATATATATATGGAAGGATATGAAGATACCTCGAATATGAAGTCCGGAGATACATCATGCTCTATAAGATTTCGAAGCTTTCCACGAATGATGTATAGCCTCCATGGAAGAAAATTCCACGATCAATAATTCTAATTTTGTTATTGACTAAAACGAGGTAAATTTTCTGTCATTTTCATGGTATCCATATTTCTTGTATGTAGCATTTATGTATATGGGCACACACACACACACACATATATATAAGCAGAAGATTAAACATGGTGACACATATTTATGATGTGCATATTCCTTGCACTCTGTGTACATATATATATGAGCAGTAGAAGATTAAATACAGTGAATTTCTTGACATTTTTATGGTATTGTATCGATATATATATATATGAACAGCAGAAGATTAAATATGGTGAATTCCCTAACATTTTTATGGTTTTCATGTGTGTATATATATATATAAGAGCAGCAGAAGATTAAATATAGTGAATTCTGTGGTATTTTTATGGTATTTATATTCCTTGCATGTGTGTATATATATATATATGAGGAACAGATGGTTAAATATAGTGAATTCCCTAACATTTTTATGATGTCCATATTGCTTGTATGTGTGCGTATATATGTGTGCAGAAGATTAAACAAGATGAATTTTAAGACATTTGTATGGTGTCCATATTCCTTGCATGTGTGTGTGTGTATGAGCAGCAGAAGATTAAATAAGGTGAACTCCCTGACGTTTTTATGATGTCCATATTCCTTGTATGTGTGTGTATATATATGTAAGTAGCAAATGATTAAACCTGTTGTCCATATTTCTAACAAACAAGTGTGAGTATGTGTGTATATATCAGCTCTCTACTACTTAAAAATAAGGTTAAGTACACTGGAACTCCCGTGTTTAGTAGGATTTATAATGGGTCATTGTTGTTGTATATGAGCAATATAACATTAAACAGGTGAATTCCCTGCCATTTTTATGGTGTCCATATTCCTTGCATGTGTGTGTGTGTCTAGCAGAGCAACATTTCTTGTGTGTGTGTGTGTATATATGAGCAACATATGATTAAACATGGTGAATTCCCTAACATTTTTATGATATCCATATTCCTTGGATGTATATATATATATATATATATATATGAGCAGCGGAAGATTAAATATAGTGAATTCCCAGACATTTTTATGGTGTCTATATTCTTTGCATGTGTGTGTATATATATAGCATGGTGTCATTAAGTGTGCGTGTATATATATATGGGCAGCATAAGATTAAACATGATGAATGCCCTGATATTCTTATGGTGTCCATATTCCTTGTGAATTCCGTGACATTTTTATGGTGTCCATAATTCTTGCATGTTTGTGTATATATATATATATATATATATATGAGCAGCAGAGGATTAAACATGCTGAATTCCCTAACATTTTTATGGTGTCTATATTCCTTGCATGTGTGTGTATATATATATATATGAGCAACAGAAGATTAAACATAGTAAATTTTCTGACATTTTTATGATGTCCATATTCATTTGTGTGTCACACACACACACACATACGAACAGAAGATTAAATATGGTAAATTCTTTAACATTTTTATGGTGTCCATATTCCTTGCATGTGTTTGTATATGTATACTTGAGCAGCAGTTCTTAACTTACTGTCTGGGGCTTTGTTCTTCAACCATTTTCTTAGCAATGTTGGCAATATCATCTTCCCACCCGGTGAGAATCACTTGATCTTCTATGAAGGAATTGCTTCTGATGAAGTTTTTGGGAGCAAGAAAGTGAAGAAAACTGAGGTTAGACTAAGTATACTCGATGGAAATGGCAATAAACTAATTAAAGCCACCTTATCTCCCAAGAGGCTTCAAAAGAACGGATAGCTTGACGAAGGTTATTCTTTGCCTTGGCAGCAATTTTTTCAGCAAGTTGATGTGGCAGTTCTATGCTTTCTTGTTTGGCTATAAATTCCAAAACTTGAGCAATCTAAATTAATGATAAAGCAAGAAGTGAAGATATGTTTCAGACAATGTAAGAGCATTAACATAGATAAATTATACATGCAATATTTAACCTCTTCACTAGAAGGGGGGAAGAGTTGAACAACGTTGCAGAGAGTCTTAATGGGCTGAAGCCTTGAAGCATCACCACAGCAGAAGCAGAATTTAGTGAACCCCTTGTACCTTTCTAACAACCACTTTATGTAGAACAGGCCATCTGCAGATAATTTGTCTGCCTCGTATAAAATTATTGCTGCATGCAACAATTCATTAATTAGTCCATAAGTATAAGATCTTTACCTTGAACTCTCATGTACATCACATACAAGCTATTGGGAGAATATATACTTTGATGTACATACCTCGGCAACTATCAACTCTAGATTTCAAAGCCTTGTCGGGAGCTTTGTCATGTGTTTCCTTTATAAGCTCAAAGATGACGTGCTTCTCATACTCTCCAACGTCAGACAGATTGACTTCTAAATGTTGAGAAGATACTTTCACCCTTACTTCTATACTTTCAATTGCCTCACCCTGTTAAAAACCAATCAATTGGTGGAAAGTCTAGACATATCGTAGTTAATCAATACACACATGCATGCATGGTGATGGTACCATATCCGAGTACCTTCAGTTTAAACACCTTCAACTCCTCCTTGGTCTGTGAAAGCATCAAGAAAACCAAATATTAGCTATTATATCTATTTGCCTTGCCCTTCAACCATCTAGTTAGGAAATAACAATTAAATCTAATAACTCATGAGATTGACTGATACCTGCAATTTGTCAGATCCAAAAGCTTCTTGAAGCATAGCCCAAATCATGGTTTTCTTACCAACGCCTGCAGGTCCTTCAAGTATGAAATGACTGCAATCCACATCCTTCATCTGTAAAATGAACAAGTCATATATATGATTGTATACACATATCAATAAGGCTATCTATCCATCTAGTGCACAGAAACAAAGATCTGACCAGAGCCTGGAGCTGAATGGCTTTATCTCGATTGCAAATGAAGTCTGTTAATCTTTTAGGCCGGTACTTGTTAGCCCATACAATCTCTTTCTCTGTAGGTGTAGTAGTAGTAGTTCCTTTTTCCTGAGCATAATCCTGATTAGTAGTGGCAGCAAATGCCTGAGTAATTGGAGATGGTTTTGGTTGTGATTGTACTCTCTCCCGCAAGGGCTTCTGGAAATTAGCGAAGGAAAAATCCTTATAGTAATTATCATCCATCTTCTTACTCACACATGACTTTACTAAGGGGACAGAAGATGATGATGGTGGTGGTGGTGGTGACGACAAGTACCGAGAGTGTTGAACAGGCGGGCTATGGTTGATGTCTGGGGCTGACAGAGCATAATCATCCTTTTCTACCTTGGTCTTATCAATTGATCTACTTTTAAACGAAAAGGAAAGACAAGAACTCAATTCTCGAAGTTTAAGGATGATGGAGACAAGAGAAGTGGAACTATTTGTGGAAGCATAACTACTGCTTTGGCGTCCAGGACTACTGATACTGGAAGATGAAGGATGACTGAAGAGTAGAGTTGGGTCAATGAGACCATTGTAGTAGGGACTTTTTCTGTTGTTTGCACAATAGTCAATTACCTTGACATTATTTTGGTGATCAGGTTTGGGGATGAGAGCATCATCTTGGCTTCTATCGTAAGAATCTTCTGTTAAGCTAGATGATGAAGAGTTGCACCTATGTCTTTTAAAACTACCCAGTTTCTGGCTGGATGAGTAGGGAGGTAGAAGGTGGCCAGTTTTGATGGAGTTAGACGTTGATGATGATATATTATTACTTGTTGATGAAGAGAAAGAACTCATGAGCGTACCTTGGATTGAGATGGCATTAGTTTTGCTGGAAGGAATAGGATGATTGAACAAGATCTCATCAGGCATAGCTTGGCTGGACTGTTATAATAAAATGGTGAAGATTACGGGGAATGGGGCACATGTCGTTAACGAGCGATGACGGAAATTTGGATCTTTCTTACTTGTTAATACTGCTGGCCTCCAAGACAACAGCGATGATGTCCATGCACCGTCGTCCGATCATTCATTTATCTGTTTCTTTTCTTTTTTAAATCGGGAATAAATAAGAAATTAGACTTCGACTCACAAACATTCAAACCTTTAATTTACAAATGATAATTTTTTAATTTATCAATTAAAATTCTAACAATTTTTATTTTTTTTAATTTTTTGTTTTTGTTAATGTTAATAATAATTTCATATTAAATAAAACTTAAAGATAAATTATTTTTAATTAAATAAATTTATTTAATGTTTTATATAATGTTTATTAACAAATTACTAATAAAATTATATTATTTTAATAAATTAAATAATTTAAAAATCAAAATTTTATTTATAAATTAATATTTATTCGAAATATATTTAATTATTAAATGAAATTTTATTTGAATATCTATATATTTTTAATTTAATTATATATAATTTAATTATTAAAATTAAATTATTAATAATTTTATTAATAATTAATTTTAATTTATTAAATATATAATGTTAAATTAAATTATTTATAATTTTTATTAAATATTAAAAATTAAATACTATATATTTAAATGATAGTAAAAAAAAGACAGGAAACAAAAATCACTTTTTATAATTTTCATAATTTTTGAAAACTAAAAAAAACTAAAACTAAAAACAAAAATTAAAAATTCGAACAAACATATTTTTTACTAAATTTAAAAATAAAAATAAAAATAGAAACAAACACCTCATTTTTTTACTAAATTTAAAAATAAAAATAAAAATAGAAACAAACTCCTCATACCTGTGTCTAAAATAAGATGCTTTTATATCTATACAAATACCACTTCAATGGCTGTATATACACACACCTTCGAGCTTAGTTGTCTTTGTAATACAGGGTTGTAGGTATGCAGATGCCGCGAGTACTGTTAGCGAATGGATAGCAAAAGTTTACATTTGCTTCCTCAGTAACTGCTACCAACATAACCAACCTAACATTTATTAATACCTTTGGGGTATGGTTCATCAATTAGATGTAGAGGATTCTCTTCTCGACGCTTTCACATTCCTCCGGTCCAGCATTTATACAAAGACTTCTTTGTATATAACAACTAAAATCATCCAGTTATAGACATTATCCACTTTGGATTGCTCATCGGGCCAAGGCCCTCACGAATTTGCTCTTCTTGTACTCAAAAAAACGTGTATATAGTGAAAAGATATCCGTACCCTTATAAAGTATACTTTATTCTCCTCTCCAACCGATGTAAAATCTCACAATCTACTCTCCTTAGGACCCAGCGTCCTTGCTTGCACAACAGGTCGAAAACTGACTCTAATACCATTTGTAACAGTTCAGACCACCTGCTCACAGATATTATCCGCTTTAAGTTGCCCATCAAGCCGATACCTACACAATTTTGTTCTTCCTGCACCCGAAAAAATGCGTCTATAGGAAAAAGATATTCATACCTTTATAAGATATACTTCGTTCTCTCCTCCAATCGATGTGAGATTGTGGCACTTTGACAAGTCAATAAAACTCACCCAGCTACAAAGAACTGGAGTTGGTTTAGTCTCAAATATTCAATCGTTTATTGTGCACTTTGGATCACAAGGGTAAATCAATCTTAAATATAATAATTGCACCTTTGTATATATGTTTGTAGCAAATTTTATGCATTACAGATTTGACTACGAGCAGACTAAAATTGGCCTTCCACACCTGATGTGGAATCCAAGCTTTTTCGTATAAACATTATAGGCACGTAAAAATGCAACAAGATCCAACAATAAGCATTAGACAACAATACTACAGCTAAGCACTAGGAAAACTAGAAGAAGCCTGTTGCTCATTCTCCCAAACCTTTTCTGCGGAACTTATCTTCACCAGTAGAACAATTGAATCTTAGTCTTGAGTAACAAGAAGTTCAACTAAGAAATTTTTGCACCAAAACTTGCACCATGTCTTTTATGTATTATGGCCTGACCTGGGTCGCTCTTTATGAGGGAGTCCGCCAACAGTTCTGCTGCGACTCTGGTACTGCTTGGCATCATGGTTGTGAGTATCTGTGTTCATGAAGCGGAAGCCCATTATATATCTGTACTCTCCAGTGCCAAGACATCGGGAGCAGTAGCTGAGGCCGCTACCACCACAGGTCCTGCACCTGCAGAAACATTGTAGGGAGTTAATATAGATACTAGACAAGATATAATTTCGTCAAATAACTGCGCAATTAGCAAAGTGATACCTCACCATTTTGGCCATTCCCCCCTTGGAAGCATTGTCAAATGCGTGTGGTTTGTCCTACCTATCATAGGTAGTTCATAGTCAAAACACTGCACGTCCCAATAGCAATTCCTAACAAGATAATCAAGGATAGTAGGTGCCTCATGATTTCATAATTCTAAAATAGACTTTATTCTATGTAATTAGAAAACTCTGGAAGTGATGTCCGGATGAGTGAAGGTCATTTGGGATTAACACTGTTGACGAAAATGACAAGTACAGCAATGCATTTCCCAATCTAGGAGATCGATAGTTGGTAGTTTGATTAAAGTGCAAGGACTGCAGAAAGTGTTTTTGAGAATGGGCAGGTCAGGATACTGATTATCAAACGAATCTAATCACATGTCATCCAAATGTATGTGAAAAGGCAAGTACCGTGACTCAACATCATCACACGATAGGACACTGGATAGAATCCTCAGCCATTTGATTGGTTTATGATCACAACCATTAGTATCCACAAATAACAAGCAACATCAGGATAGATTAAATAGCTAATTGATAATGAATTTACCTTTTCCAGAGCAGTGGTAGCAGTCAACTCTTCCGGTGCCTTTGCAGACAACACATGGAGGATCTGGCTTTCTCCTCACTTCTTTCGGGACAAAGGACTACAATGAGAAAATGGTACGGAAAAGATTAATCAGTATCAAAACAATCACTGCCTTCTCTTCAATTAGGGAACATTCAGAACCTAGACTTTTACAACAAATTTCCCAGAAAAACGCGGTCAATTGAGTGCGGTTACTGTAACTGCGGTTGTTGAGTACGAAATGATTGATGCAGATAAAAAGAGTACGTGTGAGTGTGAGATGAGGAAAAAGTAGGATTACCTCAGTTCTGACGACCCATGAAGGGGTTGAGAGAGAAAAGACAGGAAGTGTTTTTGATCCCCTTCTGGTGCGGCTTCCGTCGTGACCTTCCGATTCCAACTTTATGGTAGAGAATGGAGGCCTGACTGTCACTGCCAGTGTCATCCCTCGTCTCGTCTTCTTCTTCCTTTTCTTCTTCTTTGGGTTGAGAATGGCAAGTAATATCGCAGTTATGGGTTGTTGATTCATCGCAATTGGAAAAAGGAAGCTTGAAGCCCAGCCCCGCCCAGCCCAGCCCAGCCCATTTATGTTAATATTTATGTATAGCCGCTGTCTGCTACTGTAACTGATTCACCACTTGGCGTAGCGCTTGCTCTTCTTCTGAGGGATATTTGAGTTTTGGATTGGATATTATTATAATTCCTTAATTTAATTTAGCCAGCTAATGAGTTTGTGAACTGAACAATTACACCCATAGTTGATATTATTGTGTTAACTAAAGTTGATTACTTTACTAAGGTACAGTTACATTATGTAGAAGTGGAAACGAAGCTTAATAATGTATGCATCAATGCAAGAACAATTAAATAAGTACACCACTGCCTTGTCGACTCGACTCGACGCATTGGTTGCTCCTCAAGTCATTTTATCATAATTACTCTCTTATGTAAGGTGTTGAAAGCTCTGCGATCTCATGGAGTACTCTTTTATAAGTTTTGAGAAGAAAGATTCCTTTCTTTCAAGCAGCCCTGTGGGTGTGTCATACTCGGCGATCCTTCCTGTTAACAAAGAAAAACCAAGATCAACGCTAACAACAGATTACTATCTGAACATTCACTTCCGGTGATTCATAATCATACTTACCATCACTAAGTACTAACACAAAATCACTGTCTATAACTGTGTGAATCCTGTGAGCTATCGTGACCACAGTTCGATCTTTGAACTCTTTACCAATGATCTTCTGAATCACTCCATCAGTTGCTGAATCAACTGATGCTGTTGCTTCATCGAGCACAAGTATTTTACTTTTCTTCAGCAGTGCTCTTCCCAAACAAAACAACTGCCTTTGTCCAACGCTCCAATTCTCTCCATTTTCAACCACTATATCAATCTCCCAACTTATCAGTTCTTTTGCTAATCAACCATACAACTACAATGCACCATCATTTGAGTTGAGTTCATACCTGTGGCTTCCAACTTCTTGTCATTCTGTTGTATCAACTCACCCAGCTGACTTTTATGTAGAGCCTGAAGAAAAAGTCCATTTCCTGCTTATTTGCAAATCTTAAACTGAAACACCAACCTCATCATGAAGTAAGCAAAACTAATTACCTCCCATACTTCGCTATCCGAGTACTGCCCTAGTGGATCAAGGTTTACTCTCACTGTTCCCTCAAACATTATCGGGTCCTGTGGAATGATGCTGAGCCTTGATCTTAAGTCATGAAGGCCTATCTTAGAGATGTCCACATTGTCAATTATAATGCTTCCTTCTCTGGCCTCCACAATCCTGAATATAGCCTGTATCAGGGTTGATTTTCCACTCCCGGTCCTTCCTACAACACCAATTTTTTTTCTTCCAGGAAATGTGCAATTAATGTTCATCAGGACAGATGGCAGATGTTCTGCATAACGAATCTGCAATACACTCAGGTTCATATCCCAGGCAGGGGTTGACTGGCTAACGAATTTGGAAATTTTACTGTTATCAAATAACGATCTTTACCTGCAGATCTTTGAAGCTAATTGTTCCAACTTCTGGCCAGTTGTTTGGAGGTCTGCATTCTTCAATCAAAAGCGGTGCTTCACTCTTTATATTTGAGTACTGAAGAATTCTCTCTACTGAAATCATCTTATTTTCTGCATTACACAAGTTCCATATAACTTGAGCTTGCAAAATATTCAAATTTATTCCATATGTCACAGCCAATCCTGCAATGCCTGCAAAAAAAAGAAAAGATCCCATAAAGTTAAGCAGACAAATGATCGGAAAATTATTGCCAAAAATTAACTTAAGTCAAGGGTAAATACCCACTTGGGTTGATTATTCCTTCAGGGAGAGTAACCAACAAAACCAACGAGAAAGCGAACACAAAATTGGACAATAAATTCAGTCTGAAACATAGCCATTCCATTGCTGATACATTATGAAACCATGGCCTTGAATGCTGGTCGATAAGGCTGATGTTTGAAGAAATGAAACGGTCTTCTTGGTCAAAACTACGGATCGTTGCTGCTCCTGCAAGTGATTCTGCAAAGTGGTGGAGTATAGGAGCTCTTTGTACTCCTGCTAAGCGGGCGAGTTCTCTTGCTGTAGGTATGTAATATCTCTGAACACACACATCATAAAAAGAAATGGCGATTTAGGAATAGCTCAAAGGGCATACTCGATAGTATATGTTTATGTACTAGAAAAAGTGAAGTTGCTTACTTGGTACCAAATGCAAACAGCAGTTACAGGGATGAAGATTACAAAGACTTGCCATGCAACTTGTGACATCACCGCAATAGTCCCCAGGATTTGTATGGTTGAGAAAGCACACCATCCTATTCTCTGTGCCATTTCCAAGTCCACCACGCTCTGGTCTGTAGATGCCTGCAAAAGTTATTTAACTGATTGAATTCATGCCTGTCTGATATTTACATTGCATCTTTCTTCTTCCATATACTGCCTGTTTTCCACGTGATCATGCACTATTTTCCTAGTTAAAAAAACGGCCATATTGCTTACCCTGTTCAAGATTCTTCCTGTTGGGGTTGAATCAAAAAAGGACATTGGAGCCCGGAGCACGCTATGTAGCATCCGTGTGAAGAATATTTCTGCTGTCGAAAGTCCTGCTATTGCTACAAGCGTGGCTCTGATCAGCACGCAAATTGAACTTCCAAGTCCAAGTAAAGTATAAACAAGCAGGATAGTATTCATCCCGATAGCTGGTTCACTCTCACTTGTAGCAGGAGATGCCCATGCCATCCAGTAATTGCTAGCTATCTGTAGGATTTGAAAAGATGACTGTGCTAAGATTATAAATGGAACAAAGGCTCCTCTTTTAGCCGTGGTCAAATATGACCAGTAAACTTCTTTTCCAATGCTACCTCTCTCTCGTTCTTCATCCTGCACCAGCTTTCCCGTCATTTCTGTTATCTCCGCAGAGAGATCGTGACCTGAGTCATGGCGTGTATTTGAAGGGTCTACATTTGAGGTAGATTCTTTATGGGATTCCCCGTCTTCTTGTTCTTGCAGAGATGACCTTGAATTCTCAACTGTAAGGACCGACTCAAGAGCTTGGCTATGAGCACCTACTAAAACCTCAAATCCGATATTCTGTTTCAAAAGCTCCTCAAATGTTCCAGCTTGTGCTATTCTTCCATTTTGCATGACCTGTGCGGGTATCGAGTAGTTAGTAAAGTATCATTCATATCAATGCCTGTAAATCATGAGAACTCATCCCTACATATTCTGTTTTCTATCGGAATGTGTAAATTGAACTCTTACCAGAATGAGATCTGCCGCAGGAAGAAACTCGACTTGATGAGTAACGTAAAGTATTGTCTTATGTTTGAGCATTCCCATGAGGCAATCCTGGAAAGAGTGGATTCAGAATGAGTTGTTAATTAAAAAGTTATATGCCGGTGTTGCTTCGAAGTATGTAAGTACGGTAGTGAGCAGTAACCTTAAAGAGTTTGGTGCCTGTATGGGCGTCAACTGCACTGAAAGGATCATCTAGCAGATAAATGTCAGCGTCCTGATAAACTGCACGGGCAATCTGTATTCTTTGCTTCTGTCCTCCGCTCATATTTATCCCTCTCTCTCCTATCTCTGTTAGGTCACCGCAAGAGAAGAGCTCAAAATCCTTGGTTAAAGCACATGCTTTAACTGTTCTATAATACCTGGCGCTATCATATGCATTGCCAAATAAAATGTTGTCCCTTATATTTCCCGTTAATATCCATGGGGACTGAGGAACGTAGGCTTTGGTACCACTAACCTTCACACTTCCTGACAACTTTTGTGTTTCCCCAAGAATGCTGGAGAGCAAGCTAGATTTTCCTGATCCCACAGCTCCACAAATTGCCACCTTCGTCCCTCTTTTCACCCTTAACTCCATTTCATCAATGTTTGAGCTGCCTGACTCATCACTAGAGACGTCCCAACTGAACTTCCCGGAGTTAATCTCAACTGCAAATTCTGTTTGGTCTTTTGGAATATATTCAATGGAATCATGCTGAATTTCTCTTTCACTGAGGTAGGAAGCTACTCTATCTGCTGAAACTTTGCCCTGAGCAATGGCAGAGAGGAGATCAGGTAAACTAAAGATAGGGTCTTGAAGCATTCTGAAGGTGGCCAATGCTGATAGGACTCGTCCGGCTGTGAGTTGGATTCCAAATAGCATACACGCTATAAACGTCACTCCAGAGATAAATGCGGGCGATCCCCAGAACACGAAAGCTGAAATTGCTGAGAGTCTAAGAGACTTCCACAGCCAAGTGTACTCTACTTTCCTCAAGCTTTCTAGTTTGTGGAGGAACTGCGTGTCCCACGCTTGAAGTTTCAAGACCTTGATGTTTCGAAGAATCTCTGAAGTGGCTTTCATTCTTTGGTCCTTAGCTTCCATGATCTTAGACTGATAATTCTTCTGAATTCTTGTGATGGGTATGTTGCAGGCCAGAACTGCCAAAGTTGCTCCTAATGCTGCAAGTGATCCCAAACCTAAGTTTGTCTTCAGAATGTAGATCGCTAAAGAAACTTGTATGGGCAACATCCATACAGTATTCACGTACCATATCAAATCAGTAATTCTTTGGATATCTACGCTCATGTAGTTGATAATCTCTCCGCTAGTACGGTTTTGGCGAGCCTGGCTTGACAGGACGAGACCTTTCTTGTAAATTTGATTTATCAAAGCGGCTCTGAGACGAAGACCAAGCTGACGGGCTCCGAATATCCACTGCCTTTGTGCCGTTGTCTCTACCAGCTTGGCAGCTAGAAATGCTAATGCAAGAACGTATCCACTCTCTAAGCTTCGTTTTTCTTTCTCCGTGAGAAAGTTTACGAAGTCATCAATAAGGTAAGGACCAACATATGATGCTGCGGCATTAGTCACTGCAAATAATGCGTTGATTGCTGCCTTTTTCCTTACAAATAAGAACATTGCCTTGTAGAGAGATGGATTTGTGCTCGTCCTGTCCTTGCATTTGACTTCATTTAGCCTCTCATTGAAGGAGCAGGACAGAAATCCTGCCGAGTCCTTGAGATCAAGATCAGGGATATCTTCCTGCTCAAGAGCTTTCTTCACACCAACACCAAATAAAGGGTTGAGCCAAGAGAAGGTAACAAGCTGAAGAAGCGTCGCATTTCCATACGGAGATTCTCTCTTTCCTTCTGAATGCTTATGTAGGAAAGGTTCAGTGATACCATTCTTATATACACTTATTAAGCATATTCCTGTCTTCCCGTGGATCGAAATGCCCACCAGGAAGGCGGACGAAAGGAGACCTACGAACTCTGCATAATCTCGGACATGAAGATGGTCATGATTCTTAATCCTGGAGTACGTATCCAGAGCAACACAGAAAATGAACAACAAGAAGCTGCAAAGCCACCATGCTCTTATAATCCAAGGAAACTTGTCGTAGTTTTTGTTCAGAATCCTGTGAACTGCAAGCAGTGTAATTCCCCAGGATACTACATGCATAATTTGGGAAGAGAAGGCAATAAATTTAGAGTTGCAACGAGTCTCCTGATCAGGTAGGAGCAACAGAAGCAGCATGGAGAAATGAACTCCCAGCAACAAAGCAGAAAAAAGTATACTGCCTTTATAAGAGAAGCTGAATTTGACTACAGTGGAGTGATTCTCTTGGCACGGATCTGTAATCTTTCTCCTCCTTTTCCATACATATTGTTGTAGGAAGTGCAGTAGTAAGATTCCAAGGAAACCAAGCTGTAAACTTAAGCTTACATGCTCCCAGAGGCAGGGTGACTCTAGCTCCAGCCACATCCTTCGTACTGAAAGCTTAAAAAATCCTGCAGACATGGCTAAGCAATTGAAATGGAAGCAAAGTCCCATAGCATTTACATTCGAAAGGATAACAATGTTAAAGTATTGGTTATCATCGTCCAGTTAACCATTTACTTAGTTGCATCGTGGATTCAGAGGCCTTTGGCCGTCGTTAATACATAGTCTTACGTTGGCCATCTATACTACATATGTGAATCTAATGTTCTCTAGTGTCAACTTTCAGGCTTTTTTGTCGCTTCCAACGTTGGCTGGCTTCAATCTATATAAGATTCCATAACAGCAAATTTCATTTTCAAGAGACGGATAAAAACAAAAAGAATAAAAGAACATGATACAGGCACAATGGTCCATGGGATGTGGAAAAAGAATATAATACGTGCGTTATTCTTTTAGATTTGTCGCTTGCTGATTGGACCTCGGTACCTTGAAAGTTTGAGTCTTGAGGTTTTGATTGGAGAAAACGTTTTTAGATAGATAGTGAGATACATATTGTCCAACGATACTTGTACAAATATTTCCTCAAATTTTGTTTCTTTTTATCCATTTTGTGCAAAATACAGATGTTACTTTTATGCAAAAGAAAAAGAATTCAACAAAAACATGATTGCATTGGTCCAAAATTTCAAACTAGTAATAAAGAAAAGCAAGATGATGCACATGTATACACATATGCAGCTCCAAAGTATTTACCCTCGAACTTCTTAAATTACTTTGGCCTTGCTCATCGTTTCCCACAAGTAAAAATCAATCGAATTCACTCAAATTGTCAATCAAAAACTAAGCTCCCGATTGACACAGAATATAACAATAAAATTATGCAATCAATCGTCATCATTGAATATTTGAAGTTAGGTTTAAACATTTGTTTTTGAAACGAGAGCCTTTAAAAGGACATTCCAATGATATGATTTTTCTTTTGACAAAAATGCTAGCAACCTAACATTATCATTGGGGTCAAACGCACCTAACAATATCAGATCCCACAGTCCGTGCACACTTACGTGTATGTATAATTATACACTGAAAAGGTGTAGGATCATTAATTAGTTAATGAATTGAGTATTAGTAATTGACAAACATCAAGTTTTAAGAGATGTAAATAAAAATTTAACTCCACTCCAACTTCAGTCAAAGATACTATTGTTATAGACATTAAACTCGCACAACTATTATGCAAGTAAGACAACTGGCTCGACCACAAAACTCAAGAGTTAACCATTTTCACGCCGCCTGCCTAATCCTGTTGTTCCTTCTTTCGTCCGTGTGTTTTCTCTTTATTGTTTATGAACATTAGTTATTTGTACATTTTACGCACAAAAATCGAAAGAACCTGCAGGCGTGCTTCTCCTCTGCCTAGCTGTAGTAGATAGTGTCATTCCAAAGTTGAAAGAAAAAGAAGGACATTCTAATTAAGAACTACGCTTTCATCGTAATCAAATCGGTGTGCGAGTGTGACCGCATGATGCATCCAGATGTAGAAAAAAGAATCAAGGAATAGTGAAGAAAATATATGAACAAGGATGAGCTTACCGGTGGTTACGACGTCACGAGTGTTAATCATCTCGAGCGGGACGACAGGAGTGCCAGTGCCTGGGATGAGACGACGAGCACTCCCTCACTGATGTCTTTCAACTTTCTATATTATTTCATCAATTCATTCTCATATCCATGCTTGTATGTGTATATACATACAAATATATATATATATATATATATAGACATAGATAGACACAGTCGTCTTTTGGAGTGAGATCAGTTATGGGAGACGGAGAGAAGTGTAAAGATTGGCATACTTACATATATATATAGACACACACAGGGGCATATTTATGAGATGAGAAAAAAGGAAATTAATTAGGAATTAATAAGAAGTGAAGAAACAAAAGGAGCCTTGAAGAGCACGTATATAGAGAATATAAATAACTATAGAATATTGGACGTATCTTAAATATTATTAAAGTTAATTGTGTTTAATTAATTAGAGCCTAGCAAATACAAATACACCTTTGATTTTACAATATATATATAATTCGTACCTCTTAAATTATTTTCCCATCTTAGTCTTGAGATGACGTATTCCTACTAAGATGTCTCATCATTTAATTATAAAATTCAATGCAACTAATTTAATTCCAATTTCTTGTTTTTTACTTAGCTAATTATTTAATCGTAATCCCACATATATATATATATATAAAATATCTTAATAGCAAACAAGAACTGAATTATCATAACAAGTGCATATGTTAATATATTCACGAGATAATATATTTAAAGGCATTTTATTTTCCTAACATATTACAGTAATAAAGATACATCTTTGACATTATTGGTTTTAAAAGTTAATCACTCAATTAAAATTTTGATATCAAATTTTTAAAAAAAATTAAAACATTAAGCCTTGTTTAATCATAATATTAGATTATCTTTTAATCAAGTTTAGTAGCCATTCTTAAATCATTGAAGTACTGTGCAAAATTAAATAGTAATCTTCGATTAAGATATTACTTATATATAGCTTGTTTGTGGAAATTAAATAGTAATTTCCGATTAAGATATTATCAATTGGTAAATTAAATATTACCTATACAAAATTCATATGATTATATTCATATTATTCGCATTTATTACGAAGTGTAATTTAAAACCTTGGATATAATTATTCATATGTTTAAAATTGACCCTGCCCTACAACTTCAGTGTAGTGGAATGCTGAACATTCCGTACATTTGAGTCCAGTCATTTTCTGGCCCATCGTGGACCGCTATTGCCTGTCTCGACCGCCAACTATGTAGTTCTTATTGCACTAGTATAAGTTCCTGACTGATGGATACAGATTGAGACATTGGTACTCCACGATAAATAGTAAAGGAAAGGAAAATAAATGTTCCAAGTGCAAATTTTAAGTTGATGATATATACTACACCTTTCACTGCCTTCGGTGGCTAATAAAGCAGCCAAAGAAAATGACGGCATGCATGATGTCAAAACTCTAGATCAGTTGATAAGTGTAAATTCAACGTGAAGTAACACTGCAACATAGATGATTAATGAAGAGATTACAAGTTTATTAGGAATGATCTTGGCGATGTATTAGATTGGAAAGGTTCAAGAAATCGTTGCAGCTAAGTATAGAATCGAGACTCTGAGGGTTGTACGATATATATTGTTATACAAGTATGTCAATCATTAAAGAGTCGTACTCCATTGAAATGTTATAGAATCATTAATGATTGATTGGTGTCCTTATATACGTGTGTGTGTGTGGATTCTCAACCACACAACGCATAGAGAGAGAGAACAAGGGACATAAACAAGTGATATTGTAGCAAGGTGCATGCGTCTTTTAAGGGTTTGCTCATGATCTCTTTTGGCGTTTTACAGCATAATTCAATACAAATTGTTATGTTAGGCGCATAGCTATGTATACGACAAGCTTCTCACATCCACTATATGTCTCATTCATTTTGGTGGTAGGGTAGGGTTAGGGTTTATATGCCACATTTCTCGATCCTGTTGCTAGTGGTGCAAGCTATCATGCATGCTTAATGCTCTCTGTCTCTCCCTTTTTATTTTTCCTTGAGAGAATCTGAGGGTTTTCGTTTGTTTTTTCCCACAAGGACCGAGGGAATTTTAACTTATTCGCATTTTCATGATTTAAAGCCGCACTTCCCACTTGCTTTTAGTTACAACATGAAATTGGAAAAAGCTGAAAAAGAGTGTATAGAAAGAATATTTTATTATTATATTGAAGAAGCAGAGCTTAATGAGTTAATGGCAGACTCACTCAGTATGCTGCTTAGTAGCAAATATTGACTATTGTAGGTGAGGTTCAAGCACGTGAGATTTTATCTTCGAATTAATTAGTCAATATATGAAATGATCTCCTAACTTTTTTTATAATTTGCCACGTAATAATGAGGTAGAAAACACTTGTCGCACTTTTTTTTTTTTTTGGGATGCGTTGAATCGGTCGGCCTGCTTTTGAATAAGTGAGCGAAAGAGAAGTTCTTGAGTTTGCAATTGAATCGCTTTCGAAAGTGAGTGAAAGAGATGTTTTTGAGTTTGCAAATTTTACGAATGTGATTAATTGATTAGTTCAACAAAATAAAATGTTCACAAATTTCTTAGGTAAATTAACACTAACAAACTTGCGGAGATTTATACATATATATATATATATATATATATATCAGCATCGGCATGCTCGTGATTTGCGTTGAAAGGGTCGAATCGAAGCAGATATAAACAAACAAAATTATGATAGTTTGAAAACGAGAGGAGAGCATAAGAATACTCCAATTTCTACTCCCCATTTGCATTAGATTATGTGTTATTAATCCTCTAATTCCATATATTAAAATGATTCTAACAACTTGGTTCGTATATTTCCTTTTTTGAATGAGAAACAGACATTATATGCGAACTGCAAAGACGTCCTGTCCTGTCCTAAGATTATTAATGATTACAACTGTTGTTTAATTATAAATCATCACCAGCTCATTTGCATCTTCACCATCAAATACGGCCAACAACTTGAGTACAAAAACATGAGCAAAGTAACGTGACAGGACAACTTTTCAGTCCACAAACCCCTTGTCCTCCATTCCAAGTCTTGTCCCTTCCTGCCTCTTCAAATCTAGTTACTTTTGCTTATATCCAATGTGACTGAACCTGAGCCAGTCCTCAAGTGCAATGTGACACTTCCCTGACAAACCATATACATGACCTAACTAGATTCTCTCCCCGTATGATGCGGCTTGGATGGTCTTGTATACTAAGGTCTCTACTCTATACAAAACGGAACAGATACAATTCTTGTTTTTATTTCCTAACTTTTATGTACACTCTTAAAGAACAAAAGGTTCACTGAACTAAGGTAATTGCTATTTAAATGGGAAGAAGGTAAGAAAGAAAAAGTGTAGAGTTTATAAGAGATGAGAGCATCTCAGAAAGCTATGGTCCTTTTTAAGGCCCTTCTGGTTAAAACCTGTCTTGGAGATACTCACGATGCCTGATTGCTCATTCACCTTCTTCACAAGAAGTTTCAGCAATGGAACCTTCGAAAGTGTTTTGCATGATCCGACCATTATCAACTTTTTCTGCACCAAAAATATTAAAACCAAAGTTTCACCTTCAACCCAAGTTTTATTGTTTAAATCTTTACAACGAACACTGCATTTAGTAATATAATATGATAAAGCAGCAACTGAATTCTTCTAAATAAGTTATCCATAATTGCTTCAAAATCACATTGATAAACTTAAAGCAGTGAAATGGAAGGAATTTGGTTCTGTTTTTACCTTGGCTCTCGTGAGTGCCACGTTAATCCTATGCCAATCTCCAAGTAACGAAGAATTACAGTTCTTGGGATTCTCATTAGACCTAACAAATGACACCAATATGCAGTCTTTATCTCTTCCCTGTACATCAGTAGAGAAAAGCACAAGTAGTCAATTCAAATTCTTCACAAATTCATTACAAGCTCCATATGCCTCTGGTAGAAGCAAAAACTCTTAGAAATTGTAAACGCAATCCATACCTGGTACTTGTCAATTGTATGTACTTCCACGGAGCATGTATTAATGGTACTTCTGATAAGGTTTGCCTGAGAGTTATAGGGAGTAATGATGCCAATATCTTCACCTCCAATTCCACCGTTAATCAATTTATTGGTCAACTGTAACCAAAGCAGAATGATGAACGAATCAAAAGCTCTACTTATATTCTTCTGAGATGGCCAAAGGAAACGTACCTCAGAAATTATGTAAGCTTCAATTGGGTTACTTAGTGTCTTGGAATCTTTTACCTCAAAAGCAGGCAACATATCTGAGTTTAAGAAAAATATGGATGATACGTGAACCAGTGAAGAAACTGTTGCCATATATATCAAACAATTATTTTGTATAGCCTATTTATTTTATCTTTCCATATTTAGATTGTATAGTTGTAAATAGAGAGAAATCAGTCTTAGATCCCTACAAATCAGCCTATCTCTGTAAATCAGCATTTAATGATCGTGTATTCGTCTATTTATTCAATGAAATCAGAACCACAAAGCATTGAGCTATTCAATCAAAATTCTATCAATTCTAAAAGTTATCATGGTATCAGAGCTTTGCTCTTAAAGTTTTGGAATTTCTGGTCGTTCTTGGTCACTGCAGATTCTGTGTTTTTTTTTTTTGGGGGCCACTGCAGATTCTATTTCTTCAGAGTTGTTTAGGCTGCAGATCAGGTTTGGGTAGAGAGGAAGCTCACGTATTTTGTGCAGCTATATTCAGTTGCTTCTCTCTATTTGTGTTAACTGAATTGCTTTTACGCAAATGGCTAGCAATAACAACCCTGAATTTTGTGTCAAATTTACGGGAAAGAATTATTCAGTATGGGAATTTCAATTCGATTGTATGTTACTGGAAAAGAGTTATGGGGACATACTGATGGCACTGATCCAGCTACAACAGATACTTCTAAATTGGCCCAATGGCAGATCAAGGATGCAAGAGTGATATCTTGGACTATTGGGTCATGTGATTCTCAAATTATTCCTAATTTGCGCTCCTATAAAACCGCTCAAACAATGTGGGAATATTTGAAAAAGCTTTACAATCAAACCAATTCAGCTAGGATATTTCAATTGGAGTGTGAGATTGCCAATTATACTCAGGGGAGTTTAACTATTTAGGATTACTATTCTGCTTCTCAAAATTTGTGGACTGAATTTTCTGATATAGTTTGTGCTGCAGTATCGAAGGATTCTCTTGCTGATGTATTGAGTGTTCATGAAGTTAGCTAGCATGATCAGTTTTTGATGAAGCTACGATCAGATTTTGAAAATGCTCGTTCTAATTTGATGAACCGTCACCCTCCTCCTTCCTTGGATGTGTGTTTCAGTGAATTGCTTCGTGAAGAGCAACGTCTTCTTACACAAAGCACTCTTGACCAAGAGCGAATGACTACAACACAGATGGCATTTTTAGCTTGAGGAAAAGGCAAGAGTAGAGACATGAGTAAAGTTCAGTGTTTTACTTGCCAGAATTATGGACATATTGCTGCAAATTGCACCCGGAAATTTTGCAATTATTGCAAAAGGCAAGGACACATCATCAAAGATTGTTCAATTCGTCCTCAAAATTGCCAGAACACTGCTTTTCAAGCAACTGTTGGCAACTGTTCTACTGGTCAGGTTCAAAACAGTCCCTCAACTGTGTCAGCTGTCAATCAAAATGCTCAATCCAATGTTCTTACTACTGAAATGGTGCAACAAATGATAGTCTCAGCCTTTTCAGCTCTTGGGCGTCAAGGTAATCCTTCACCTCAGCCTTGGTTTGATGATACTGCTGCATCAAATCACATGACTAGTTCAGCTAAATTGCTGAAAAATGTCAGTCCATATCATGGTTCAGAATATATTCAAGTTGCTAATCGAAGCAATTTGCCCATTACCAGTGTTGGTGATATTACTCCAATTTTCAACAATGCTTTTATATCACCTGGACTTTCCAATAATCTTCTTTCGGTTGGCCAATTAGTAGAAAATAACTATGATGTACATTTCTCTCGTGACGGTTGTTGTGTGCAGGATCAAATATCGAAGATGGTGATCGCGAAGGGGCCTAAAGTAGGACGTGTTTCCTTTGCATATTTCCATTCCTAGTACTGTTTCTTTAGCTTGTTATACTGTTATCAATGAAAGTGCTCTGTGGCACAAACATATAGGACACCCTAACTCTACTATATATGTCTTATTTGATGAATTCTGGTTTATTGGGTAATAATGGACAATTTTCAAGTCTTTCTTTTGATTGTTCAACTTGTAAATTTGGCAAAAGTAAAGTTCTTCCTTTTCCTATTGTTGGCAATCATACAACTAAATGCTTTGATATTATTCATGTATGGGGGATCAAACCCGTTATTTCTCATGCACATTTTAAGTACTTTGTGACATTTATTGATGACTATAGTCAGTTTACTTAGATTTATTTTCTTCGTTCCAAATCTAGGGTCTTTTCAATATTCAAGACTTTTGTTGCTCATGTTGAAACCCAAATTTTCTGCTACTATTAAAGTTCTTCAATCTAATTCTGGTGGAGAATACGCGTCTAATGCATTTCAACAATTTTTGAATCACAAAGGTATTCTCTCTCAACGCTTGTCCCCATACCCATCAATAAAATGGTGTGGCAGAGTGAAATAATCGTATCTCTTAGAAGTCACTCATATTTTGTTACTTGAATCTTCTGTTTCAGCTAAGTTTTGGGTAGAGGCTTTATCTACAACAATTTATCTCATTAATAGACTACCCTCTCAAACTCTACATCTTGAGTCTCCTTATTTTCGTCTTTATCAACAAAATCCTCAGTATGGGCAATCTGCATACATTTGGTTGTGTTTGTTTCGTTCATTTGCCTCCAAATGAACGTCATAAATTTTCTGCTCAGTTTGTTAAATGCAACTTTATGGGATATAGTACAAATCACAAGGGTTTTGTTTGTTATGATTCTTCTTCTAAAAGGGTCCTTGTTTCTCGTAATGTTGTTTTCTTTGAAAATCAGTTTTTCTTTCCTACCTGTGATAAATCATTATCAGATATTGTCATTCTTCCTAGTTTTGATGAATTGACTTCCACTCCTAAACAATTCAAGCCTGAGTATGTATATGAACAACGTCCTCCTCCACAACCCCGTCCTAATCCAGACCTAACATCTGATCTTGCTCCAGATACGCCAACTGATCCTACTTCAGATTTGCCTATCTTAAAATGCTTTGCTAGAGTCTCATGTCCTCCCAATTGGTATGGCACTTATCATACATCATTTAGTGTTGCCTTATCTGCTATTTCGGTTCCATCTTCTTACTCACAGGTAGTAAAGCATGAGTGTTGGCGACAAGCAATGCCAGAGTAACTTCAAGCCCTTCAAGATAATCATACTTGGGATGTTGTTCCATGCCCATCCATAGTTAAGCCTATTAGATGCAAGTGGGTGTACTCAATGAAACTTCGCTCTAATGGGATTGCTCTTGGTAATCGACAAGAGTATGAGGTGGACTATGAGGAGACATATGCTCCTATGGCTAAAATGATTATTGTCTAAACAGTTCTTGCCATTGCTGCTTCGCAAGGTTGGCCTCTTCACCAAATGGATGTAAAAAAAGCTTTTCTCCATGGTGATCTCAAAGAGGATGCGTACATGATACCTCCTCCTGGTTTGTTTTCCTCTTTTACTTCACAAGTTTGAGAAGTTTCGGTCTACACTACTTCAGTTTAAGTTTGTAGGTTAAGTTTGTGCAAAGTCAATATGACTCTTCTTTATTTCTTCATAAAACTTCTACTGGAATAGTCCTTTTGGTCTATGTTGATGATATTATTATAACAGGATCAAATTCTTTATTAATTACTCAAATTCAGCAGCACCTTCGAGATTCATTTCATATGAAGGATCTCGGCCATCTTACATACTTTTTAGGGTTGGAAGTTCACACTAACTCTTCTGGTATATTTCTACAACAGTATAAATATAATCAAGATTTGGTCGCTTTTGCTGGTCTTCAGGACTCTTCATTGGTTGATACTCCTCCAGAAGTCAATGTCAAGTACTACACAGATGAGGGAGAGTTACTTACTGATCCATCTTTGTATTGACAATTAGTGGGTAGTCTAAACTACTTAACAATTACTAGACCAGACATTTCCTTTGTTGTCCAACAGGTTAGTCAATTTATGCATTCTCCTCGTCATCTTCACTTGACTGCAGTTCGTCGCATCATACGATATCTTCGAGGTTCACCATGTCATGGTTTATTCTTTCTTGATGTGTCTCCTCTGAATCTTACTGCTTTTAGTGATGCTGATTGGACCGGTTGTCCAAATACACGTCGCTCTGTCACAAGTTGCTGTATGTTTCTTGGGGATTCGTTGATCTCATAGAAGAGTAAGAAACAAGATCGAGTCTCCAAATCTTCCACTGAATCTGAATATCGCGCTATGTCTGCTGCATGCTCTGAAATTACTTGGCTTAGGGGGTTGTTGGCTGAGTTGGGATTCCCTTAATATGATCCTACTCCTCTCCATGCAGAAAATACAAGTGTTATTCAGATTGCTACTAATCCAGTCTATCATGAGCGCACCAAGCATATTGAAGTGGATTGTCATTACATTCGTGAAGCTGTAAATACTCATGTTATTTCTCTTCCACATGTTTCCACAGCTTTACAAATTGCTGATGTGTTCACCAAATCTAGCACTCGACAGCGTCATCAATTTCTGGTTGGCAAATTGATGCTTCTTGATCAACCAACATCAATTTGAGGGGGGATGTTGCCATATATATCAAACATTTATTTTGTATAGCCTATTTATTTTGTCTTTCCATATTTAGATTGTATAGATGTAAGTAGAGAGAAATCAGACTTAGAATCCCTACAAATTAGCCTATCTCTGTAAATCAGCCTTTAATTATTGTGTATTCATCTATTTATTCAATGAAATCAGAACCATAAAGCATTGAGATATTCAATCAAAATTCTATCAATTATAAAAGTTATCAGGAACCTACAAATGTAAGTAAGGATGGAGAAAAATGACAAGATCTTTCACTAACCTGTATTAACAAATATGACGGATCTGCTTGGATTTAGAACCTGCAATGATATTAGAAGTTGTACAAGGCCAAAATCTGAATGTTAGAATTCATTGACGAAGTTAAGAAGAATTCAGTCTTAAAGTTCATTTTTGCCAATTCATCTACAAGTGAAACCATGATATACAAACAATTCAACAAATGCAAGTCCATGGCAATACTTCACCTAAAATTTTTCATACCAATAAACAGCGTCACGAACAAAAAAATTGCCAATTTAAAGTACGTTTTTTAACCTTTTACACAGCTAGATGAATATGATCATTTGACTGATCCAATCCAAATCTTCTACAAGACTGGCTTTAGTCAGCAGATTCAAACATAGAACAGATGAGACTACAAGGTTCTTATTTTAATACACAACTCACGTCATTTATCCAAGATGAACAAGTATTTATGCTTGAAATCTTGAGTTTGGCATTAGTTATGTCAGAGGAACCACAGCGCAATCTGTCTCCATATATCAATGCATTGGATAGTTCCATGATGCCTTGAGACATACGGTACTGTACAAAGTAAACCTATGTGAGTTAGCATGTTACAGGATCCCAAGAAGAGTGGAAAGGCTTAGGAAAGATGCAGAGGTTCATTTGGCAAAGAAACCTGGCTTTGTAAAGCTGAAATTGCTTGTGGATGTGCTTCAGATAGCCTGCAAAACAAACTTATCCCCATTCCATTTTCTCGAGCCTCCGCACTCTACATATTAAACCATTCAACATTTCCAGTAACTTAAGACTATAGACAGTGTAAATGACAATTGTATAATATACCTGGACAAGTGGAGGCAGTTGATAGTGATCGCCAACAAGAACAAACATTGAAGCAAGCATCAATGGCCCCAGGGACACCTAATAGTCCATAAAATGCTTTGATTAGATGCAACCATGGTTTCCTACTCAATCACAGCCGAGGGCTCTAAAAACAATCACTATCATTCTACACTAAATGAGAGATACACCTCTTATCAGTTACATATAATGCATGCTAAACATTGAAAAGAGTGCATACCGGGAGGGTAATCTGTCCAGCTTCATCCATTATGCATACATCAAATTTCTTATTAGCAAGCAATGGACTAGTAATTCCCAAACAAGTGACAGCAACAACTTTTACTTGATCTGTTCTAAATCTGATGTCTTCCACAGTTTGTGCATTCATTGCTGTTACAAGAATTTTTTAGTTACAAGTGGCAGGTGATTTAAACGAGAAATGAAGCAGTAAGGCAACTCATGATTTGTGTCTTACCAGAAGAACAATTCGCCCTAACTTCTTCATGAACAGCTTCCTGTCTACCTATACGTAGAAAATCAACACCCTGCAATTATCTTGTCAGTGATGTTCTAAAACAACTGAATCAATAGAGTAAAAGAAAAATGCCATGATTATATCCTACACTCACACAAATGATAACAGCCGTCAGTTCACAAACCAGACTCAGACCACTCCATATCCATAGGTAAGGTGATAACTAAGGGATTGTTGAGGGACCACAGAGGACGTCTGTTAAAAGGCTTCGTGTTCAACCCTGGCTGAAGTGAGTGTTGCAGGCCAAGGTGTGGAGCATCTACAGAGGTGAAATGGCATCGCTAAGGAGACATGAGGCATGAGACTTCACCTATCAACCACTAACTAAATTTCCTTGTCTTGGCTTCTAAAGAATTGCAGCAGGGTAATGGGTCTGTAACTGGCTCAGGTTTTGGCACAAACAGCTTCTCAGTTGTTAGCAGTGCTTGCAGTTATCCTGTGGGTTTTGGCAAGTTTTTAATCCTGCTGAGGAGTACATTTGTCTATATTGCCTCCTGAACTTTGTTTACTCAATGAAAGTTCATTCAATCACCCAAACTAGTGCTAGGTATATATTACTGATCCTAAAAATTCTCCCAGTTAATATTCAGAGTATGCATGGTTGAACGTGCGAAATCTGATATACATCAGGAGGTTTATGCATGTATGTATGACACTAAATATGATCTAAGAAACCTCTATGAAGGAAGAAGATGACCTGAGCTTTCAGTTTGATCAATAAATTGTCAACAGCCGAGTTCGTGTATGATGTAATCAAGATGGATGCACCTCTCATCAATAACGCCTTCACAGCATGAACTATAGTACTTGTCTTGCCAGTCCCAGGCATCCCCAGAATTAATGTATAATCCTTTGCTGTAAGAATCTGTATGGGTATGATTTAAGGAATTAGAGTAATGGACTTCTGGTCAGCAAAATAAAAATAACTTAGCTACGTTCAGTTATAGCATTTAGAACGAATGATTCAGAAGTAGTATTGCAATGCAAACAAGATCAGAAATTCAATTGAAAACAGGCATAACAAACCTTAAAAATTGCTCGACGCTGATCATCATTTAAACTCTTGACTGACCAGATATAAGACATTGCTGGATCTTGGCTCAATATGACTCCATTATCAAATCTTGGAGTCTAGAACAAATGCACATGTAAACATCAACGCAAATGAAGAGAATGTAACTTGGAGGTAAACAAGATAAAGTAAAACATATAAAAAGACAAGTCTTCACTTTCCTATATATGTCTAAAATTAGGCACAAACATTCACCTCAAGATCAACAATTGTCTTCCTGAAGTGGAAACTTTCTGCACTTTGCACAAACAGTTGTACAAGGTTGAACCTTCAAAAAATCCAAACAAAAATGGCTAGCGTATAATGCAATCATCTTGAACAGACTCCTGACACCGTAGAGATGAAAATTTGAGTCTCAGATAAAACTGGAGTAATAATTTACCGCATAACTGAGAATGAAGTCATCAGCTCATCCTTGTCAATCCGCCAAATCTCCTGAAGAAGAGAAGCTGATTCTACAGAGGAATCACTGCCAGGAAGTCTTAAACGCTTAGTGAAAGAAACCTAAAACAGCAACAGGAAATTAATCAGTTTGTAACTACGTGTTAATCATGACAACATGTGAAGAGTGCATGCAAGGATCATGACTCATCAATCTGTTATAGCGTGTATGTAATTAAGAAGTGGAATGCCCAATTTCCAGAATATTCTGCTTACAGAAACAAGCGACTGACTGATATCCATGATGATCCCATTTGCAATAGCCTGACCAGATTCATTCCTAAGAATCTATACATGAAAAATGAAACAAAAGTTACTCATCAATGTAAAAGTGAAAAAAGACATGAATTAGTTTCATTAACACCAAGCTAAATTTCCAGGTAATCAAAGCACAGAGAGACATGGCAAGGTGAATGGTGTAGGATCTTCAGATTTATGTACAAGTTTAGTACAAGATGTCAGAGAAAGACAGCAATAGGTATTATTTGTTCCAATAGATGAAATTAAATTGTGCTAATGGCATTAAATGCTTGACAAGTGTCACTGAAAATGTTCATAATTAAAATTACTGCAGCAAAGGTCAACTGTAGAATTCCAAGTCAACTTGGTTGACATCAAGTTGTAGCCGCGATTAACTCAAAAGGATCACATAGCTCACAATATCTGGTAATAGAGAATTATCGTACCACATAATCACCAATTTTAAGTGTGTGATGCAAAGCATGCGCTGCAGAAGGATCAGAAAGGACAGAATCTCCAGTGGATGCACACTCATCTTGACAAGGAACTCTTTGGCACGCAAAACGGTAGATGAACTGGTTGTCTTTCTGACAATGAAGTCCATCTGAAGTATCAAGAACCATAGAAGAAAGGTAACTAGTGGACTGAGCTCTCTTGGTATTATGAGACTGCCAGATATTGTTCTTAACAAGCTGCATATGTAAGTGAATTGGGTATGTTATCTTCAGATACGATCTATGATTACGGTCTGACCACCTATAGAACTCTTATAAAGTGCCTTAACCTGCATCTCTTTAGCTTCCAAATCAATCAATCGATCCCAATGTTGAAAAAAGGTGCAATGAGCAGCTGTCAGATGGTGAACATGTGATTGAAACAATTCACCCAGTCCACTTGCTTCTTTGCTTCCACCATACACCTATAGTTTTAGAGCCCACAATAAGTTACCTTAACCATGGGAACATAACAGAGAGTAAGGGAAGCTTCAAAACTATAAGGCTACCTTATGATAGATGGTGCAAACATCAAGGTGACGACAAGTTCTGCATGTGCTTGGGCTCTACAGTAGAAAATCTGTCTATTTAAATAAAGTGCTCACAATTACAAGATCCTTACAGAAGAAACCACCATACCCGAAGCATTGGGGGCAAGTGTTGCATATTCGATGCCTTAAGAATGTCAACAGCATGCTCATTTCGCCGCATTATCAGTCCAACTAAGTCTGATCTTTGTACTGAAATTCCCTTTTTCAAATGTCAAAGATAAAAAATTTAATCATCCTGAAAAATAAACTAATAATTGAGATTCATGAATGTGATCTATACCCGTGTCTCGTCAGACTGGAGATAATACAGAAGGCCAGAATCAATATGCTTCAGGTACCTAAGAACGTGTCAAACAAGGTGAAGAGGGAATGGTTTTCCAAGTATTTTTCAGAACAGTCATTAGCAAACCACTCACAACATTCTCTACTGCACTGAAAAACTAAAGAAGAGTCACACAAACCTCTCAGACATAAGCAGTGTATACAAGATCACTTGTGCAGAGTGCTCCATAGATGACTGCACAAAGTGCAAGTATCAGTCATAGTGGAAATCACTAAGGATTTGTATATCCTCTCAAATTTGATCTAGCGATGACTGTACAACACTTTGCATACTTGCCTGGCCATTGGGAAGTTTCCCAGTTTTAAACTCTAGTGGCACAATCTTTTCTTCTGCTCCATTTCTGTTTGACTCTAATCTTACTTTGACAGAAGCATCAATCATTCCTTTTAACCCATACTTTGGGGCCCATGCCATTTCCTCTATATCAATGACCTACAGTTGAGATGAATGATTTTAACTTCTCCTGATCTTGTAACGAAGTCCCTAGCACTGGAATGAAAAATGTCTTAAGGAGCAATAAATCCACAACTTATATCTGGTAGGTTCCATCGATTCCACACACATCTTGCCATCCCCATGGAAGCTATGTTCATCTACATATATGATGCTTCTCTCCATCATTTGACATTCACTACCATAGAATGTGGCACATCTAACCTTTTAGCAATTGCAATCTATATATTACTGATTTCTGAAATTTTCAAATATAATTATCTGTTGCGAGGCATGTAGGAGAGAATACAAATATGAATGTATTAAGCAAATTGTTTAAATCAGAAAATAAGCCGAATGACCTCAGAAATTCGCAACTCTTTCAACCCATGATCAGAACCAAAATCAACGGATGCTTTGGGGTCCTGCAAAGAATTTTTAAAGTGTTAGCCTCAGAATAGTCTCACAGTTTCTTGTCGATTGATGCATCTAAAAGTTTGAGCTCCGTTAAAAATGTGTATCTCAATGCTTGACAATGATCTAAGTTTTCCGATAATCAATGTCTAATAAAACAAGAGTGAAAATCCATAAGAGCAGTGATGGGGCACCAGTGCACCTCAGCTTCTCTGAACCGGAGAATCCAGTCTAATAATTTTGGGATAGCTTCAAATAAGATCTTCAGTAAATCTTTTTCATGGACTGAAAATTGCACATATTGAAAAGTAAGAACTTAAACATAACGAGAGTGTTTTCTTTGATAAGTGAAATGGATTGATGAAGCAAAGGGCAAAACTATAATCATAACTTAGATTTACTTAGAATTACCTCCACATGCATATAAACTATCAATATTTTTCTGGAGAACTATTCTGGCATATTCCTCCAAGAAGTCTATTGTAGGATTCTTCCTCATAAGCCCTGCCTAGAAGTGGAAAAGGTTCAAAATATCATGCAGATACACAATTCTTTGACAGCAATGTTCCACAAAGAATTTTGATATTAGAGCAGAAAAAGTCTTTAAATCATCAAACCTGAAAAACTTGGTGCAGCAAGGTACCGACCAATGCTGGAGTTGAGTGTTCACTGATTTTCAATCTCTCATCCAGGACACTCCGCCTGGGGCAACTGAAACTACCGGCAACCTGACAATATTCTGTACATCAGGAGGGACTACAGTAGAATGAATGCGCATAAAATAGGCCTAGTAGCAGTAGCTCAAGAGGTATTGGAAAGATATGTGATAAAAAATACTAAGATTCCAAAAAGAATGTATTACCCGGGTCCCAGAAACTAGGACATCTGGGTGAACAATTAAAAGATTCATCTTAGAGTTCACATCACACTTTCCCTGTTCATCAAATTCACCAATTACATTCACAGTGTCTCCTGGTGCAATTATACTGTAGAACCTGAAAAGGTGTCAGGTCAACACTTAGAACAATTAATTTAATATTCCAATCAGGAAACCAGTATAAGTGGAAATGAAGATTTATTCAAGCTTATCTTGATATGAGATTAAACTGAACAGAGAAATAGCAAAGGGCAGAAATTAGCACCAAATCATTTAGCAGTTACAACCTAACAGTGCAAAATATCATCTCTTCAGGAGAGCAGACCCCCACAGTTGAAGGTTAATCGTGATTAAAAAAAGTCAATTGTATTTTGAAGAATAAAGTATCTAGGAATATTTTGCTTCCTTAAAAATCCAAACTCAAGCTCCAAACTAGCACGCTTTTCTTACTTTCTAGTTTTTTACTTTCACTAAATAGATGAAAATTGACACTTCATGTAACTTAGTCATCAATAATGCCTTTGCCCAAATCCTTTATTGGCAAATGCTGTATATTCAGTTTCGATATCAAGAGTGCCTTAGCCAGGTGTGGTATTTTTAGTTGGAGTGGTAGGAAGGGGTACAGCAGTTTTGCTCACAGGCCCCAACTTGGTCTCAGATCTTCATTTTGAAACCAGTGCAGAAGTATCAGGAAACAAGGGATTAGGAAATTTTAGCAACTTACCACTCTTCCCATAAGCAGACAACACGCTCTTCCCCACTTTGCTCATTCAACAAGCGAAGGACCTAAAAAGCAATGATTCTTTGAAATACTCCCAATCAAGAAAGCAGAAGCAACGACGTTTGAGTAAGGCCTATGAAAAAACCTTATACTGCCGCTGAGCACCAGCATGATTAACAGGTGCATGGTTTTCAGATACCTGTAACAGGAACATCCTATAAGAATGAACATCCAGGTACTACAAATTTCTGCTAAGGAGCAGCAAATTGCAGCATACCAACAAGGCAGAAGAAATGTGTACCTCCAAAACAAGCAAATTACGATTTGAGGAAGATGAGGTTGCCTTTTTTGGTGGATGAACTGCTGCTATTTCTATTGGTGGATCCGCTGGAGGAGATGTTTTGTTCCTGCTTAAATCTTGAATGTTGGATGAATATGCATTAGTGACACTGGACACTGGGTCATCAACGGATATTGCATCTTCAACTTGGTCTAGAAGTTCAAGCAAAGTCTGAAAGGATCAATGAAGAATAAGGAATGCAGTAAATTGAGTCCTAACACAAATCAACACACTCAAAAGATGATAGGAGAATTATTAACATGACAACAGGATAATTGAGTGATAAAGAAAGAAAAGTGTAAATAGTGGAAAACTGTGTTTCTATGTTCATCTAAGAAATTAAACTGCATCCTTTAAACAAGATTACCTTTTTGTACGGGCGTATAGGCAGTTGAGGTGACGCCCCGTGACGTTCAATAACATCAGGGAGCTATGCATCAATCAGACGGAAAAAAAAATGAAATGTCAAAGGGGTATAATAAACATATTGAGAAACCAATAGCCGTAGTAATAGTAGATAATGATAAGATTACCTTATCATGAAAAAAAGAAAGAGATGGCGGAGGAGTTCTGAATGGACTAAGAAGAGATGAGACAGTGGCATTGGTAGGAGTATCGTGGTGGAAGGGGTTTACTCTCTTAACTCCGACTCTATTTGCAGATAAGGAAATTGGATTTTCGGCAAGGAAAGGAGGAGTCTGTGAAAGTAAATAGTGAAGATCGAATGTGAAAACACAAAAGAACAAACCAAAGAAATAAAAGCACAAAAAGAGAAAGAGAGAATATAGAAAATGCCTTGCTGTCGATGGATGAACAAGGATGAAGAAGGGCCGGTGTTAAAGACTTGTTGAAGGAATCAGGAGGAGGAAGCAGGTGATTGTTGTTGTTAGAAAATGCTTGTAGCCTTTGGTTGACTGGAGATATCTTCCATGTGATCTCATCGCACAAATCATCCTGGCTCTGCTTTATCAGCTGTTCTTTTGAACCCAAACCCAAAACCAATTATCGAAGATAAATGGAAGGAAACAATTAGATAGAAAGTTAACCATAGAAATTTGGGAGAAGATTGAACATTACCATTCCAGGGGAGAAAGATTGAAACTTGCAAACAGGGGGAGACTCGTCTGCCGGAGTAATGCTCGGAACATCAGCGGAATGTTGAAGAGGGGATTTAATGGAAGGGGGTAGAGAAAAAGATTGGATCTTTGAAACGCTGCTACTGCTAACACAACACGAAGAAGAAGAAGATGATGAAGATGATTGAGGTTGAGGAGTGTTAAGACGGTGGAAGAACTGCTCTATCCCAAACTTGGAAGCTGACGCTTGTTGTTGATGTTTCTGTGAGTGCTGACTGGTAGATAGTGTAGCAGCAGATGAATTGGATTTGGATAGTGTAGCAGCAGATGAATTGGATTTGGACCTTTTTCTGGGAGGCATTGAGAGACCTGGAGAGAGAGAGAAAGAAGGCACGGTAGTGAAGAGATGACACTGAGTTGCGGACTTCATTTTCCCGCCAATATTCGGAGGGTTAGTGTAGAAGGGAAAATGTTGTTGGACTTTTCTTAAATATGGACCGGACCGAACCAGAATGGACCGTGTTTTCCTCTGCTCTGTAAGGACTGGGGTATGGCTGTTTCTTCTATAAGGACCTTGTCTTGTAACTGTTGAGCATTGATCAAAATTCAGAGAGTAGAACCCAGTTCTACTATAAGGTAGCCTCGTAGTTCTGAAGCCGAAGCTTCCCTTCTTCTCGGTTCATACCATATGGTCCAAGCGTAGGTGGTTCGTACGAGTGCATATCCTTCTCAACGTGATTATAAGCTCAGTACTTGGATGGATACTCATGAAGATCACATGAACTCCTCAACATCTTCAAGGCCCCGTGCTTGGCTGTTGTGCTGTCAGCATCTCTTCTTCATCCTTATGTAATTGTCGGGATGGAATCCTCTGTCTAAGAGTCCTCTGTCTAACCTTGTCTAATATTAAAAACTGAAAAACAAAAGGCTGAATAATGTTTTGTTTTACTTCTCTTATTTCTTACAACATAATACAAACCTATTTATAGGCTACTTTTGACTCTTAAAATGCGTACAAAATTTAAAACTAAAACAGAAAACAAAACAACTCAAAACAGGATACTAAACAGCACCATAAATTTTGACCCTTGATTACTGAAACCATCGTAACTCTTTCTAGAAAACTTCAAACGTCCTAAGACTTGAACCATCAGAAAGTAGACTCAAAAGCACCCCAAATGCATAGGTCACACTCCAAAAATAGATAACGTTTGCCCCTTCAACTTTACATTTAAGGTTACCTCAAAAAACTGTGCACTGTGTAGGTGCGAATTTCAAGTCTATTTAAGTTTATTCAACAAATTAATCCCGCAAACCTGATGGTCTTAAGCATAGTCAATCACTTGAATTTTTTCACCTCCATTCTGTAGATCGGCTGAAATGGACATTAATAATGTGCTCAACCAGCAGGAATTCGTAGGACCCAACAGCTTTCAATCAGCAGGTGGTGTGCCTCAAATCCTGGAAGTCTGCATATTTAATTCCTGTAATCATCATGATGATTCTAAAGAGCGTATTGTCATGGAAGAAGGAAGAAAGAATAATTCAAATAGCATATGGCCAATAAGCCTTAGCTCAAGTGGAAATACCTTTCGGCCAATCCCCATGACTCGTTGCAAGTTCTGTGGTTGTAAGAAGTTGACATATAAGCCTTCGTGTAAGACCTTGGCTACCAATGTACTTTACGCTGCATTCGATTCAATTCAATTATTATAATTACTTAAATTATTCTGTTTCTTAAAAGTAGAAGCAATAACAAATTATCATAATCTCACCGTTAAAAAGACAAATAAAGTGTCATTTGGTATGATTTTCATGAATTCATAGAAACTCTTGTTTTGATATAGACCACTAAAACTATAATAGAGACAGTTTTTTTAAAAAAATTATTTTCTGAATAAAACATGAGAGCAGTGGTTCTAATAAAGGCTTTATAGAATAAATTTTACTATATATTTTATTATTTTAATATTAAAAAAGGATTATTAATATCTTCGTATTAAGCAACCCCCTAAAAACACAAATCAATGTTGAAAGAGAAAAGAAACTTTCACTAGCAGACCACATAATTAGTATGTTCCAACTGAGATAAGTCTCCGAAAGAATAACAAATAATGGAGCCACATGTTGGCAAAAACATTCTATGCCATTTCTATAAAAGCCAAACTAGCTCTCTAGCAAGATTCCTACGACAAAAAATGTATTCGAAGTTGACCATTTCCGTAGTTATTTTCATTACGTTATTCCTCCAGGCATCAGCGTCGGATCCCGACCCAATTCAAGATTTTTGCATACCAAACACAAAGGTGGTCTTGTAAGAACTGCAAAGTTCACAACTCTCCCATGCAAAAATTCCTCAGAAGCAACCACTGATGACTTTGTCTTTTCCGGTATAAAAGCCCCCGGAAACTTCTCTGCCACCGGCTTTGCCGCGATTCCCGTCAGCCCTACAAATTTTCCAGGCCTTAACACACTAGGCATGTCATTTGTGTGAGCTGACCTCAGGGTTGGTGCCATTAATCCACCACATTTCCACCCAAAAGCCACTGAGATCACTCATGTGTTGCAAGGACGTGTTTATTCAGGTTTTGTCGATTCAAACAACCGAGTCTTTACAAGGGTACTCGAGCAAGGGGAGGTCATGGTGCTCCCTAGAGGCCTGGTGCATTTCCAAATGAACGTTAGTGACAAGCCTGCTACAGTTTTTGGAAGTTTCAACAGCCAAAATCCTGGAAGCCAAAAGATCCCAACTGCTGTTTTCGGATCTGGCATTGATAATGAGCTTCTTGTGAAAGCTTTTGGATTGAGTCCTAAGCAAATTGGATTGATGAGAAGAAGGTTTGATCCAAAATTGTTGTGAGTTCTGTGTGATCATTTTTATCGTGTACCTTTTTGTGTCAATTAGCAAAACATGTTTCGCAACTATCTTTACTTATGGTAGGTGCAAGGTTGACGTTTTCCTTTCTTTTGTTATAGGCAGAATGAGTGCCAAATGTTAGTGACGTAGCCTATAATTATCTTTACTTTCATGTTTCGCGTGGAAATGTAGATCAGACTCATTTTAAAAAAAAAATCATTTCTGCCGTAGAAGAACTGAATGCGACATAATGTTAGGACAAAAAGGGTTTGTGCCATCTGAGCTAAAACTAGATTCAAAGACAAAACCCTTCTCCTCTTCTAATTAATTCTACATCATTCTGGTTCTATCTTTAATCGGCCCACCAATCCCTTGGAAAAAGTAAAAATTAAGGATCACCTGTATTTGCAGTCCACTCTTGGATTGTGACTAAAGGATGTCAACGGCCCGGTGAGCTACGGACGGCCTGTCTATATTTTTTTAATTTAAAAAATATAAAACGACGCCGTTTTGTCGGGCCGCAGATTATGATTGACCCATGATTCACCCATAACCCGCCAAATTCGGGCTAAAAACAGGCCAGGCCGGACTCAGCCAGAATTGCCATGTCTAATTGTGACTGTTGCCGAAATTGACATGGTACATTGAAGTCAAATTGTTTCGTAAAATTGTGAACATGCCCAGATGCCATCCTACGGCCCCCTCCTCAGTAACTTACCAGTCCTGGGTTGAAATGGACCAGCATTTGAAACTACTGATATTGTGACAACTTGTTCATTGAGATAGTCGTGGAAAGACTTCGAACTCCGCCAACCCGCATTTGTATCCAGATGCCTCAGTAAACGTTGTATTTGGTATTTGATAAATTGCAGAATTGTAGAGGAGATATGGTCTCCAATCAAATTAAACTGGTCATACTAAACAGGCAGTAGTCTTACAGATTGTTAAGCTAAATCTAAGAGCATTCATATTGGATGCACTTGATATTAAACGATGTGTTCACCCTTACCCCGAGGACGACTAATCATGAACTTGAATGAAGTTCATAGTTGAAAGAGTTCAAGGAAGCGGAGATTCAGGCAGAATTCCAGAAGGGTTTCGCAAAAGTTGAATCAAGGCGTAATTATTATCCAGGTTGCTGCTTTAATATCGTTTACAAGCAAAACTAGGATTACAGTAGTTTAGAATCATCAGCCAATAACGTCCTAAAAGGGACGTGCTACAGATATACGGGCTTAAGACAAGCTACAAACAGGTTCATTCCAATTCATAGTAACTTGCACAAACCTAAATGGTTTCAACTCCCTATATTAATTATAAAGTTTCTCTCGTACACTTGGACAGTACTTTTTCCAACCATTAACCTTAATTGATGTTTATCTCCTTATATCACCAACTGAAAATGATGATGCGTGGAAGGCAACAAGATAGTTCAAACATGTTTAATGGTAATATAATTGGCATTATTAAATACTACTGCAGTAGCAAATATTATCATACCCAAGTTAGTATACCAGATAGAACATGCTGAATCGTCAGACGAGAGAAATAATTTACAAGCACATAATAAGAGGCAGTGAACCAGAAGAATGGTCTCACTGCTTTACCATGGCCCTTATGATGGCGTCATTCATCCCATGATCAAGTGGAAACATATGTCCCATACCTTCCAATTCATGATAATGTATCCAAGAGAGTCGTTTAGCAATGTAGCGCTGAAGTTGTACAGGCACAAGTCGATCTTCATCGCCCTGCCATATGTGAACGGAGCCTTCATTGTTTGGGAAGGGATTTTCTAGATCCATAGGATCAAATTCCCAAGACCCAAATCCAATGTTCAGATCACGATGGAGAGATTCATATTCTCCTTGCTGTCTAGGAAATTCCTAAGAAGACTTGCAAGTTAAGAGCATATAGAAGAAGCACTATAAAGTTTGAACGGAAAAAAAACCCGCCAGATGCTACAGCATATTTGGGAACACTTATGTAAGAGCTAATTAGGTGCATGCCCTATATAAGATGATAAACAACTGGAGTATCGTCTGTAGCACATGATAGACAAGTTCTTTCCATCTATAGATGACGGCGTAATTTTCAGATAATTAGTCCTTAAGCGTAGAAAAATACAATGGAAAATGATTGCTCAAGTCGTAAGCAATAACAACTGTAAATGACAAAACATGATGCATGATTTATGATGAAGAAAACTAAAAGGATGAAGCATTTGGTTCATCGAAAGAAAAGCCTCTTAAATTTCATAATCATGCAAACAAGGTGGATTATTCCTTTCAACATTGCGATGGTCCCCTGAACTTCAGATGTTCGACAGTAGTTATGAAGAATTAACATGGTTAAATGCTCAAGCTTTGAAATAGCAGCTAACACGACCAGACAGTATATCTATTCTGGGGAATTAATCACACCAAAGCTGTGAGTTTTAACACAAAATCAAGTGGTAGTGCAATTTTTTGTCAGGGAAAGACTAAAAAATTATCAGATAGAAAGAAATGGGTTGTTTTGGTATATAAGATGTTGCAGGGGAGGAACTGAAACATCTGTAGCAAACAGAATTCTTATAAGCCTTCAAGAATATCCAAACATTATTCTATTTGACCAAAAAAGAAAAAAAAACAACCATTACTAAGATACTGAGTCTCATAGAGTCAATTTGAAGGGTGAGTTGTTACTTAACTACTCCCTGAATCTTCCAGCTACAAGAGCTGGCTGCGTTATAAATCATTTTACTCAAGAAATTGTGCAACACAAATGGAGCCAAATTTAACGGAAAAATATTTAGGAACTATGATTCTGCCTTAAACTACAACAGAAGATAAACAATTAACCATGGTTAACACTGTCAATACGAAAACACGAATGGAGAAAAGTTTCTATCATCAAGGCGTCAGATTTGCCTTCTCAGAAAACAAATATTTGCGCAACTGAATACTTGTAAAGCACAGCCTTTATGAATGTATATACTCTCACCAACTATTAATGCAGCTAGAAATAGTAGATAGAAGCCAAAAGTTCAAAAGACTGACAAATGACACACATGTAGTGCAAATCTCATGCTAGTTACGGTTTATACTTGTACTTCTTGATCACATGACATGTTATGGTACTTCAAATTGTAAAAGATCGATGTTCATACTTGCACTTTTTGATCAGCTAACATGTTATGGTCTTTTAAAAGATTGATGCTCATGCTTGTCCTCCTTGATCACCTAACATGTTATGTTCTTTAAATCGTAAAAGATCGATAATGCATGGAAGTTTTGGTTGATAAGAGACATACATTGTCATGGTCTGTTTCCTTAGCCATGAATTCTAGGTCTTTAGGAGAAAAATTTTCCAAAAACTGAGCTATCACAGTAGAGCCAGTGAACCACTTCTGAGTATTCCACCAGTATGTTAGCCATGGGGCATAGTGAGCAACACGGAGTGCCCATTGATCAGGAGTTAACTGCTGATGGTAAGCTTTCTTGTTTAAGTTCGAGGGAAAACCAGGCCACCAGTAGTTAACAACTGGAGCCATTAGGGTGGCCCCTGCTAGCCTGATAAATAGTTCAAGTATACCTTTAAGCAAAAGCATGAAAAGGAAGCAGTGCATAGCAACTATTTTGTTTTCTTGTCCTTCCGCACATAGACACAGATATAACAACTGAAGCCTCTGTATTTCAATCATCTTTAAAAATAGTTGAATGGTACCTGTGAGGTATGTACTTAAGGCAGGTCCATGTCAATTCACCGCCCATGGAAAAGCCAATTACATAGAATTTTGATCCTAGTCCCAATTGATCGGCAAGCTGCTCAACATCCAAAGCAAAACTCTTCAATGTTCGTTCTGGATGAGGATCACTCTCCCCATAACCTGGCCTATCAAACGACACTATGTATATCCCTAGTTCTTCAACAATTTCCTAAAACAACACCCAATGTGAGATGAAAACCAACTACTTAAACATCAAGCTGTATTTAAAAGGAATGTTGAAAACATCAAATGAACTGTAAGTACCTTAGATATGTGAGTGGAAATAGCAGCATCATGTTTGCTAGAATCAAAGCCATGAATGTAGACAGTTTTATACTTGGCCATATCTTTTGAGACACCATGCTCTTTGTAGGCCAAATGCCTGCCATCTCTAAGTTTTATCCTTGATGATTTAACCAGAGGTCCACCTGGAAAACCACAGGTCCTCGGTGGAGGAGGTTGTATTATCTGATAAGCCCATGCCAGATTCCCCACAAAGAATACCAACAATATTTTGGCAGAAATCCCTGCAAATTTTAGGTCCAATTCAGTTAAGGTCCACAAAGTTAGAGAAAAACTGACCAATTATCCATTCCAGAATGAGAAAAAGAAACAAACTAATTAAGCATCCAACTGCATGTACTCCCACATCTTCATGAAATTTGAGGGCATATGATCACTTTGACACATATACATGATCAGTCCTTAATGATCACAAGGTGGTACGAATACAATGATGTGATTCCATTAGCGCTAATAGAAAATATACCTGTTGAAGAACATTTTTGTTCATTTTTATCATTTCTTTCTAATGCCACTCTAGTCTATGCAATATAATGTTATGGAAACTCTCACAGGTCTATAAGTCAATTTGATTTCTTCCCGTATAACATAACATCGTCCCCTACCCGGATGTTAAAATTCGCCTCTACCATTTTGTAAATGCGTCAACTTTGGATCAAAATGTTGATGGCTCTCCGTTATAAAAGCTTCCCATAGGAACTCCATAGAAACAGTAAATGGATCTAGATGAAGCAAAACACTTAGGATCATACTCCGTAAAACTTTGCCCTTTCTCATCTCCAGTTAATTCTTAATCTTAGCTTTAAGGAAAGTATCCACTTTCTTGGGAGTCCCACTGGTCAAAATTCACCAAACCAATATATATATATATATAGACACACGCAATGAATGTTGTATACATATAAAAGCACAATATATACGGCTAACAATGAAACTAGAAAAAGAAGAAGAAGAAGAAAACCTGAGAAAAAGCTAGAAGAGTTATTCTGCTTAGGTCCTCTAGCATGAGCCCTTGCTGAAGCTGCAGAAATCTTCCTGCTCACTCCTGCTGCCATTAGTGAACACCTAACCAAAACAACTCAAGGCACACAAAGGCGATGATAATTGCGGTTTAAACCCTTTGAATATTATACTAAATAAAAATTTCAAAAAAAGCATAAGGAATCTCCTTACTTTTTTCTGAATAAACCAAGAGAACGTGCGCAGTTGTCTTCTCACTTTAAGTTTGGTCTTTCAGACGAAGCTTAGTCGGGGGTCACTAACTACTCACTGTAAAATGTCAACAGATTTGAATTAGTATTTTTGTCATGTTACTCCGCTAGGCATTCGACAGATGGCCAAATGGAAATAATAAAAAGTAATTCTGATAAATGAAAGAGCTTTTTGTGATTGTGCAATGCTGCTGGAGAGTTCTTAGTCCTATGAATTATTGGTCTGGTGACATAATTATGTTGCGACGGAAGGAAGAAAAAATGTTTTATTTATCTTCACTCCATTATAATTATCGTCCAAATAATTTAGGTTACAGTACGCTGTATTGGTCCACAATACAAATATCACGGCGACACTATTTGGTGGGCATACTTATTGTTTTGGCATTCATTAAGACGACAGATAGAATCACTGAGACATAGACACCTCCTCAACGAAAGGGAACATCATCTCCTCAACGAAAAGGAACATCTTATTAAATGAAACTTCAGAAAATTTCAGTTTCAGCAAAGGACGACCTAGTTATGAATTTTGCAGTGGGTGAAATAAATTGACATCAGTAGTCATTACTCCGGGTGATCTTGGGGCTATTGTTTATCACTAAAAATCTAAAAATATCAGCAGAGCTGAATGAGATGCAAAAACTTCTACAAGATTGATTATTTAATTATAAACATTTTTTTACTTGGGAGAAATAAAATTATTGGTGACTTTAATCATTCATGTAGAATAAAATTTTTAATGTCTAGATTATTATGACCTCATTTTTTTATTTTTTTTATTTGACCTCATTTTTAACTTTTCATTTGGAGGATTTGTGGAACTGTTCCTGAGTGATAGGACAATCGTACGATAGTAATTAAAATCGAATGTTTAGTATACTCCTACATGTATTTGCTTTATATGCCAAATGAACAAATCACCAAGAACCATAAGCAGTTCAAATGTTGTTGCAAGTATTCTCACAAAAACAAAAACACAACTCTACTCCTACAACAAATAAGTCTCAGAGAATGTAGGAATCTTAAGATCCAGAAGAACATCAGTGCTTTAACATTGCCCTTAAGATGGCATCGACCATCCCATCATGGAACAGGAAAAGGTGGCCTGCACCTGGTAGCTCATGATACTGAATCCAAGGCTGTTGTTGAGCAATGTAGCGCTGCATCTGTACAGGTACAAGACGGTCTTCATCTCCATGCCATAGATGGACAGAACCTTCCCTGTTTGGAAATGGATTTTCCAAGTCCAGAGGACCAAAATCCCAAGTGCGAAATCCCACTATTAGGTCGCGGTGAAGGGATTCATATTCTCCTTGCTGTCTTGCATGTTCCTGATGAAAACACAACAAAGTATAATCGTAACGAAATAGAAAATTTGAGCAGTTGTAACTGTTGCTACATCATCTTCACGCACGTTCTGTCTGTATGAAAGTCAATAAGGACCTCTACTAAAAAAAATCTGCTCAACAACAGCCCCAAGATACAAAACCACATAATTAACAAGAAAGCCATACTGCGTCAATGTTGGGTTAATCAGTTTTCAACTCTAGAAGAACAAAATACAACAAAGGATTAAACGATTGGTTATAAGCTATTGCCAGTAAATTTGGTTAGCACTTGGTTCCTAATTTAGAGAAAAGATTTCAGTCAATTGGTAAGAAAGGAATGAAACTCTTGAAGTTCCTAATGGTGCAGAAAGAGGAGAATTATTCCTTGCATCAGATGGTAAACAAAAATGTAAAATTAAGTTCGCAACCAGAATTATATGCTACTAAAGACCTATGCCTCCACAAAATGACTTATATTTCCTTCTTTTACACGCATTAGTAATTACTTAGTAGTATATCACCACAACAACGTAGTTTAATAAAAGATTTAAGTTGGCATGAGATATTAGATAAGGGAAAGGTTGCTTTTTCATCACACAGAAATCCTTGAACAAATACTGTCGGAGCACAAAGGATCAAGAATTTTACGCCTCCAGTGGTTAGACATCATGGCAGGAATAGGCAGATTTAGTTAAGTTGTATGTCTAATTTCAAAGCATAGAGTGCCACCTTCACTTACAAGAAGAAGACTTCACAATTAAGGTTATAAGAGTAATGGTTTTGTCTAATCTGCAGAATTAATCACATCAAAAATATTGGTTTTATTCACCAAGAACAACAAACTGCAATTCATTTATCCAGCCAATTTTCAAAGTAAATCATACAGGAAGAATAAATTTGATTTTCCTAAATAATAGGGATTCTAAACTGGAGGGGGCTGGATTGGACTAAGAAAAAGATCAGCGGCAAAGAGATTTTTAATAATTTACGTCCTATCTCTGGCAATAAATGTTTGTTCCTAACAATTCATGTTCTATTTGTCACAACACAACTTGGCACTGAGACTTGTGTATCCGATAGCAACTCTCCAGTAATGAAATTTTATTGAGAAACTACGGAGTAAAGTTTTGTTTTATACTACCGCCAAAGGCAACCAATCAACATGGTTAGTCTCGCTAGCTCAAAACTAGGAAGTGAAAGACTTGAGTATTTGAAATTGAAAACAACTTCGTGGACAAAGAAATGCAATTGTTGAATCAAGGATTACATGTATATAATGTTGTCTAACTTTCTGAATGGAATGTATTTGTCAACATAGTAGCTTTTTATAAAATTTCAGTGATGAATGAACTCAATTTCCTTCTTATGAATACATCAACTTTGAACAAATGACCTGCAGTTGTGAATGATAATCATCCTCAATAAATGATGCTGCTTGCATAACAAGCAATGCACCTAAACAACATCCTAAGAGACACTGTTGTATGTAACTATTTTGTATCTTTTCATATTGGTTCCAGTTGACACTACTTGTATAGAATGCTCTTCCTTTCTATAAATTGATTTCTAATGTATCATAGTTTTTGGCTGATTACAGACGTACCATGTTACTCCCTGGAAGCTTAGCAATGATTTCTACATCCTTTGGAGAATAGTTATCGATAACATGCCTCATCACAGTACAGCCAGGGAACCATTTTTGAGAATTCCACCAATATGAAAGCCAGGGGGCATAATGAACAACACGAAGTCCCCATTGATCCGGTTGTAACTGTTGGTGGTAGGATTCCTTAGTTATATTGACGGGAAAACCAGGCCACCAATAGTTAACAACTGGAGCAAGTAGGGTTACTCCTGCTAACCTGTCAAAAAGGTAAAGCATATTTTTTCTAAGAGAAAGCATGACAAACAGCCATTTACTTATGTTTTTATGTGTTCTTCCCATCGACACAGGCATGAGCATGTGAGCCTTAAAGCTGAGATTTCAGTCATCTTTAAAGCTCAGTTAAACGGTACCTGTGAGGGATGTACTTGAGGCATGTCCATGTCCACTCACCACCCATGGAAAACCCAACTACATAGAATTTGGTACCCAGTCCCAATTGATCAGCAAGCTCCTCAATATCCAAAGCCATGCTCTTCAATGTTCGTTTTGGATGAGGATCACTCTCTCCATAACCTGGTCTGTCGAAGGATAGTATATACACCCCTAGTTCTTCAACAATTTCCTGGGAGAAAACATATTAATTCAGATAAACTCTGCAGCAAAAGCAAAAGGACCGAGATTAAAAGGGAATTAGATGAACAAGTAAATACTTACAGAGGAAAGTACAGTAGCAATAAAAGCATCATGTCTGCAATTATCAAAGCCATGAACATAGATAATTTTATAATTGGCCATATCTTTTGAGACACCAGACTCTTTGTAGGCTAAATGCCTTCCGTCTGTAAGCTTTATTCTTGGCGATGTAACAGGGGGGCCGTTTGGAGAACCACAAGTTCTTGGTGCAGGAGGTTGGATCGCCTTATAAGCCCATGCCAAAATCCCCACAAAGAAGATCAACAATATTTTGTTAAAAATCCCTGCAATAGTTAGCTAAAGTTCAAGTAAAATACATAAAAACAAAATTGAACAATTTTAGGGCGTTAACAATAATTGAGAACCAGAAAGGTGATTGAATTGAGCCACTTGCATGTGATTTTTCATATTTATATAATTTTAGGTCAGAGGATCACTGTCAATGGACTACAATCGTTTGCTGCTGCAAGGGGTAGTACATGGTTTCCACTCGTAAAAACTAATGCCAGACTCAACCACTATGCACATAAAAAAAATTTCGAGAATCAATCATATTCATTGTCAACTCTGTATCAAAAAATGCCTCTCTATTTGGCATGCATCTAAAATCTTCCATAACGGTCCGAGATCAAAGCTAGCTTGCCAACATTTTGCCGGCATTTCAATGGGAAACTTATGCAAGCACTACAAAAATCAAGATGACGAGTTCCCACTTCACACTTGGATACTACATGCTATCAAATAAAAATCTTCACTCCCTAGTCTCCAAAATTAAGAATTTAAGATCGAAGAAGGAAATTCAGCTCTCTTGCACTTTCCACTGATCTCAGAAGCCAATGCAGAAAATTGCCCTTCCCAGTATAACACATTGTAAAAATATTAATTTAAAGCAACCGTTTTTTTACTACAAACAAGAAATGAAACGAGAAAATAAGAGAACCCACCTGAAAGAAGCTTAAAAGAGTTGTTCTGCTTAGCTCCTCTGGTATGGGCCCTCGCGGATACTGCAGATACCTTTCTGCTGGCTCCTGCTGCCATTACCACCTAGTTAAAGAACTGGAAGAGCTTTTCAACAACAAACAATCAAAGGTACACAAGGTTGGGATTTTTAAGACACATATATCTCTTCAGACTCTAGTCTTAGAAGACAAGGTGAATGTGACGACCCAAATCTGTTGTCTTATGAGCAAAGCTCGGCGGAGTTTGTGGCATGCTCAGGAATCACGATCCAGCGGATTCGATAATATTTATTTAATTTATCGGATGACTTTGCTCATTTGTATAGTGTCCTGTCTTGGCACGTTTCTTGATTAGGTTAGACTAAGCTGTACATGTGATGTGACGCTAACGTTTTACACTTCCATCCCATGACACAATATGTAAGGGTTCTCATAAAACTTATGGCTGCAGTACTTCATTTAATAATATTGTTTTATGATATCATAAGAATTTGGATTCCTTAAGAATTTACAATGATTAAGAAATTTAAATAGCATATGTCTGACAATCAACACAAATTCCAAATTTAAAATTAATTGATAAATCACGATTCATGAGTCTAACCTTTAGGCTTTGTTTGGTTGAGGGGTTGAGGATAGAAAGGAATGGAACGTAACATACTTCTATCGTATGGTTGAAGGTTTCATAATAGAATAGAATGGAATAGGATGAAAGCGGAGGGTTTCATGTTACGTTTCATTCTGTCCTAAACAGTAAAAATAAGAAACCTCCGATTCAGAGGGTTTAGGATGGAACGTAAACTAATAAATGTATACTACCTAATATACCCTCAATAATTTTTCGTAATGTCAACTATGACCAAGTCATAATATTATATTAAATCGAATTAATATATAAAATAAAATAAAATAAAATATATTAAATAATAAATACTAATATTTTTATATAATTAATTATAAATTGTACATAATTAATTATAAAATAAAAATTAATAAAAATCGAAATATATTAAAAATTATTCTTTAATTTTTAATATATATTTCTTTATAAATAAAAATATAAATAAATTATTTTTATATATAAATTACATAGAATAAAATAAAATAAAA
>JAOTAY010000005.1:1643448-1658430 GCA_025629805.1 Erythroxylum baracoense
TGCAAATCACCAATAACACAAGGAATAGTAAAACTCCCTAGATCCTTAAGCTTTGGTGGCAACTTTTTCGACAATATAGCCAAACACTCCTCATTCAGTTTCACCGTGGCATATTCCTTAAGCTCCTTCTTATTAGACAAGATTTCTTTCAAAAACTTAGCATAAGAAAGCATCTGTGCTATGGCCTCAATAAAAGGAATGTTTATATGCAAATTTTTAAACATCTCAAGAAAATGACCAAACTGCTTATCTAATTGTGTACCTTTTAACCTTTGAGGTAGGGATCTGAGGTCTTACTGGATGTGTAATGGGGTCAGCAAATAACCTTGGATGATCCTCCCTTGCAGCTGGTGCTTCTTTGGTCTTCTTGTTACCCTCTTGACTTTCTTCTTCTTCACTCCTTTCCACTCCTTTATCCTTTTGCTTCTCCTTAACTTCCTCAAGTTGTCTACCACTCCTTAATAAGATTGCCTTTGTATATTCTCTCAGGTTGGCCTTAGTAGTGCTAGGCAATGAACCCGAAGGTCTTTCCTTTAACAAACTTGCAATCTGGCTCATCTGATTCTCTAAGTTTCTGATAGAAGATTCTTGATTTTGCATCCTAACCTCAGTGGTGGAGATGTACTTCAAGAGTAGCTCTTCGAGATTATATTTCTCAGGTGGCACAGGATTTGGGCGTTAAAACCTGGAGGTGGCTGTCTCTGAACATCGGATAACTACGGTTGTACCATCTGATCGTTCCGTCAAGAGAAGTTTGGATGATTCCTCCACCCTGGGTTGTAGGTGTTAGAATATGGATCCTCTCTCTGTCTGTTATAATTGCCCACATAATGGGCCTTTTCTATCTCTTGAGTAAAAGGATTCCCAACTTGACACTCAGAAGATGCATGGGAATTTCCACCATAATGCTTGTATATAGCACTACTTCTCAATGAAGAACTAGCCCCTCCTCTCACACTGTGCATCAGATTATCCAGCTTTTTCATCAAAACATCTATCTGAGCTGATAAAGCCACTATATTGTCTACGACACAAGCTCCTGTAGGTCATCTGGGATGCCTTTCTGTATGATACTGAAAGCTGCTGGTGGCCATCTCATCAATCAACCTGTAAGCCTGATCTGGTGTCTTTCTCATTAAACTACCTCCTGCTGCAGCATCTATAGTACTCCTGGTTGATAGGGTCATTCCTGTATAAAATGTGTTAACTTGTTGCCATGTGGAGAACCCATGACTAAGACACTTTGTCAACATATCTCGAAATCGCTCCCACGTTTCATATAGGCTTTCATTTTCATATTGGGCGAAGGAAATGATCTCATCCTTCATCTTTGCAACCTTGGCAGGAGGAAAAAATTTATCCAAAAATAATCTCATCATCTCATCCTACGTAGTAATCGATCCTGACTGTAAACTAGCCAACCATGCTCTGGCCTTATCCTTTAAAGAAAATGGGAATAACCTTAATCTCACCACATCATCTGACACTCTATTCTGCTTGAACAAATTACAAATATCCAGAAAGGTCTCCAAATGGGTGTTCGGATCCTCTAAAGGTAATCCTCTAAACTAAGATGCTCTCACCATGGATGTAAAGCTGTGAGGAATCTCAAAACTTGCAGCTGTGATCATCGACCTTATAATGGGAGGCATGGGTCTATTATTGTGTCCTATTGTCAAATCCATCATAGTCAACTCCCTTCTCTCTTCAGGACGTGCCATCAGCCCCTCATCGTGTTGTTCCATCTCTATAAACTGCTCTTCACTAATTCCTTCTTCTATATTACTATTTCGAGCCAATTTGGTTTCCTTGCGCAACCTGCGAGCATTTTTTTCAATCTCAGTATCAAGTAGCAAATTTTCAAGCCTTTGATCATGAGTGAGCATAAACAAAATGGAACAAATAAAAAGCAAATAATAATAGAGCTAAAAACTGAAAATAAAACACATCGAAGTAAAGCAATCAGCTAAAATACGCAAATAAATAATGAAGCAAGAATTAAATCTGAGACAATTAACATTGTCTAACCTAATGACTCACAATAAAGAAAATCTCTGGCAACGGCGCCAAAAACTTGTTATAGTCTAAACAAAGTAATATAAATTAAATTCTATCTTGACCAACTAGAGGCAAATGTATCTCGTTGACAAGTAATATAAAACAGTAAGAACCAGATATCGTACCCAAGGGATTCCAACATATAAGACAATTAAATTAAACGATGCAAAATTACTCAGACTATCAAGAATTGATTGATTTGAAAATAAAATAAAGTAAGCGAATTAAGGAAATATGCAAGATGCAAAGTAGGAATTAAAAAATGACTATATTTAATCAAATGATAGAAATTGGCTAAGGTATAAGATTTCAATTGGATTAGGCACTAAAACTTGTAACGGTGGATTGTTTTAAGAGTTACTTCACTTAAACAAGTTGAACCCAATATTCATAGGAAATCCTTTTTCTTTTAAATCCAAGTTACCTATTTGGTTCATAGAAAATTCAGAATTTAAAAAAAACATTCAATACAAGAAGCCTAAAATTAAGTTCATTAATCCTAGGTATCCTCACACAAGATCCTAAGGTTGATCTACGTTTAGTCTCAAGTATGTTGCTTGATTGATTTTCTGACAAATTAAATCCCAATGGTTATGGCATTCAATCATCTAAGGCCCTAATCTAGTTTCTCAATCTAAATTAGGCTAAATATGCATTCAATCAAGCAAATAAAACAATACCACAATATCAATCCTAACCTCAACCAAAGAAAACTTACCTATACATATTTGTCAATGTAACATAAATCATGATCATGATATATAATTGCATTGATAAAATCCACAAAAATTAAAACAAATAAGGAATAAAAACAAATCAAAACACCTAATATTTAGTCTTCTCCCGTTGTTGTATTTTCTCTCACGCCTCTATCTTCAGCTACAGCTCTCTCCTTCGTTCCTGTTCATTGACATGACAAATAAACTCTGCAGTCCACCCTTATTCACACACTCACGCTAATCCCTATCTCAGTAGTCTCTCTTCACAAGCTACTCTGTTCACGCTACTCTTCTCCAGCCTCTCTATCTATCTCACTCACGTCCACACTCTACCACGCTACTCTCCTTTTACTACCTTTACGCAGCCCACTCTTCACTTCACTTTCACTGTCACGCTACTCTCTTCTTTTTCTCACGCACCTAACGTTTTTCAACGTAGCTCCAACCTCTCTTAACGTTGCTCTCCTTCTGCCACGCTACTCCTCTTCTGGTTCACTTTTCTCTTCCCTTACGCCCTATTCATTGATGTGATCAATAAGTTCTTGGTCAACCTTTATCGCCACTTTATTCACGCACACTCACTTCGTTCCTTGTTCTGCCGCCGCCACCATTTTCTTCTTTCCTGATGTGTCAATTAAGGTTTTTTTTCCTTCTTATCATGCACAAACTCCCCTCTTTTTCTTGTCTTGGCCAAAATGTTAACGTTTTTAGGTGGCCAAAATGTTAACGTTTTTTATCGTTGCTTCCTTTGAGAGCTTTTCTTGCTTTAGGCTTTTAAAGGTTTCAAATCTAATATGTGCCTAAAATTAAAACAAATAACTCTTAATTAGTGCACTTTAAACATTAAATGAACAAGATTTTAGCAAATTATGTATCTAAAAGTAATATAAAATGCCCATTAACAGGTATTACCATTGGCAACATGAACATGATCCAAACCTGGATATTTAGTGGCAAGGAAGAGATTGGAAAAGTCATTGGTGATGTGATAGGAGGCACCAGAGTTCAAGAGCCAGTGATTATGAGAGGGCTGCATGTTAACAGCATGAGCAGATGGCTTCACAGTGGAAGTGGCATTAAGATGCATCACATTGGGATTGTTATCAATTTAAAACAGAACCTGGCAATGTTACCCCTTTTTCCATACCATTGGCAAACATCTTGGCGCTTGGGAGTGGATGGTTGCTAGGAAGTGGTGGACTTTGGTTGACTCCAATGAGTAGAGAATTTCAACTTGCTGGTGCCATGTAAGGGCTTTTTATGAGCAAAGTGAGCAGAGATAGGGTTGTCCGAAGGTTGTTCATCCCACTGACGTTGAAGCTCATAGTTGAGGAGCTGTTCATAAATTTGATCATAGGAGAGAGGAGAAAGATGTGCCCGCAAGACATTGACAATGTCCTTAAAATCTGGTCCTAGGCCAGAGAGGCAGTAGAGAACAAGATCTACATTATCAAGAGGATAACCAATCAGGGAGAGTTCATCAGCAAGAACTTTAATAGATTGAAGGTACTTCGAAATAGAGACAGTGCCTTTGGACATGGAGGAGTGCTTCTCCTTAAGATGGAGTACATGAGACTGAGATCGATTGGCAAAAGCAGTGCGAAGCTGGGTCCAGACTTCACGCGAGAAGGTGGCTTGCGAGATGACAGAACGAGCATCACTATCATAGGAGCCTAAAAGAGCCAACAAGAGGAGTTGATCTTGTCGGAACCAATGAATATAAGTAGAGTTCTTCGTTTCTTTACCATCAATGACACAAGTGGGAGAAAGTGGTGGAAGGGAGCCGGTGATGTAGCCTTGAAGATCGTAACCAATAAGCAAAGACTCCATCTGCTTAGCCCAGGCTACATAGTTGTTAGGATTGAGTTTGATGGGAACGAGAGAGGTGATATTGATGGCAACAAGTTCGCCAAATGGTGCGCTAGAAGGGACGGTCTAGGTGAGGGAGGTGAAGGTGTCTGCTGAGGTTGAGATTGAAGAGGACATGAAAAAAGGCGAAGAAAGGAGTGCTCGTTGGAGCCTTTTTGGCTCTGATACCATATAAGAGAAATAAATGTGGGTAAAAAGCTTAACTTTGTTATGTGAGTGTATCTTATATATATACACAGAGAGGAACGAGAGTATTGAGAAAGAAGTTACAACAGAAATATATAAGGTTACAACAGAAATATATGCTGGTACAGATTGTTAGCATACAAATAAGATTGTACGTGGGTTGGTATAGTGGAGTATAAATGCACAGAATATTCCCCTAATATGGTTAGTGCACAAACTGATGGTCTTTTCAAATGCGTAGATATTCCAATACCTATAGCATCATAACAGCCGTCAGTCCACTCTAGTGCCTTATAATTATGGAGGAAATTAAAGAAGCCAGAGTAGAAAATAGGTGAAGTGCTTGCACTGTTAATCCATTAGCACTTAAGTATACCTTCCATTTCTTTGATCTATTTAAGTTAAGTGCATGCACGCATATATTATTGGTTTCAAAATTAAATATTTCCTGGGTTTGTTGCTGTGAAGAAATAATCGTCAATCACCTGAGTTTCTTTTTGGCAAATGCAACTCTTGAGCTTGTTCTTGGTGGCAGTCATGCCAACTATTAAACTTCTACTGATCAGTGCTACTGGCGCTTTCCTCGCAACCAAGCGCGTAGATCTCTTGGGGCCAACTGCGAGGAACCATCTTAATAACGTAAGTGAACTCACCTTCACCTACCTTGTAATGTAATTGTTACTGTTAGTAGCAGCACTTCTCAAAGCCTTTCCATGGATCATGAACAGCTGGTATTCTATGTATTCGGTCCAGCACTGGTAGGTAGTAGCTTGGCAAAGACAGTTACCATCGAGAATATGGCTACCTTGTGAGTGAGTTGTATCTATATGTCAATCGAGTAAATTTATATTATGATGGTACGAAAACATTAATTAACTTTCTGCAATCCATACCATATGTCCATGCGTATAGGTGGTTCATAGGAGTGAATATGCTTTTCACCATTATCATAGGCTCAATACTTGGATGGATACTCGTCAAGATTACAAGAACACCTCAACGTCTTCAAGGCCCTGTGCTTGGCTGCTGTGCTGCCGGTATCTCTTCATCCTTTATGTTTGGTTTATTTTCTTGCAGAGGCAAAAAAAATTTTCTTGGTCCTGTCACCTCACAGATTATACATATTTATATCGACAGGAAACTTGGGTAATCTGCTTTTAATAATAATACCATCACTCTGTGAAGAGAAGAGCAGTCCATTTGGAGATTCAACTGTCTGTTCTACATATGGAGAGTCCTATGCTGCATTTTCCATGGCGGTGAGTAATAGTTATGAATCATCTCCAGTTTCTTCACATGAAACCGTTACCAACTCTATTCATGGCATCCTTTTTTCTGCTGCTTCTTTTCATGAAACAGGTGTTAGCCGTCTATGTATGGACGTATGTATATTTTGTAATCAGGCTGTATTCTACCAGTGAAGCTAAAGGAACTAATGATGTTAATGAAAATGAACTCCCCGTCCTGCCAAACAAAAGTGGAGAAAGTTCGGACATTTTGGCTCTGACCAACGACACGGAAGCAGCACTTCCTTCCACAGAAGATGAAGGTCCGCAGAGTGGAATGGAAGAGAAAGTGAAGGTCTTCAGTTCATAAATATGTTCCCATCACCATTTCCTGTTGCACCATCAGTTGCTGAAACTTTTATTTTTCCATTACTTTGAACAGGTAGTAGCATCATATGAAAAAGTTAAGGAACGTGTCAAGTCATTCAAACTGCAGATGGTGTTGGCTCCAGCCACGATTGCAGCAGTAATCTGCTCACATTTCATCTAGTTATGCTCTGCTAAAAACTTACATCTAATACGTGACTTATTCATTTTATTTATTGCATGTTTTTATCTGGTATAGATTGTGGGGTTCATGATAGGACTGATCCCTCCATTTCGAAAGGCAATGATTGGTAAAAGTGCTCCTCTTCGTGTGGTTTTCAATTCAACAGACTTCATGGGGTACTTCTTTTCTCTTCCCTGTCAGTATCAGCTGTTAATTATAAACAGTTTTGGACCATTATTAAACAACCAAGTTCGTGCAGGCAGGCAGCAATCCCTTGTATTACGTTGATAGTGGGAGCAAATCTTCTTAAAGGTTTATTCCTCTTCTTCTTCTTGTTGTCGTAATTGTGTCTAGGATACGGATGTTGTTTCTGGATATTACTTAAAGACGTATTGAATTAGCAGGGCTAAAAGGATCAGGAGGAGTTGGCGTGTCAGTGATCATAGGGATCATTGCAATAAGGTTTGTAATGCTTCCGATATTGGGAGTATTGATCGTAAAAGCTGCAATTCATGTGGAAATTGTAAAATCAGATCCCTTGTACCAATTTACGCTTATGCTAAGCTACGCAGTTCCACCAGCTATGAACATAGGTACATACATACATTTCTTCTGTTACTTGTTTGATTATATTGAACAAGATGATTAATGGGTGTTCTTTCTTGTATTGGTTCTTTGAAGGTACAATCACACAGTTATTGAAGGTTGGTGAGACGGAAAATTCAGTGATAATGCTATGGACATATGGCGTTTCTACAGTTTTCTTAACATTGTGGTCCGCCTGCTTCATGTGGCTCGTTACTTGAGAGCTTTTTAAAAGTACTCACGATTTTATCGAGTATAATCTTATATGTTTTAGCTTTTATTTTGTGCTTTAAAATTTTCTTGGACCGCCACCTGTATAATATCATCAGCAAGAATCAGCTTTAAGAAGATTTTCTCCTACACTAATAATGGTCTAAATTCTAAAACTGTTTATTCTTAACAGCTGTTACTGATAGAGGTGAGAAAATAAGTACCCCATAAAGTCTGTTGAATTGAAAACCACATGGAGACGAGCACTTATTACCAATCATTGCCTTCTGAAATGGAGATCAGTCCTATCATAAACCCCAAAATCTACACCAGATAAAAACATGCAAATGAAATGAGTATCTTTGATATTAGACGCAAGTTCTTAGCAGAACATAAATAGAAGAAATGTCAGCAGATTACTGGTGAAACCTTAGATGGAGCCAACACCATCTGCGGGTTGAATGACTTGACGCGTTCCTTAGAACTTTTCATGTGATGCCACTACCTGTTCAAAGTAAAGGAAAAAAACAGTATCAGCAACAGGAACTGGTGATGCCAGCATATGAACTGAACCTTCACTCTCTTCAATTCCACTTTTCAGGCCTTCATCTTCTGTGGAAGGAAGTGCTGCTTCTGCGGCGTTGGCCTGAGGCAAAATAGTAAAAAATCTCCCCACTTTTGTGTTGTCAGGATGCTGAATTCATTTGAATTAAATTTATTAGTTCCTTTAGTTTCATCTGTGGAACACAGTCTGATGACAAAATTTACGTAAGTCCATGCATAGACGGGTAACACCTATTTCGCGAAAATACGTAGCAGAAGAAAAGGATTGCAACGAATAGAGTTGTTAACAGTTTCATGTGAAGGAGCTTGAGAACTGCCATGGAAAATGCAGCATAAGACTCTTCATATGTAGAGCAGACAGTTGAATCTCCAAATGAAGTGCTCTTCTCTCCACAGAGTGATGGTTTTATAATTAGAAGCAAATTAACCAAGTTTACTACTGCCCATATAAAACGTAAAATCTGTGGTTGACATGACCAAGATTAAAAACATTTCCCTTTAAGAAAATAAACCAGACATAAAGGATGAAGAAGAGATACCGGCAGCACAGCAGCCAAGCACAGGGCTTTGAAGACACTGAGGAGTTCTTGTAATCTTGACGAGTATCCATCCAAGTATTGAAACTATGATCATGGTGGAAAGGATATTCACTCCTGCGAACCACCTACGCATGGACATAAGGTATGGATTGCAGCAAGTTAATTAATGGTTTGGTAACATCATAATATAAATTTACTCGATTGACATAGAAACAACTGACCACTCACAAGGTAGCCGTGTTCTATACATAGAACACCAGCTGTTCATCCATGGAAAGGCTTTGAGAAGTGCTACTACTAACAGTAACAATTACACTACAAGTTAGGTGAAGTTGACTTCACTTACGTTATTAAGATGGTTCCTCGCAGTTGGCCCAAGAGATCTATGCGATGGGTTGGGAGGAAAGCGGCCGTGGCAGTGAACAGTAGAAGTTTGATAGTTGGGCATGACTGCCACCAGGAAGAAGCTCAAGAGTTGCATTTGCGAAAAAGAATACTCAGATGGTTGACGATTATTTCTTCAAACTAATCTATGAATTAGCAGCAACAAACCATAAAAATATTAATTAGAAAGTAGCAATATACGTGTGCATGCACTTGACATAAATAGATCAGAGAAATGGAATTCATAATTACCTGCTAATGGATTAACAGTACAAGCACTTCGCCTGTTTTCTTCTCTAGCTTCTTTAATTTCCTCGTTAATTATAAGGCAGCAGAGTAGACTAATGGCTGATATCAGAGCTATTTACGTCTTAAAATTGCTAGAGATCAACATAATTACGCCTTAAAATTGCTAGACTACAAACATCAAAAGCGTGTTCACCAACTATGATTTTGATGGAATATCTTAAAAAAAAAATAGCCAACGAACTCAAATTTTAAGCCAAAATCTGCGGAAATGATCTTCGTGACTTATCAGGTTTTCCTCCACAACTTTCTTTGTTTTCCTGTTTCTTCAGGAGCTACTTATGTTCTTCTTCTTCATGATCACTTAGAGCCGCCAAAAGTTGAATGTATGGTTAGTGCACAAACTGATGGTCTTTTCAAATGCGTGGATATTCCAATAAATACATCTAAGGACTCATCTACTTCCCTAAACAAAAGGAGTAAACAGCCAGTTGGCAAAAAAATAGCCAACAATTATTGGATGGTGGATTATGGCTTCTTCGCTTATCAAAACCACATCTCAACTGTAAAGATTAAGAAGAAAGAAGAGCAGTTACGGAAGTATACCTCCCTTAGTTATATTATACGTCGATGCAGGGCTACGTTAGGTAAGAAAACGACCAACTAGAACTATTCCTTTATGTTCTGTCGACCCCTTTCTCAGTATATATATATATATACATGACGTGCCTTTGTCCAATTGTTCATTGTTGTTTTTAACCAACTTTTCATCACCATGTCCTGTTGCTGACACTTCTTTTTTCCATTACTTTGAACAGGTAGTAGCATCATATGGAAAGTTTAAGGAACGTGTTAAGTCATTCAACCCGCAGATGGTGTTGGCTCCATATAAGGTTTCACCAGTAATCTGCTGACATTTCTTCTGGTTTTGTTCTGCTAAGAACTTGCGTCTAATATCAGAGATATTCATTTCATTGGCATGTTTTTATCTGGTGTAGATTGTGGGGTTCATCGTAGGACTGATCTCTCCATTTCAGAAGGCAATGATTGGTAATAAGTGCTCCTCTTCATGCGATTTTCAATTCAACAGACTTTATTATGGGGTACTTGTTTTCTCTCCTCTATCAGTAACAGTTGTTAAGAATAAGAAGTTTTAGAATTTAGACCATCAGTAGGGTAGGAGCAAATCTTCTTAAAGTTGATTCTTGTTGATGATATTATACCGGTAGTCTAAGAAAATTTTGAAGTACAAAATAAAAGCTAAAACTTATAGATTATACTCGATATAGTCTTGAGTACCTACAAAAACCTCTCAAGAAACGGGCCACGTGAAGATGGCGGACCATAATGTTAAGAAAAATGTGGAAATTGTCTTCAATTTCTTCTTCGTTGCAAAATTAAAACTCTTTTATCAATCTTCAAGCCAACAAATCTTTTGGTACCAAAGCCGATAGTTCTAGACTTGTGAGTTAGAAAGAAACATCCTTCAGATATAAAATCCATGGTCTCCAATAACACAACACCTCTTGCTTCCCCCAATTTCAATGATGAAAACTATCAAATTTGGGCTATCAAAATGAAAGCTCACTTGAGAGGGCTTCGTTTGTGATAGTGGGTTGATACTGTAAGAGAACTATCATCTTTAGGAAACAATTCAACGCTCAATCAAATTAGAGCCCATGAAGAAGAACAAGCAAAAGCTCCAAGAGCGTTATCATTAATTCATGCCGCTGTGTCAGAAATAGTTTTCACGAGAATTATGACTTGTAAAATAGCCAAGGAAGCTTGGGACATGCTGAAAGAATTATATCAGGGCAATGATAAGACAAGAAAGATGAAAGTGTTGAATCTCAAAAGAGATTTTGAGACTTTAAGCATGAAGGAGCAAGAGACCATACAGGAATATTCTGATAGGTTGATAAAGGCGGTGAATAAAATTCGACTGTTAGGTGAAGATCTACCAGACAGTAGGATTGTGGATAAGATGCTTATAAGTTTGCCTAAACGATTTGAGGCAAAATTTTCATCTCTTGAAGATTCAAGAGATATCAGTCAGATAACCCTCTCATAGTTAATCAATGCCTTGCAGGCTCAGGAGCAAAGAAGGACTATAAGAAAAGTTGGAACTGAGCAAATTGATGAAAGAGCTCTTCTAGCTAAATCATCAAAAGGAAAAGGCAAAATTTCTCAATGTGATCATTGTAAGAAACCGGGACATGAAGAGAAAGCTTGTTGGCGTAAGGGAAAACCTCAATATTTCAACTGTAAAAGATTTGGACACCTACAGAAAGATTGTAGATTGAAAAAAGAACAAGCAAATAAGGTGGAGTTGGTTGATGAATAAACTCTTTTTTGAAAGTTGGTGAGAAATGCACCAAGATGTGTTTGGAGAGACGCGCTCGAATGATTACAGGTTGGTGAGAAGGGCATCAATAAGATGATGAGAAATGCATCAATTGGTGAAGAGAAGTGCTTTACAAAATATTCTGAAAATGGGGAGAAGTGCTCCAGAAACTTTGAATGTCCAACATTGAAGTTCTGCGGTACAAATGAACAGGTTGCAGATGTTTTTACCAAATCGCTTTCTCAAGCGAAGCACAATTATTTTCGACAGCAACTTGGAGTTTGTAGTTTTGAATCAAGTGAAGTGTTGACTGATTCAAAATAGTAAATTAGTGAGTCCTATTTATTTAGTCATATTCTCAATTTGTTAGTTCATGTTTTATTGAGTCAAACAAAAAGTCACTGCATCATGTCATAGTGAAGTCAGTTAGTGGATCATTAGTGTCTTATTTTTATGTTTCATTCAATTAAAGGTTTTTATAAGAAACCAATGTACTATGTCTTTGTTTAGTGCAAAATGGCAAAGTAGAGTATTTTAATTTCATCATCATTGTCTTCAATTTGGCTCCGGGTCACAGTGGCCTGTGGCCGATGAACTGACCGAATGTAAGAGTTTTATCGATGGTCCACGACAAACTCACCTTTGATGGTCCATCTACGCATTACTCGCAACCACTCCACATACTTCTGTCGCCCACTCAACCCGTCATGATTTGTCTCTGTGATGGCCAGAGAGAGTTGATATAATCATTAAGTTTCGGTCCTTATCCTCACTAAGCATTTCAGAACAACACACCATCGGTTGAGCTCAAGAAGAGGATAGAATCTCTAAAACTTCTCCAAGTTTTTTGTAGAGGCCACAGGCTGACCACGATCGGCCCGTGCGGGCCAAAAATGGGCAGGGCCAGGCCATAATTGCCATGCCTACTTCAATTTCTTCTTCTTTTCTAAATTAAAACCCATTTATCAATCTTCAAGCTAACAGAAACTCCATATATCCATAGCATTATCACTGATTTTTCTATCTCACCAACTTTCAATAACTGAGTAATTGTACCTTCAAACAACCAAAAAAAGAAAGAACATGCACTAATCATATTGTTCAACATAATCAAACAAGTAAAAGCAGAAATGTATGAATGTACCTATGCTCATAGCGGGTGGAACTGCATAGCTTAGCATAAGCGTGAACTGGTATAAGGGATCTGATTTTACAATTTCCACATGAATTGCAGCTTTTATGATCAATACTCTCAGTATCGGAAGCAGTACAAACCTTGTTTCAATGATCCTTATGATCACTGACACGCTTACTGATAAATTTAGAATTGATAGAATTTTGATTGAATAACTCAATGCTTTATGGTTCTGATTTCATTGAATAAATAGATGAATACACAATAATAAAAGGTTAATTTACAAGCTAATTGCAGAGATTGGCTTATTTGTAGGGATTCTAAAACTGATTTATCTCTATTTACAGCTATATAATCCAAATCTAGAAAGATAAAATGAATAGGCTGTATAAAATAAATGATTGATATATATATGGCAACATCCCCCCTCAAATTGAAGCTAGTTGATCAAGAAGCATCAATTTGCCAACCAAAAATTGATGAAGCTGTTGAGTGAGAGATTTGGTAAACACGTCAGCAATCTGCAAAGCTGTGGAAATTTATAGAAGAGAAATAATATGAGTATTTACGGCTTCACGAATGTAATGACAATCCACTTCAATATACTTGACGTTCTCTTGATAGACTAGATTAGTAGCAATTTGAATAGCGCTTGTATTATCTGCATGGTGAGGAGTAGGATCATATTGAGGGAATCCCAGCTTAGCCAACAACCCCCTAAGCCAAGTAATTTCAGAGCATACAACAGACATAGCACGATATTCAAATTCAATGGAAGATTTGGAGACTCGATCTTGTTTCTTACTTTTCCATAAAATCAATGAATCCCCAAGAAACATATGCCAATATATGACAGAGCGACGTGTATTTGGACAACCGGCCTAATCAGCATCACTAAAAGCAATAAGGTGCAGAGGAGACCCAGCATGAAAGAATAAACCACGACATGGTGAATCCTGAAGATATCGTATGATGTGACAAACCGCGATCAAGTGAAAATGATGAGGAGAATGCATAAATTGATTAACCTGCTAGACAAAAAAGGAGACGTCTAGTCTAGTAATAGTTAAGTAGTTTAGACTACCCACTAATTGTCGATACAAAGATGGATTGGTAAGTAACTCTCCTTTATCTGTGTGATACTTGACATTGACTTCTAAAGGAGTCAATGAAGAATCCTGAATACTAGCCAAAACCACCAAATCTTGAATATATTTATGTTGATGTAGAAATATACTAAAAGAGTTAGTGTGAACTTCTAACCCTAATTAAGATGTATGTAAGATGGTCGAGATCCTTTATATGAAATGAATCTCGAAGGTGCTGTGAATCTAAGTAATCAATAAAGAATCTGAGTCTGTTGTAATAATATCATCAACATTGACCAAAAGAAGGACTATTCCAGTAGAAGTTTTATGAAGAAATAAAGAAGAGTCATATTGACTTTACACAAAGTTAAATTGAAGTAGTGTAGACCGAAACTTCTCAAAGCATGCACAGGGAGCTTGTTTTAAACCATATAATGAGTAATTCAACTTACAAACTTCTAAAGTAAAGGAGGAAAATAAACCAAAAGGAGATGTCCCATAGATATCCTCTTTGAGATCACCATGGAGAAAAGCATTTTTGACATCCATTTGGTGAAGAGTCCAACCTTGGGAAGCATCAATGGTAAGAACTATTCAAACAGTAGTCATTTTAGCCACAGGAGCATATGTCTCCTCATAGTCCACCCCATACTCTTGTCGATTACTAAAAGCAACCAACCTAGCCTTATATCACTCTAAAGTCCCATCAGAGTGAAGTTTCACTGAGTACACCAACTTACATCCAATAGGCTTAACTTGGGATGGGCCTAGAACAACATCCTAAGTATAACTATTTTGAAGAGTTTGAAGTTCCTTTTGCATTGCTTGTTGCCAACACTCATGCTTTACTACCTGTGGGTAAGAAGATGGAATTGAAATAGTAGATGAAGCAACACTGAATGATGTACGATAAGTATCATACCAATTAGGAGGACGTAAGACTCCAATAAAGTGTCTTAAGATAGGCAAATTTGAAGCAAAATCAATTGGCAGATCTGGTATAGCACCCCACTCATGCAAAACCTGAACCAGACATCTTTGATGATATCCGAGTCCGTGCTCCGCGAGGATGGCGTGCTAATGCACTCAATCATTCAAAAGTCGGTATAAATTTTTTTTAATAACATAACATGCGAAATATACTCAACTTGGCCCCACATTCATTCATCATCATTTTCAATTAGCGCAAATTTTCAATAGTCATTTGGGCCCTTCCACAAATACAAAGCACTTAAGTCAGTTTGACTTTACAAATGACATAAACATTTGTACAAAAGTT
>JAOTAY010000005.1:1665125-1677302 GCA_025629805.1 Erythroxylum baracoense
AGAATTAATTGTTTCTTGAATTGATTGATTGATTATGAGATGCATTCTATACATGAATGCATGATCAGATAATGAGAATTGTGATCTGTGTAGCCACCGAAAATGAGCTCGAAGCTCTGAATGTGATTAAGAGCCAAAGGCTCACTATGTAAAATGAGCCCTGTATTCTCAATGGATAAGGGACAGTATCAATGAGCTCGGTATCTACAATGGATACGGGACAGTTTAGACACTCGGTCACAACAACGTAATAATTGGAAAAGAGTCACATGCGCATTCCATACTAATTGTATTCAGTATGTTTGATTGATTGAAATGCAATTGTCTAACTCTTAAATGAGAATGTGATATGTGCTATTATATGTAAAAATAAAATGATGTGAATTATCTGTTCTGTGAAATGATATGTTGCATGAATTGAGTAAACCATCGATGATGGTTACCTCATCTGAGTTCACAAAACTCACCCAAAATTGCACGTTGACATTTCAAGACTGAGAGAGGATTCTAGCTACTGAGAGACTGTATAAGAAGCTTAATTCTTGTACTTTTGTGAAGAAGATATGGCTCAAAAGTCGGTCAGCTGGACTGAAAGATTTAGTTAGATCTTTTGTTTTTCCTCTTTCATGTAGTGCATTTTGTATTAGGATATGATGATCTACATGTACAGATTTTTGAAAGCTACAATATCATTCAGATTGATGAAATGAAAAGAGGAAATTTGTTTTAAAATTGTGGTGACTTTCTTGTATGATAGTAGATGCCATGACTAAGTGGGATAAATTACCATGTGATAGAGTGAAAGTGTGATAATAACACGTCGTTGTTATAGGGTATGTACTATAATGTCATAATGATGTTCCGGTATGTACCTTATAGCAGCAGGGGTGTTACACTACCTATATTGAGCTTATGCGTGAATTTTAAACTACTTTTTAGAGAATTGAAAACCTTACCTCCTCTGAATACAATAAGAACACTAAGCCAAAATTAAAGCATGAGTTCTCTCATCGGCTCCAATTGAATCTCCAACATATGTAAGCACTAAATGGTGTATTAGAATGTGTTCAGGGAAAGGCAAAGAGTTAGATTTGAGCATACACCTTCAATTTCAAGAACAAAGCGACAAAGAAAGGTGCTAAAGTATTTGTAAATGATCCATGATTCCCTATAAGTACATTCATCACCCCACTATAGATGCTTTGAACATTAGAACTGTTATGTTTGAATTGATTGATAACACTGGGTGGCACACTTATTTTTCCATTCAATACCTTGCTTATATTTAGCATGTGCATAAATTCTACACTACTTTAAGTTTAATAGGCATGTTGACTTCACTTTGAATTCCCTTTCAATGGTGAATTCCAAATTGATGGATAAGGAATTTAAACTTTTAATTACTGAATTCAATCTTGCATTTGCTTTTAATATTTGAATAGTGATAGTGATTATAGTATTAATTTTAAACCAGCTGCGTTTTACTAATAATTATCTATTGCTTGCTTCTATGATCCAAGCAAGTGAAAAGATACTTTTTTTAAAAAAAACCCTATCCTAAAATACATTTATAGTAAGTATGGCAATGGGTTGGGTTGGGCCTAGGCTGGAAGTCCCAACCAGGCCTAGTGCTGCTCAACACAAAATTATTATTTTTTAAATCTCAAAACTACATCATTTTTTTATGTTATCTATCGGGCTTCAGGCCGAACAGGGCCCAAGCAGTCTAATTCCAAGCCTTGCCTACCATCCCTAATTTATAGGTTTTTAGATTTTACGTTTTTAGGTATGAAAAATTTTGCTACTATATTAAATAAAGCTTTTTTTATATATGATGAACAAAGTCAAAGTGAATTTTAGCTTCACAGTTTAATGTAGTCATGGTGAGTCATCATCCATTGATCCTAGGTTTTTTAATTACCCAACTAGCTATGCATGAAAATTTTATTGAAATTAATAATAATAATAATTTCCATATTTCCTATGAGATGTTGCCATTAGATATCCCTTTTTTGGATTTGATGGGTTTAGTTGACAAGAAATGGTGTTTTGTTGATTTAGGACTAGTTTTGATTCAATCAGAAAGGATGTATTGCGATATTTTATAGGAAAATTTAGATCCATAACACCACATCACGTCATCCACTTCTACTATCCCTAATAATTCAAATCATGAACAACTAGACATATTAAAGAGGCACATCACTTGGATAAAAAAAGAATTTGATGATCTTCTTCACTTTTATACAATACACTCCACCCTTACCACCAAGTGTTAGGGGGTGTATCAACTATGCTCAACTTTTTTACCAGAAGTCTCACTTAATCTTATATTTTAAATCGTTAAGCATTGGTTTTGATGCATTAAGGACAATGTATGGAATAAGTTTCGTGGAGGGAAAGGATTAGTACTTAACTTTATTTGATGATTTTGCTCTTATTTTATATATGCTTTTACGAATTTATTTAAATTTTCACAAAAGAAAATCTTTGTCAAGCATGCTTTAATTCTTATTTATTATCTCTTTAAAGGTCCCATTTTTTTTTTAGCTTTGTGCTAAATGATTCAAATTTCCATGAATAATTGATTTATATTGAAATGCAATAGGATGACAAGCTTGAATGGATAGGTTCTCACCTATTACATATTGAATAATTATTTTTTATGATTGATTTAGAAGAAAAGTGCAAAAGGATATAATACATGTTAACTAACATTTTAAGCTTTTGAGCCTATGATCATTCATTATTTTATGTTCTATTTTCTAAATTGAGTGATATCATATGGTTAGATTTTTCTAAAAAGTCACTTTATTATGCATGTTGAGACTTACTGTTGGATTAGATGCATTAAAATGATAACAACATTTAAGTTAACCATTTTGAATTTGTAAAAAGCACCTAGATTATATCTCCCCTAGTTAACCAATTTGAGTCGTAGTCTCTTTTTTCTTGCATTTGAACCATATTACAAGCCACATTTACTATTTTTTGTTAATTTTCCCCTAATTTTGAACCCTGCATTAAAGGATTATAAAAACCTACTTGTATGAGATTTAAAATATCATTATAAAAATTATAGTGAAGTGATTCAAGTTAAATACCTTTAGTTCCTCTATATATATGTATGTGTATATATATATATATATAAATGGGAAAAGGAGTGATAATAAATCTCCTCCTTAATTAAGAAAAATAAAGAGGAAGATATGAGAAAAATCTTGCATAATCATAATTAAGTGACTTGAATCAAAAGAATTATGGAGCATTTTTTATCATGTGGATGGGTTTTTATACTTCAATTTGATAAATCTAAAACTTCCCTTTTTCTAGACCTTGTTTAAGCTTCATTATGACCCTTTCAAAGACTCTTGGACTCTTGCATTTATTTCATTATTTGAATATAGAGAAGTGATACATAAGCAAGCTTATGGTAAGAGTTTTTCTATGTTGATATGATAGATCCATTAATACCCTAAACACTCTGAGTGCATAGAGTGAAACCAATAAGAGGGTATTGATTATGATTGCATTTGATTTTTAAAATATTGTTAGGACGATTGCTTATTTGTGTAGTTTATGAGAATTAATATTATAAATTGGATTTCTTTGTTGTGTTTTGGTTTGGTAAGATGTGATGATTTAGGTTATGAAGGGATGAATTGAGAAGCAAACGATAAGGATAAGGAAAGAGTTTGATGAGTCTAAACTACCATATGCTTGAGGACAAGCAATGTCCAAGTGTAGGACAATTTGATAGCATGTTTAAAGTACATATATTTCATATAAATTCTTATGTTTTGGTTGATAAAATTCTTGTAATTTTGGATTATAATTATATATTTTATGTTTTGTGGAGTATATTAGAGATTTGTATCAAAATGTGCTTAAAATTTGAAATTTGGCAAAGAGGAACAAAGATGCAAATTTTAGAAAAGAATAAAAAACCTGTAAAAGAAAGGTTCTAGAAGATGTCTGAGGATAAGGCATGCCCACACCTTAGTTAATATGATATGACTACATCATAATTTAACGTGATTAAATAGATCAGCCCTTCCAAAGTAAGCGAGCTCTAGTTATTTCTACTCCTATTTTGTCTATTTATTAGTTTTAATAGGTATGACTTGCTTTAGTAGGAAGATCATAATGAAAATGAGATTCTTTAGATTTAGTACTGATATCACCTTTTATCCCTTTTTTATGAAGGTTAGATAGGAGTTTAGAATTATTTATAAGAAAGAGGCGCAAGAGGTAGCTATTCATTTGTCTCTCTCTTCTCTTAGTTCATCTTAATTTTTTTCTGCGTTCTTAAGATAGTTTTTTACTTTTCTTTTATGTTATCTTTGAGAACTATGAACAACTAAATTCTCTTTTTTTATACAAAGCTTAATTGAAGTTTGATTCTTCAAACGTCGCGAAACCTAATTGTTCTTCTTTACTCTTTTGTTCTTTATTTTTTATATATCTTCTGAGATTATAAAAACTATTGTTTGTTTGATTGATATAGAAGACCTATTTTTTAATTGTGAAAATAATATATTATATATTGCAGCGATTAAATCCATAAAATTTTATTATTCTAATACTTAATGGCGAAAAAACAAGGTTCAGTATAGGATATTCTACTTATGTTGTATGATGTATATTCTATTTTAAATAAACAGAATATGTGTGTTTGTTGGCTAAAATTGACGATCTCTTTAATTTTCAATATTTTCAATAGATTAAATCATAAGAGTTTATTTAGGGTTATTTGTTGATAAGAGAATTAATCAAAGAGTTCGTTTTAGTTGACAAAGAAGGAAGGAAAAATGTGTTGTCAGAAATTGTTAACGACTATGACCAGTTTATTAAGGAATATAAAAGTTTATCATTACATTAGTAATCAATTCAAAGAATCAAAATTGAAATTAATATTTTGGGCTAGATGTTTGTTGTTATTTTATTTCATTAAATTACATTTTTATTTTTTGTTTTTGCCTTTAATATATTTCAATTTATGTCTTAAATTCTCCCTTTCTTTATTTTGTTTTGTTAACTTGGCAAACGAGATAAGTCTTATCGGTCCCTATGAATTCAACTGTGCTCATAGTTATATATAATTTGTTGGTGATTAGAGTATGATTATATTTGCCGAAATGGACACTACTAATATTAAAGCTTTTAAGACAATCTTTATGTAATCTATCAATGATCGGGCTGATGAAGTTGAACCTTAAAAAACTCATTAATAAAGAGGATTTCACTGATAAGGTTCTTGACGGTCTTAATAACGTATATAAACAGTGTTGACATGATTAATATTCGTAAAACTCTCATCTCTCTTTTGCTAATATTGATGAAAATTGCCATGATGTCATAGCTAAAATGGATTTAAAGGAAGTGAAATCTACATGAATTATGCATGAACAAGAGAAGTGGAACATGGATTAGAACATTGGGCAAAAAGGAAATTTAAAGAAAGGTCATAGTTAAAAGCATCACAGATTTATGCAAATAGATGGGTTTAGTTTTCTTCTTCCATGTGGCAGTGCATTTGATGCTCCGCAATTATAGGTCCAGAATCAAAACTCTTCAGGCAAACAAAAAGTCGTGCATGTACATCAGAATGAACTATTTTGCAAGCTTTGGGAACCTATCTTCAAATTGCAAGGGAAACTTTTATCGATGCCAAATGTTGCTATTCTATGTCCTTAACGAACTATCTTATCTTAAAGATACACATTCCTTACTCAAAACCCATCATCCTATCTAGAGAGCATGAATGTACCCCATACTCCATACAAAATTCTGAATGCATGTATCATTGTATCCATATTCCAGATTCCAGAATTGGCATGTCACATGGATCTGGTTACAAAACCTCATTGTCATTGGCAAATTCATATAATTTAATTGTATTACAAAATCAAGCATCCCGTATCTTTCTTGGCCATTGGACTCAGACCTGCATGTTCTCTCATAATGCAGCTCCCTGTTTTTTTCTTTTTTTTCTACAATTGACAAATTTCCTCGGTCATTCTGCTTGCTGACGATCCACATGCTAAAGGGAATTGTTAAAGGGAATCATCAGACTATTTATCCTGAAATGCGCGTCTCTTGTGGTTCTGAAAATGTCAAAGAAAATGAAGCTATATTCGGACGAAATAAAACTTTCCATGTATGAGAGTGTTTTTATTCATGTGTTGACTACAAAGAATGCATCTGCCAATCTATCTTCGATGAATGATCGGAGCCTTATATTACATTATTTTCAGAAAAATAAGTAAAATAACAAAACGCCTTCTATAGTGTGTTATTGCATAACAAACATTTTTGACTTTGCACTAACTGAAATAACAAACTATGAGAGCAGAGCACATGATCTCTGCATGCTTGGAGTGATATTCATCAGGTTTTGCGACCTTCTCAAATCACTAGTACTTCTCTCTAACCAAGATTCAATTAAAAGCCAAATCTTCAAACTTCCATTTCAAGTAAAGCAGTGTTGTCAAGAGCAAGCATTAATATACACTGCATAACCCCGTCTGATGCATGATTATCTCTACAAATTTCAAATTAAACAATGACATCCCTTTCAGAATAATTGAAGACAGGCTTGTCCAACTTGCATGTCAAATTTCCTTTGAAAATCACATTTCTGTAATCTCTCCCAAAACTTTCCCCCGTCTCTCTTTTTCTGAACCAAGCAACACGGGCTCTCTTTTCAATCGATAACCAATCTGACTCCGACCTTCGATACGCAAGTCCTCATTTACACTCAATTACTCTACATATCTCGCCAAATTATCATCTTGCGGTAGGACGCTCTCCTAACAAAAAAAAACCAACTTGTCGATTCCTTACAAGACATACACCCACCAATAATCAAGAAAAAAGGAATTCAAACAATAGCATCTACTGTAAGAAATAATCGATAACATTTAATATATCTTAATCAATAACATTCTATGCCTTCTAATAATTGATAGAATGAATAATAAAACGGTGTTAAAAATATTTAAATTTTTATAATTAGTAAAATCACTTTTTTTAGTGCTTACAATAATTATAAATTTAAATCCTATCATTAATGTTAAGATATATGCTATATATCTTATTATTAATTTTGACATTATTTGATAATTGGACTTTTAATATCTTAGATTTTGTTGGGATAATATATGACAAAAGATTGTATGAAAGATAGAGATCTATCTTGTAAAGTCTCCTAATTATGATAATACTCTATCTTGTAAGGCCTACCTTGGTATCACGTGATAATTGGGCAAAAGTTACTGCTGCTGTGATTTTCTTAGTGGTGTGGCTGTTAACGTGTTTTGTGGATTGATGAAACTAAAAGGATGTTGTTGCGTGGTGGAATAAAAGTGGTAGTTATTTGGTTGAAGTTGGAGTCTCATTGTGTGAGGGATTCTTTTGTGCACATCTTGAATTACTGCGTTGTCCATCTCTAACATGAGTGTGTGAGAGAAGTCAACGTTGTAGTAGGTATGCATTAATTGTTCATCGAACAAACACTCTAGAAGTCTATCAAAGAAGTGAGTGTGCAAAAACGAAGTTGGCGTGCATGTTCGGCAACGTTGTTGATATGCGCGAGTGGCACAGAAGCGGGTGCATTAATTGTTAATGAACAGATATACTGTGTTGGTGTGTCTTGTTTTGGCAGACAACTGAATAATGTTCTTTTGAGTGATATATGTTAAGGTGAAGAGAGAGCCACGGTGCAGTGGGTTTGTGAGTCATATTTTTCCAGACGTCTTCATCTGAAATTGTGAGTTGATTTTGTGAGCAAAATACCGTGGGTCTTCATCTATTGTCTATATTTCCATATGGTTTAATTGAAGCTATTGAAGTTGGGATGAATCGTTTCAATTGAAGGATTATTTCGAGAAGCTGAAGCTATAGGGAAGTCTTTCTTTTATCCCAAGTATATTGTCGTTTAGTTCTTAGTTCGGTGAAAGTGATAAGCTGGGTGAGGGCCCCGCAGATGTAGGCAAGGAGTGCCGAACTGCGTTACCAAATTTCTGGTGTCACTTATTATTTCGCTTTTGATTGGTTTTGTTTTTGTTTGTGCCAGAGACAATCGCATAAAATCAGACAGTTTGCAAAACCATTACGCCCTTACAGTTTTTCAATTAATATCCAATAAATATGTTGAGAATATCAAATTTATAGAAGTATTGCAAATATAACTAAGGATCTTTAACTTTCTATTTGACCCAATTGTAAAACAAAAGACTAATTAATTATACCCCATGTTAAAAAAATAGCATTCTCTCATTTGATAAATATTAATATAACCATAACAATAAACAACTCACTAACTGGATCCTTTAGTGTAGCACTAATGTAGTGTGACTTATTTTCGTGATCAATAAAAAATGTAAATTATACATCATCACATCTATTCTATCTGAAACTAAGGCTTAATTTCAAAACAACTAAACAAGACCCAAAATTAGGGGTGACAATGGGTCGACCCATGGGTCAGCCCCACTAATTTTTTTTATAAAAATTTTAAAAATTAAAAGTGTAAAACAACGTTTTTTAATTGGGTCCAGGCCTAGATTACCTAGGCCCAAGCTTACCTAAGACTCAACTATTCTAAGCAAAACGATGTCATTTTACTTAAAATAGTTAGGTCTCAAGCTAATCTGGACTTGGACCTAGCCCATAGGATGGCCCATTAAAAATACTTGAATATAGACCCATGGGTAGCCCATTGCCATCCCCGTAATCTCTAAAAGAGACCAATAATCTCATATAAAGATTAACCATAAAAAAAAATTGGAATACTTCATAAAAAGTTATTGACTATAAGATCAATCACGACATAAGTCATTTGCTTTCATTAAAATCATAGCACATTTTGAAATAAAAGAATTGCATGTGGACACATACAACAAGATAATTAATTACATACATTTAAAATATTATAGTACAATAAACAAGTACAAAATATGCAACTTGATTAATCTCAGTTGTATAAATGTAATGTAAAAGTCACAAAACTCCCGTTATATTAAAATATCATAAGACAAAATAATACTTATATTACCTACATGTTTATAAAAATATATAAGCCTGAGTCCCTTAGTCAGTTAGTCGTTTAACACATTAATATTTATAGTAACAATATACTCACAAGATATGCCATTATCATGGATAAAGCTTCATTTTAGGTTGGGCTCGAGCTAAATTACTAATCCTAGCCACAACTACATCTTCTCATTCATGGCGTCCTCCATATATCATAATGATCACTCTTTATTACTTCATTATAAGTAAAAGGATTCATAATAGTCGATCTCACCTATATAAACAAAAAAAATCATTAAAAGATGTAGACCTCTTATTGTTTTTTGAACATCTCAATTATTTTATAGAGTCAAGTTGAGTGTCCACCACATTCTACTTTCTAGAATTTGCATCATCTCCAACATTGGGAGCTACATCTTCATTCAAATCATCTGATATACTTATAGGAGTACCTCAATAAACCTCTAGTAAAAAATAGGAATGTGTACTACTACTGGCTTAGGCTCTTCAACGACTTTAACTCTTAATGATCCATCTACTACATCATTTTCTAAAGATTGTATAATCAAATCCTCTATAATTTTGATTGTAGCCTTTTTAACCTTTAAGACAAACTATAAAGAACATATAAGTTGTCCTAGGATTTAACTTTTTTTCTTACAGGTACAATTCTCATATCATTCAAACTAGGATTATTATTAGTTTATGTTCAAAAGGAGTTTTGAGAATTGACTTAATCGAAGCACACTTTAGGCACACAAATACTCTAAACACTTTAATATCACTATCATGTTCCTTACTGTGTCTTTTATTGTGCAGTTATTCCTTTCTACTACTATATTTTCTTTAAGCGTACCCGACGTAGTATATTATAAAACTATGCCACTACCATCCAGAAATTTAACAAAAGAATTCTTTCTTTTATCCCAAACCTCTGTATTTATCATAATACTCTCTACTACAGTCTGATATAACAATCTTAATGGATCTATTAAGTTGCTCTTCAACCTCTGCCCAAAATACTTTTTAAACTTCTTTAAGGCCTCAAACTAAGTATAATAAGATATAGCTAATCATAGAAAGAGTAATTATTAATAAAAGTCACAAACATTTTCTTTCCATCACTAATAAGGTTCAAAGGTCCATCAATATTTGTATAAATAATCTCCAAAACCTCACTACTGATATTGGCACCTCACTTCATACTTTTAGTAAGTTTACCTTCAGTACAGTCTACACAGGCACTATCATCATCATTAAAGACCAATTTATGGAGGATTTCATCCTTGACCAATCTCTCTACTCTCTTTTTCTTTGAAATATGATCAATTATCCTATTCTATAAAATGTAAGACTTCTCTTTGGTTAAACTCCTTTTAATTCCTTATTTTTCAATATCCATAGCCAATTTTCTAGGACCTTTTAAACCAAATAATAAAAGCCATCATTCAATAAACTTTACCAATGAAAATATAATTGAGCAATAATGAAACCCTTTTATTACTGAAAGCGAGTAAATATTCAACATCATCATGTTTGAAATTTGAAACTTGAAATTAAACTATATCTCATATATGGAACATGTACCATTTTATTGCCTAATCTTATTTGTAGCTTCACATCTTCGATGTGCCCTATTTCTACTCTAATTCCATTATATGAAAATATTCATCTCCCTTTAACTTGGCCTCTTTGGTTCTTCACTACCTATAATGTATTAGCCATATAAATAAAATAACCAATATTTAACTTCCAAATATTTGGTGCTACATCTATTAATGATTATTCAAAGCAAATTAAAACCTCAATGTTACTTATTTACTTTTGTTCTTCTTCAAGGAAGCCTTATATAAATCCTCATTTAAGTAAACGATGTATAAACAACTATCATTCTTCTTAACCACACTAGATGACCTACTGACTTTGTTTATATCTTTTTTAAAACCTTTATTATTTTTCACTTTTTATTTCGATTCTTATAATTGTTTTTGGATTTTATGTCAAATTCACAACATCACCCTCTTATGCTTTACCTTTTCCTCTTCTTAAACATATATCAACATTATTTCATTCAACATCCACAAATCCTTCATAGTATTGTCGACTATCTTCAAGAAACTAAAATCAGATGGTAAAGGATTCAATAGCTAACGGATTAACAAAAGGTATTGAGATATGAAGCCGAATTCTTATGTCCTTCATCCTTATTACATAAGTTCTAACCCTAGATGTTCCATCCTACCTGAGAGATGTCAATATCTGCAAAAGTTGTCTAGTTTTAGTTTTCTCACTTTTCATGAACCTTTCCCTTAAATCTACCATGAACCTTTTAGCATTATTTCATTTGGTATCCTTCATTAAAGGATGGTTAAATACACTTCCTCAAGACCATGATACTAAAACTATATGATCTTTCCCACTTTAGGAAGTGAATCTTCTACTTTGTCGTGCTCTCTTTTGTTATAAACACAAGTGATAATAGGATCATTCAATATAATTTTATGCACCTTAATAATTTATATATGAACAATATAATACTATTAGGAATAATTGAATTAGAAGATATTTTATTATTCTTTGCAGCTGGTCATAAACCGCAAGTGCACGGTTGTCGAAGTGAGTAATAAATCGGTGAGAACCGAGTCGTGTCTATAGGGATTATGAGAAATTTCAAATCTACGCTAACAAACAATGTTTGGAATCAGGTTGGGTGAAATTTTGGAAAATTAAAAGCAATGTAACGAATTAACAAAAACTCAAATAAATTTCTAAACAACTACCCAATTTAATGTAACCAAAATAACTATGAATATGACAAATCTATGCAATACTTAAGTAAGAAAAGCATGCAATAATTGACTAATTAAAAGTATTAACGTCAATGGGGAATGACTTTCTCTTAGGAAATGATATTTTTGCCAACCTTAATTGTAACACCCCACTCCCGCCGGACCCGAACCTGATATCGATAATGATGTCCAAATCCGTGCCCCGCGAGGGTGGCGTGTCACATCACTTAACAATTAAAACTCGGTATAACCTTTTTTTTAAAACCGTAAATATAAATTACAGAAAATCGTTAACCAAAACAGTTCACTTTATTTTATAAGCATTTGATAGAAACAATGAATTCAACAG
>JAOTAY010000005.1:1694237-1740121 GCA_025629805.1 Erythroxylum baracoense
CTCTATGTAAGTGTGAATATTTATTAGTTAATAAAATTATTTTTTAGTCAGGGGTAAATGTGTCATATAAAATAATTGAATTCATTTTGATTGTGTTCCAAACAATGTAATTGAATTCAATTCTAATATTACGAGATTTATTTCAAATAGTGTAAATTGAATTCAATTCAATCTCATTAATGTAATTGAATTCAATTTATTAATGAATTCAATTCAAAGGTTTCCAAACACCCCTGTTAATTTTTAAAAGATCCAGTGTCATGATACTTTGTTGCATATGACATGTGTTATGGTATCATTGCACTAACAGAAATCGAAAACAGCCACTTGAGTGAATGTCTTGTCCCACCAATTGCCGATGGTTCTGATTCTTAATCTGCAACAAAAAATAAACGTAATTATTGATTGAGCTAATTAATTAATTAGGTTGGAGGAGAGCAGCAGCTTATGGATTTGATTGACATGTCATGTCTTAATCTGCTTGTAATTAACAACCATTATTACAAAATACATAAGACTGTCTATTTTGCAAGAGTACGAGGAATATTGTATTGCACTTGCACGTAGCTTGAGGTTAGGGGGAATATTATATAACTTTATTATTTCTATGATTTAAAATGTAATTTTATAATAATAAAAGAACAATTTTATCAACCACTCCAGGTCAGTCTCATTCTCCAATAATCTCACTATATGTAAACTGTCAATCACGCTTCACTAGAGGGACCACAAGGGCAGATGAAATGAATGTATACGAGAAAGACGACGAAGCACGAGTTCATTAATGTTTTTTAAAAAAGAGCTTTCTTTTACCTAAATTTGGGTGTGTAATGAATACAGAGTCTATGGACAGTTAAGTGACAGGCAGGCAAGCATGGGATGGGACTTCATTTATCTCTATCTAAAATGGTGTAACATTAACACCTCCCAACTTTCAACCGTAAAATGTGCAAATTGTTTCTAAACTAATTGGAAAATTTTCAATTAATTAATATATATCGTTATTTATAATATTCTGCTACTTTTTTGAAAATAGTATTAATAAGATTATAAATTTTAATAAAATTTAATTTTAATGTATATATATATATATTATTAATTTAATTTATACGATGTCATAAGTTAGTTTAAATTAGTGATATGTTGATGTAATTTTTTAAATAGTTTTTATCATTGATTAAAGTTGTAATTTTTATCTTAATATTTGACAAAAATAATCTTTTTCTATAATCACTTTTATATTCTATCCTATAATGAATATTATTTAACCATAAATTAAAAAATAAAATGATATAAAAATAATGATAAGATTTTAATCAAACTTTTTTTTTAATGAAATATTAAGCAATACGTAAGAGACCAGGTGAAGCGGGGGTCTCCAACCAAACTCGCACTTTTAAGCTGGATGGGCATGGCTATTTTGTCTTGAGCATTTTATCGAGGCCTGGACAATGTTTGTCCCTACTCACTCGATCTTATTATGAAGGAAATAAGTTTTATTCAAGTTAATTAAGTTTTGGATTGAAATTATTATTTTTTAATATCGAGCTTTGAATCAAATATAGCCTGATCTAAAACTTGAAATTTTAAAAGAATGACATCGTCTTTTATTTTTTAAAATTAAAAGACATATTTAATCAGGTTTGATTCAAATCATAACTCATTATTAACCTTAATTATCACATAAAAATGTTAATTTACAATTTAAGTAACTATAGCATTTCAATATCAAAATGTCAAAGTTTGGTTAAACTTAATCAAGGCTGACTTGTATAAGTGTTTAGAGTTTTTGCCTTATGTAACAAGTCACATTAGCAACGATTAAATGCCCTTTTTTTAACTTCAGGCTATAATTGCAAAATTAAGTAAAGTCTGAGATTTTTCCTATCATTAACCATATTAAATAAGTAACGTGTAAAAATAGTCTATCTATTAATTAGAGATAAGGTTGCATATTACTCGACCTTTCCAAACTCCACATCTCAGCGAGATTTCTACTGTTATTGTTGTTTAAGTAAGTAAAATCAAATATTCAAACTTTATTACATGCAATGCCAATAAATCTTTTTGTTGATTATCTAAATCATTTTTAAGATTATTCTGGCTATAAATAAATTTAGTTAAAAATGTTAATTAAGTTAAATTTCATAACATTTTTAAAGATGATTAATAAACTATTTAATGAGTCCGAAATATAGTTTACACTAATGTTTTGGATTTAATGTAGTTTTTAAGAATAATAAATAATTTAAGATGGGTGTAAATTGAAAAAGAAAAACTACAAGATAATGGTATATTTAGTGCCATGGATTTGGGGTATGAAGGATTACTATTTGGGTTTGGGCTGAGAGACTGTTTATTTGGACTTTTTAATTTCTCTCTTTTTTTTTGGGGTTCTAATGCATCTCTTAAGTATCAGACCAATCTCAAGTATCTTAAGGCCCAAATTTGAACATAAATCCAATTTCAGCATATTTGGACACATAAAGCTTGAATTGGAGAATTAGACTAATTTGTAAACTGAATCAAAATTATAGAGAGAATTAGACTAAAAATAAATTTTCAAACTTTAATGTATATTCAAATTAAATTAAATCAAAATTTGATTCGATAATTTAAAATTATATCGAGCTTTAAATATTGTTGACACGCCTATGTATATTTAATTTTAAGAAATAAATAAATTAGACTGATAAAAAAAATGAGTTTATGGTTGTTTGTGAAGTTCAAATTGAATCAATTTAAAATATTTAAATTTAGGTTCAAACTCACGGGAATTAATTAAATCCAAATATTATATTTTGCGATGGTTAAAATTTTCAACCGATTTAACTAGTTCAGCCTTTAAAATCTTAAATTATTTAATTTTCTTTTCTAGTTTTTAATTTTCTAATTCGATTTACTTCTGTTGTCAAAAACTAATCACTTTACTAATTAACTGATCAATTTCATAAATAAATAATTTTTTATAAATAAAATTAATTAATTACTTTTCAATTAACACTCTTTTTCAAATTAAAATTTAAAATTTTCGATATATAAATACAATCTCTTTTAATTATATTTCAAAATTTTTAATTTTATTTAATCTTTATCCAACTTTCTAACGATTTAAACTTATTGAATATTTTAAATCTTAAATTTCTTATTTTTTAATTTAACTTTCTATTGTATTATTATTATTAGGTTCGAGAACTAAAGCTATATTTGGTTAGAGGTTTATTAATAGAATGTAATATTATTTCATCGTTTGAAACGAGGGTTTATAATAAAATGAGATAAAATAGGAGAGTTTCATGTCTCATTCCATTCCATCCTAAATAGTAAAAATGAGAAACCTCCAATTTTGAAAGTTTATGATAGAATGTAAAATGATAAATAACTTTTCACTATATTACATTATAAAACCTTCTTCCAAACAACATTTCACTATATTACATTATAAACTCTTTCATCCCTTTCAAATAATAATTTTCTAATATTACGTTTATTTACTTTTTATTCCAAATTATTTACATCCCTTTCTATTGGTGAGGGTTCCCTTCGGTGAGCTACTACATTAGGGTTGGGTGGAAATTTAGAATAAGATAGACCTCTTCTCTTATACGGACAGAATCAGTGTAAAATTAAGTATACACCCTCCCTTCTTCCGGCCTTGATGTCTGAATCCAGCTCGACTATGGGGTTGGGCTAATCTAAATGGGTTTATGTAAACTCAGTCAAACTCATTGTATACATTTCTATGCTTTAGATTATGATTATCTCTTTGGGTGGGAACATCCGACGTGGCGACCGTGTGAAGTAAGCAAAAACCTTTTGTCTAGGGACATCAAAAACACCGCGTCAATTCTCAGAAAAAAAAACAACACCGCGTTGGTGAAGTTTCATATCAACTTCGAGGAAAGGAAGCGGAAGCTTCCAAAAGCCAAAAAAAGATTCCAATCCGTGTTCTTATTCTTCCTTCATTGATCTACCAGTGGAACCTTAGTGTAGAGAATCTACCATACACCGGTAATTCAGAGAGTAAGCATAGGAGGCCGGTCAAAATGCATCTAGTTGCTGGTGTACTGCTAGGATTCTTTCTTTTATGGATTGTGGTTGCATTTTCGATGAGGTGTATCTGCGGCCGACTATATAGACATAAGCTGGTGATGCCGGACCTTGCTGGTTATCGTTGTCGTCCAGCAAAGAAGTTGAAGTATAAGGACATTAAAGAGGCAACCAACAATTTCCAAGACAAGCTTGGAGAAGGTTTCTATGGTAAGGTATACAAAGGGGTTCTGCCACTTGACAATCTCAAAGTGGCAGTCAAGAAGATGCACGGTGAGGGCCTCAAATCCCAAAAGGACGACATCGAATCTGAGCTGATTTTCATTAGTGCGATACGTCACCGGAATCTTGTTCCGTTTCTTGGTATGTTCTATGTATAGTCTATATCTTAAGATTTTGATTATGAACATATGATACTAATTTAATAGCTGAATTAGGTTGGTGCTACAAGAACGGAACGTGGTTTCTGGTGTACGAGTACATGCAAAATCAGAGCTTAGATAAGTTCCTGTTCAGTAGACAAGACAATATAACCAGTAATACCTTGGATTGGAGGTTGCGGTTCAAGATAATTCAAGAGGTGGCTTTGGCATTGGATTACTTGCATTGTTGTGTAGTTCCGAAATTGGTTCATGGTGACCTTAAGCTCAGCAACATTATGCTTGATTCGGAGTTCAATGCTCGTCTTGGTGATTTTGGTCTGGCTAACGTGTTGCGGCTGTATGATATGGCCCTAGACTCAGAGTGCTGCTTTACTGGAAGAGTTACTTCTGAGTCTGATATTTATAGCTTTGGTGCTGTTATTCTGAATGTGGTCTGTGGTCGAAGTGTGCTAATCAGTGAGGTCAATGACACCGGAGGCTTCCATAACTTGGTGGATTGGGTATGGTGGCTGCACCGCCAACGGGGAATATTGGAGGCCGTGGATAAGAGACTTAGAGATAAATTTGTGGTTGAGGAAGCTGAGAGGTTGCTGCTGCTGGCTCTGGCATGCTCCCATCCTGATTCGAGGCAGAGACCTAAAACCGGTGATATTTTGAGCATTATATCAGGAGCTATAACCTTGCAAGTCCCCCCATTCAAACCAGCTTTTCTGCATACACCAGGAGCGGCAATTGATACACTTGATCATTGTGCGAACACGGAAATTGTACATGGTGTCTCTTCCAATATAGTTTCATTTGGAAAGGGGGTGTCCAGTAGTATAACGAGATTGAGAGGAGCAATTTTGTGCATTATTGCAGTTTTTCGTTTTAGAGCTCTCCTACGTCGACAGAACCATGAACCACATAATTGTCAGATGAGATGCATATACATCGACATTCGATAGTCTGATTCTACTCCAATTACATCTGGTGTTTGGATCCTCTAATCCAAAGATGTCAGCTTCCTGAAAGGTTATCTCTGCGAGAGTGTAATTAGATGGCAAATGACCTCTAAATACATATATATGAATTATACCTACCTACTTGAACTTATGCTTATCTTTTTTCAACTAATTTATTTAAATAATTTACTGGCTCATCAGGTGAAAATATTTTATATAAACAATTTGTAGAGGTTCTCAAATAAGCTAATGTAATCAATTAAGATCGGAATATTCGGTTAACAACCAAGTTAATCCAAGTATGGTCCTCAAGTGTATAGAAGGGAAATCTCAAACCAAAATAACGAGAAATTACAGCTCTAGACATTACAATGAGAGGAAAGAACTGTGAATTTGTGTATGCTTTTTATGATGAGTACTGACTACTGAGTGATCACTTCGATGCCAGAGAAATTTGTGATGTACCTCTTTAGTCTTCAAAGGTGTTGTTGAGAACGACAAAGAAAATTGCCTTAAGTGTTGATGTTAGGCAAATTAATTTCCACATGAGGAATGTGAGCAATCTTGGACCAATCTTCCCCCGTCTCATGTTGACATCTTCGCTCCAGCAATGCACAGTTGTAGATAACTAGAGAAAAAAGTGACGAGGGTAGGCCGTTTTCTGGTAGGGAACAAAGTTTAGGGCAGTTGGCAATCGTCAATTCTCTAAGAGATGTAAGATCTTCAAGCCCCTTGCTGTCCAGAGACTTGAGACTTGGCAGATTCAGGATTGTGAGGGAGGTTAGAGTGGAGGGTAACAATGCGTCCTCTGGGAATGACTCCACAGCTCTGTGCATCCCCAGCTTGAATCGAGAAAGAGAGCCAAGTACTTGCAGATTCCATCGTCCGCGGGCAGCGATAAGCTTGCTGCAACTGCAAATCTCTAGTTGTTCCAATCTGGAGGGCAGACCTCCTTCAGGAAATGACTCAAGTTCTGGACAATTATCCAACTTTAAGCTCACAAGAGATTGAAGGAGACAATGCATGTTCTCGGGCAAACACTTCAAACTTAAGCAACCCCGTAGTTGTAGATATTTCATATTTGAAGCTACCAATCCTCCTTTAGGGAAGGATACCAAGTTAGGACACTCCTTGATATCCAAGGATTTCAGGGATGTGCTGATGTTCTTCTGAATTATTCCCCCATTTGAAGATAGAGATTCAAGATTCGGACACTTAGCAACATGAACAACCTCTAACTTTGGGAATAGCTCCAACGGTATGCACTTGACTGAATCATGTTGTCTAACTTCAATTTCTTCTAAAGTACTTGAAATGCCTGCCATTTGGTTCATTTCTTGATCTGACGCAGAATGCAACTTATCAACTACGAAGCGATGGAGACCAGAAGGCAACTTCTCTAGCCGGACATCTCGTGATGCATCCAACAACTTTATTTTCAAAATGGTTGGAGAGGTTGGAAGTGAAGTTGCAAGCTGCTGACATTCCTCAACCATAAGTGTTGTTAAAGACGGAAGGTGACTAGGCAAGTTCCCAAGAAGATTGGGGCATTCTCTTATATAAAGCTCTTGTAGGAGGGGAAAAGCTCCTTCTTCACTTTCTTTTCGATCAGAAATCCATCTGCTCCATTGCGGCATCTTTTCAAACCTTAAAACTTTAAGAGATGCGAAAGGTTTTGTCCTGGATGAGCAACTTCCGTAGAACTGAAGGTCAACTACGGTGATTCCATCAAAACCTCTAATCACGAGCTGTCTTAGTGATGCTAATTGTCCAAGAGGTGGCAGGTAAAGACAATATCTACATTCACTAAGCTTAATGGAAACCATATTTGAAAAGGAAAGATCTCCTATCCAATCTGGAAATCTAGTACTCCCATAACCAATTACAGAAAGATATTCCAAGCTCACATGAGGTTGTAATTGCTCTAGCACATCCCTTTCATGCTGTGAATTTCTAGTTTCCCCCTCCCATTTCAATTTCAGCTTCTTAAGATGCTTCTTGGACTTCATTCCTGCTTCCAAACCATCTCGAGCATCATTAACATTTTGAAGATTGCAAATACAGAGATCTCCCTGGAGTTGAAGCTCACCCAACTGTTTAATGCTAGATTCGCTTTGCTTTCCAACAATGTAATCACTCAAAATCTGAAGCTTTTTCAGTTTCCCCATTTGGGCTGGCATCTCTTGCAATTTCGTTTCCCTAATATCGAGATGGCATAAGTTGATCAACTTCACCAAATCAATTGGCAAATGAACAAGTTCTCTGCACCCACGCAAGATTAAAGTTTGCAAATTATACAAACGTGTGCATGATTCGGGTAATTTCTTGATTGATGTTTCACGAAGATTTAAATGTCGCAGATACTTCAAGTTGCCAACTGATTCAGGCAACACAATTAAGTCATTGCATCCACATAAATTTAATATTTGCAAGTGATACAAGTTACTCACAACTTCAGGAAGCACTGTGATGGGTGTTCTTGAAAGGTTTAGATATCGCAAATGCTTCAAGTTGCTGATAGAATCTGGCAAACTTATCACGTTATCATATTTGGACAGAGACAGCACTCTGAGACACTTCAATGCTGGTAATATATTACTTATTACTTCACCTTCAATACAGCCAGATAATAAGCCGATAGGTAAGAAGGTGCGCAAAAACTTTGCTTGAGAGATTCCTTCAAACTTAAGAGAATTGTCATGCTTCGTTCTCACATATGACAAATGTCGAGTCCTTTTAGTAATCCTAGACGGATGGTCACCTTCAAGTCTGAAACAAAATTCTCCATAGACAAATGCAGCTAAGTCATTTATGAGGTCATGCATAACGAAATAAGACTGATGACCATTTGATGATGGCTGAAAAAATGATCTTGATACTAAATAATCAAAGTATTCATTGCCCAGTTCCTCCATCATCTTATTTGAGTTGGGTTGGACAAGAAAACCTTCAGCCATCCAAAAAAGGACGAGTTCTTCTCTTTCAAATTCATAGTCCTTTGGAAAAATAGCACAATAAGCAAAGCATTGCTTTAGATGTGATGGCAGATAATGGTAGCTCAGTTTCAGAGCCGGAAGAATGTTGTCATTTGACAAATCCCATATCCTGCTCTCGGAAATCTTCTCCCATTGCCCTGCATCTCTTTCAGAGCTGAGTAGACCACCAATTATTTTTGCAGCTAAAGGTAGGCCTTTGCATCTTCTTGCTATTTCTTTACCATATGGAACCAAGTCTGGGTATGAACTGAGATTTCCATCCTCAAACGCATGTTGAGCAAACAAAAGCCAACAATTGTCATCGCTCAACTCCTTGAGGTAATGGATTGGAGCTGTACGCATGACCATGGCTACATTCTTGTTTCGTGTAGTGACAATGACCTTACTTTCTCTTGCAAGGGACTTGAGAGGTCTCTGCAAGATGTCCCAATCCACATACTTATCATTCCAAACATCATCCAGAACAAGTAGCAGTTTTTTCCTATTCAGCTTTTCTTTCAGCTCAACTTGGAGCTGATTTGGAGTCTTGGCATCGCAATTCAAGGAAGTAACTTCCTGGTATATATCCTTTGTTATCTTGAAGACATTGAAGTCTTCAGACACACAGACCCAGGCCTTTAGATCAAACCAATCTTGCACTCTATTATCATTGTAGACAATCTGAGCAAGGGTGGTTTTCCCAATGCCACCCATACCCACAATTGGAATTACTGCTAGATGATCATTACCAGTGGCAAGAATATCATGATCAGAAAGAAGCAAGTCGATTATGGCTTCCTTATCATTAGCCCTACCGTAAACAACCCCAGATGGATCTTCCAAGGAAGTAGTGGGCAATTTCTGCGATGATGGATTCTGGCCCACAGTCAACTCTCTCAAGCCGAGAGCATGCATTTGTTTGACTAGATGATCAAGTCTCTCATGGATTTGTTGTAACTTGAACCTCTCAATCACGTTTCTAAAAGGATTATAAGATGGAAGAAAATGGTGCACCTGGAGGAGTTTGGTGATGGAAGAAGAAGAAGATGAAGCATCAGACCTCAAAACCTGGTAAGCAATCTCGTCCAACAAGTCGTCAGCTTCAAAGACAGCATCTTTAAGTTCGTCCAGCCACTTCTTGACATTAGGTTTACTATTTTGCGTCTCTTCCGCATCGTCAAGCACTCCATTAACACAAATCATAGTAGCGTTCAACTTGTGAAGGATCTGATGGTTGACTTTGTTGGCATTGAAGAAGTCAACGACCTCTCGAGAAGACATTCGATCAAACAACACCTGAAGGAAAGCCGACAAGAATGAACCTCCAACCACCTGTGCCGCCATTGCCAGACTCCTCCTTCCTCTCTACTTGCAAAATTATGGATTTTTGACGTCAGAGACTCGGAAGAAGAAGAAGAATATGAAAAACCAGAAAACAAGAAGACTGTTGACTCAAGGTCGAGGATAGTAAATTGGCTTTGGTTTATAATAAAAGTATAAATTTCAATAATTAAAAAATCCATTTAATAGTAAAAATTTTAAATCTTTTAATTCAATTTTTAACTTTTTATTTTATTTTAATAATTTTGTTTTAAAATATGTCAATTATTTCTTACAAATTAAAATAATTTAATTAATTTTCATTTAAGAAAGTTTTTTATTAAACTTTAATTTTTTTATAAATAAGGATATTTTTAATTATATTTTAAAATTTTTAATTTTATTTGATTTTTTTTTTGTCCAGTGATCACGCAACCACTGCAGGGCTGGGGGACTGGGAGTAAGAAAATTACGAGACATGAATGACGCGTACTTAGCAAAGATTTGTTGGGATATGATCAAAGAACGGGGGTCCCTTTGGGTGCAGGTATTGAGATCTAAATATAAGTTGGGGGATGGTGTTATCCCGGCTTTTCAGCCTCGATATAACTCTTCTTGGCTATGGAGAGCTTTGTGCTCCCTATGGCGGAGGATTTCAGGGGCGATTGGGTGGTCGATTAATGATGGCAGTTCAGTTAGGTTCTGGTCCAATAACTGGATGCCAAGGCTAGGTCCGTTGGCAAACCATATATTGTCGGATGATCCTGATGGCATAGAGGATGGGTTTGTCAACTCTTTCATTGATGCAAATAATGGATGGGATTGGTCTAAATTTGCTTTAACATCTCTCCCCGACTGCTACACTTCATATAGCAGCAATACCAGCACCGAGACCAGAACGTGGCCCGGACATGCCTTTGTGGATAGCGGACTCTCATGGTAGTTTCACAGTGAAGTCAGAGTATAACTAGCTTGCACCGATTAAACAGGATCAGCAACAGCTCTTATGGAAACTCATATGGCGATGGAAAGTCCCCCAAAGGGTCCGATTATTTATTTGGTTAACAGCACATGGACGTCTATTAACGAATGAAGCAAGGAATACTCGGGGGCTGAGCAGTTCGGGCTTATGCACCCGGTGCCATAGTGACACCGACTCTGTGATACATGTTTTACGGGATTGCCCCAAAGTCCCGGACGTTATGGTTACAGTATGTTCCAGTACACCGGCGACAGCATTTCTTTGAGTCTACGCTGAATGATTGGCTGATGAGCAACTCTTGCGATACCAAACTTACGGATATCAGGTAGCGTGGGCAGAGCTCTTTGGCACGACGTGATTTACAACAATCGAATACCAATTTAACTTTTTAAATATTAAACCTTCCATCTTACTGATTTAATTTCCGATCTGATTTCGACACAGAAACAAATTCGAACAATATATAAAATAGAAACAAAATTACTATGACTAATATTACAAACTTTGCGATACTACATTTATATAAGAGTCTCAATCTCATATAGATATAAAACAGATCATATGAATTTGATCTACAAGATATTGCAGCAATACGCCTTGTCATTCTCCTGGAGGATGAAGAACACCTTTACAGCCTCGTACACTTCCTCTTTCGACTTTCGAGCATCCACCTGACCATCCATCGCAACAAACAAAATTTTCAAAGTAATGGCAGGAGAAAGAGGATCAAATAAATGGATTTGGTAAATTTAGTTTACCTTCCAGAGTTTCCCCTTCTGCTCATAATAATTTATTACGGGTCTTGTGCAATCGTGGAACACCTTGATTCTTCCTCTTATTGTCTCGAGAACATCGTCGTCTCGGTCCTTTTAAATAAATACAAACACACAGTAACTTGATCATATGTTATGATAAAAACCTGACAACTTGGAAGAGATTGTCTAATTACCTCTTTGCGGCTAAGTGATCTCTCCTCCATCACTTCGTCGGGGCATTCAAAGTAGAGAACCAGGTCTGGATCAATCTTTGTCTGCATTCAAGAAATTACTGAGCAAGACACAGATCTGATGTAGGAAGTGTTTGGAAGCCATGGCAGGAGTTGAAAAGCTTACAGTTTGTTCAAAAAACGAACGTGTTCCCTCATCACGAGGGAAGCCATCAAACACAAACTTTGTGTTCTGACTCTCCTCCATAGCTTCCACAACAAGAGGCACTGTAACATCAGGAGGAACCAGTGAACCCTCCTTCAGCATTTTCCCAATCATCTCTCTGTTTCAACAAGTTAAGGGAGCTGAACGTTGGATCAATACCAAGATAATGATCAAACTAAATGTGAACTCACGCTTTTTCAGATCGACTTCTACTTTCTTTGCGGAGTATTTCACCACTAGAGAGATGAGTATATCCAAATTCTTTGGAAATCCTAGCACATTGTGTGCCCTTGCCGCTTCCAGGACCGCCTGATCACAAAACAGACGTTAACAAGTTCACAACGTTGTCAAATCATGCACATAACGTTTAATGTTTTCCACATGAATTGATGGAACTTTACCTAAAATTATAGCCACCTTAGGCTTCTTTTCAACAGAAGTTTCGTTTGATACCTGCAAAAGAGACCGTCAAGATTAATACTAAAGATGAAACTGGACAGAGATATATATATATACATTCATAGAGATTCAGTGAAGAACTTAATGTAAATGTATATTCATTAATTTACCTTGGCATTCATGGCAGTAGTTCCCATTGTTGGTCAATAGTGTGATGAGAAATGTTACCTGCAAAATCGATCACCTGAAACCGTCTTACAAAAGAAGATATATGAAATGCTCCAAGTAATTCATGTTGAGATCTAGCTGCTTAACTCCAAAACAAAAGTAAGATCGTAATCATCATAGTAATAAGATATTAACTTACAGAACAGAAGATAAAAGACAACTAACTGTGAAAACCTAGGGTATAAAGTGATGCATGAAGATAGAGAACCAGATTGCTTTGTAGCCATATATAAACAAAAGAAGAAGAAGAAGATGATGAATTATGACGATCAATTGGTTCACTTTTTCGAGAGACTTCTTGGAAAATGACGAGTTGACTTCAAGTTGACCGGATGGAAGTATCACCTGTTAAGTTTCCAACAAACGGACTACACAACACCATATAATGCGCGTTCAATGATCTAAATACATGCAGTTGCAGACATGTGAACGCATGTACATAGAAGAGATCAAGAGACAAGGACAATAATTAACTACCGTTGAAGAACCTAGTAGAGAAAATCGAAGGTCCAACACAATTAACACCACACATAAGGCAAACAGAAAAAGATGAGTCTGTCAGGTTACCTTTGATCGCAGTAAAACTTGAGAATTTTTAAGGAATGAATGATCGGACAGAAGGAAAAGCAAGAGTTCAAGATCGATGGCGAGTATATATAAGCATTAATAATCGGAATAAAGAGACGGTGATCGAACCTACTTTTCTCCATTTCCGTACGTTGGAAATGAAAGTGTGGAATTTGGCAAGAAAGGAGGGAGTGGGGTGTAATTGCATAATGCCTACCTTCGTCGACAGATATGAGTAATAGTAACTGTTCTTTCGCTTCCATTGTCAGACAAACAAGGACAAAATGCATTTTTTATATTGAGCAGTTTAAAGAGATGATTGCCCTTTAACTTTGATGTTGATCGTATAATATTTCTTTATGTTGGTTCTGTCAAAGATGACGTGTTACATGTAATGAAGAAAGGATACTGCTTTATGTTTGAACATTCTCTTTTTTGATAACATTAGAAAAAGACAAGTCTTGGTCTTTGCAATATATATACGACAATATGAAACCGTATTCTTACACAGGGAATCGGGTTGAGACTCGGGTCGAGTCGAAGCGAATTTGACTGATTACTAGTCAAGCAGATACCTTTCTCTTTTAAAACTTGCTTTCTGAAGCCAATGAAGTCGACATACAACTAATCTTGTGATGCTGCTCACTAGTTTCTTTCTTTATTGCTTTATGCTTTGGTAGCTTAATATCGAAGCTCACTACTTCATTGGTAGTCTATTCACTCCCATGGCCCGTGCAAGCTAAGCTAGCTTCAAACTAATAGGAATCATTATGTACGACGAACAGAGTGTGCAGGTTACTTTTTCCATCCTCTCAGTACAATCATCTCTGAATTCTGATAAACAATTTGTGTTTGTCAATTTCAGTGACTTGCACAGAGGGTTACCTACATAATTCTTACCATTTGCTCACCAATTCATGCAAAAAGGTATCTTGATATATTCTTCTGTTTATATTTATCTGTTTAATTTAGAAATTGGCATGATAATCAAGAAACTAAGAGAAGAAGTAATCATATAAAGATCATCATGATCATTTTTCATTACTGAAAATCTCGTTATTGATACACTCACAACATCAAGAATATGGAGGTAAATACCTTCAGAACTATAACCTGCTATTACAAAACAACATGCAGCTCAGATGGCCACGAAAAGAAGAATAATACCTTTGGAATGACATTATAATGGAAATAAAAGGGCAACACATAGCCTGAAAAGAGAGAATAAATCACGTCAATTAAATTCCACCATGTAATCATATATCAGCCAAAGAAAGTTATGATGCGATAACCGAAATGAAAAGGTTCAAGAAACTAGGATGAAGAACCGCCCCTTGTTCAAAACAAGTCTACGAATCAGAAAAAAATGTCTTAATTTGTGAGTTAATACTCATAAAAATTTTGAAGCATCGGTCATATTCCCTTATATCCAACCCAGGTAGTTGAAATTGGCATCTAATAATTTGAGACATCAACATGGGAAACTAAATGCTCACTTTATTCATAGCGAAGCCTTTCTGGTCCAAAAGGAATCAATGCCAAAAAGTAAACAGACCATTAGACATCAACGATACCTTAATTTGATTCCAGGTGAATATATGTGGTACGGTGAGTGAAACATCTAGACAGCTGCCTGCAAGCATATTAAAGAATCAAAAGTGAATAGATGGGAAAATCTACAGAAATGATGGGCGAAGCTCTCAACCCTTCTACACTTCCATGTTGATATAGCTACTAAAAGCTATCTCTTCACGAAAATCTGGCGGAAGTTGAAATGTAGAGAGTTGTGAAATATTGCAAAAAATATTTAACAAGATAAGCAGTATGATGACTTTTTGGAAGATCAATTTGCAGAAAGTTCCAAGTCTTTGTTTTATGGCACAGTAAAGAAACTAAATAATATTTAGGTCCTTTTGGTGGTAAATGGTCATCAAACCTGAGCGGGGTTTTTTACAATTTATACTTTTTCTGCCTTTTTGCAACTCAAACTTGCAAAATCTAAGACTTCACTGAATTATATTGGTGGTTTTCAAAGACTTTTAGTAAACATAGGCTACAAAAATAATTTAATGTCTGTTTTTCACAAGATGCAGTTCCTTATAAGGGAAGCCATGTTCATGGCTCCAAAATATGAAATTCCTTTCCAAGAGAAATCTATTCAGTTATAGATATTGGTTTACATCGCACATGGTACACAAAAAGCAAACATAAGCCATCATTATCACAGCATAGTAACACAAGCTCATGATAAATAGGTTTTTGGGTTACAGGAACCATGCTTTAACAGCAGTAGAGAAATTCAAAGCTTGATTCAATTTGTACAGCCATGGTAGACTAACCATATAATAATCAAGTCATTTTCCACAATTTTCAGTGGAATGCCTACAATATAACACAAATATGACACTTTACCTTCTCATCTTTTGGAGTGAAAACAGCTTTAACTGCTTCAAAAACTTCTTCAACAGGCTTTGCAGCATCAATCTATGTAAAGCAGCAATCAAAAGCTTAAATAACCATGTAAATATTGTTTAAGATATTTATATATCTACAGGTTAGGTGTACCTTTCGAACTTTCCCCTTGGAATTATAATGCTCAATCACAGGGAGACTGGACTCTAGGAACACGTTAAACCGCTTCCTGATTGTCTCTATGTTATCATCTTCTCGTCCCTTTGTTACAAAAGGAAGAATGAGAGGTGGAAGGGAGAAAAGATACGTTAGAACAATGTAACAATAAACCTATAAACAGTGCACATGCATACAGCACACACATTTGCAGATACAAAGTTCAAATGTATCCAACCTGGTTCCTATTCAATAGGCGTCTCTCCATTTCTTCTTCAGGACAATCAAAGAACAAGATGAATGCTGGCTCAATCTTGGTCTGCATAGCCATCAGAGCTTCAAAAGTTACCAAGATAATCTTTAACATTTAGCTTCACTTGAAATCACTCTCAAAGCTAAGACAGTAGTATCGTGTGCCATTGCAATAAAGATTAAAGCTAAGACCTATTAAATTCAACCCTTCCTTCCCCAGTTAAGCATGAGTTCAAAGGAATAACCAACGACAATGACTTAAGCAGAAGGCTTACAACATCTTCAAATGCTGCACGGTTTTCCTCATTACGAGGGAATCCATCAATCAAAAATTTGTCATTGCCACTATCTTCCATTGCTCTCTGGAGAAGCTTGATTGTCACCTCCGAGGGAACAATCTTTCCCTCCTTAATCATGTTTTGAATCATGGTGCTGTATGCACAGAAAAGGGTGCCATATTAACAATAAGGAATTTGGAAGACTTGAAAGTTCAGGATACTCTAAAATGAAATAAGAACACACAATCCACCATGCAGAACAAGAGTACAAAAAAGCACTGCATGAGCACAAATAGAATGAAGTACTTTATGGAAGCAACGAAATAAATTTAATCAATCTTGGTAGGTGAATCAAACAACCCATCTTCCAATTTTACTAGCTATACATGCATAACCTTAGTGGAAAAAAGACATTGAATCAGCGCAATCTAGAAAAACGACTAACAGTAATTACATTTTCGATAGCCCTCTCAGTTTCTGAGAAATGATGCTCAGTAAATTCAATAACTAGGTGACAATGGTAAGGTGGGACTCGTAACCTACAACACATGTCTAAGTGGAGAAATTTAGTATCTCTATGACAAACTAACTTGTGTTTCTCAAAATATAAAATGTATCATCAAAAGAAGAAATATGAAAATATTTGCATAGGAAATACTGCTCAAAGTAATATAAATGTTGAGTTTATATACCCATTTTCAGAGCCAGATTTAATTTCAGCTCTAAGAAGATCTCCAGCACTAAGATGAGTGTAACCAAAATTTTGAACTATATTTGCACATTGGGTACCCTTTCCACTGCCTGGACCACCTGATCAATCAAGATCAAAGAAATGTTATTAAGAGATCACAAGAGACAAAAGGCTATTTGACCAATAAAGGTATGTAGAACCAAATAATGCACACCCAGGTATGATGAAGACCAACAACTGAAGTCAATCATCATAAATCTTCAATTCTGTATTTTGACAAGCTTTTAAATACAGTAAAACTGGGTGCACTGAACTACTTAATGAATAGATAGATAAAGAGAAGAGTGACGTCATGTTAAGGTTGGAAGTCAAAGAAAATGCTCACCCAAAACAAAAACGACTGTAGGCTTCTTCTCAGCCAAGCTTCCGTTCTGCCCCTGTAATGGGATATACGTGTCATATGATAAAAGGATTGCCTTTCTTCACTTAAAAGACGAACATATAAGCTTAATATATATGCTTACGTCCCATGTCTGGAATAGGTGTCCGAGATCTCAATTAGAACAATGCTCATATATATAAATGGAAGACATCAGGTTCCATGATTTGTTGATGTATTAGCAATGAAAAGTACAAAACCAAGTAGTAGGGAGTAGTTGAAGATGGGACACGGATATGATAATAAAAAGGCCAAGAATGACATGACAAGGGGCATAAGTGTGAGTGAAAAATTGTACCTTGGCTGCAGAATCAATAGCAGTTGCCATGAGTGAAAATTAACCAGCGCTTAAACTGCAAACAAAAAACAAAAAAAGGACGTGATAATTCAGATCTGAGATGGAAATATACACGAATCTTTTGATAACATGAAAAAGATGAGAAACAAACGATGAACGAAGCACTTGCTAACAACAAAAGGCATGTTTTTGGTTGCAATTACATAAGAGTGATAAAATAGAGCAAGAAACTGAAATTAACAATCTTGATAAAGATCTTATAAATAAAAACAATGTCATATGGGGATGGTATGGATCAGGCGTGAAATTGAGATGGGAGTTGCACGCATACGCCAAAGTAGTTGAAAAGAAGAGATCTTTGCATAATAAGACGAAGATTTGCATGCATATGATATACCAAAATAGTTGAAAAGAACAGATCTTTGCATCATAAAAGGAAGAAAAAGAAGAGAAAATGTAACAGATCCAAAAAGTTTAATGAGGTGGCGGGAAGAGGAGATTTAGCTTCACCTAAGAGATCTGCAGAGGCAAAAAGAGAGAATCTTTCTGATCTGGTCTGAGATCAGAAAACAGTAGTAAATAACGAAAGGCTGTAGGAAGAGGACGGACACGGAGAGAGATTGAAGGAGAAGAATAAGGTTACCTGTAAAGACGAGACACGAAAGCAGATGCGCTGATGAGTGTATCGAAAGCCTCTAGCTCGCTCGAAAAACGAGTCTCAAATCTGACGTTCGTTTTAAACAAAAATTAGGCTGTTGTGCTCAGCTGAGCCTCTCTCTTTCTACCATTAAATTGGCCCACCCCCAAAATTTTCAATAAGGACTGCTTTAAATTTTGAACTTTTCCTTTCACTTAAAATGATACTATTTATATTTTATATATCCGAATATCAGATTAGGAACCAAACCGATCAATTTAATATGAAACTCATTCCGAAATTTAAAAATTAAGAAACCAGTTCGAACCCGACGTGAAACTTTGATTAACTGGTACAAGTAAAACAATTTCTGTTTTACACAAGCTTGCTAGTCTCTTAACATAGATGAAGAGTAACAGCTCTTGTAAAATGCCATCCTAACTTTGCCCTTTGTAGAATGCAAATAGCTGTATGCAGGAGCTTTCTTCAACTTCCTCAGTGTCAGTAAATTTCTGACCTCCCAAGCACTGTTCCATGATCCAGCTCCTGCATATACACTGGCTAAAACAACATAGTTCACTGAATTTTCAGGGTCCATGGAGAAAAGATGTGTTGCCGCTACTTCTCCAAGAAAGCTATGGCCGTAGGTGCTACATGACCCAAGAATGGCAGACCAAAGTGAAGCACTAGGTTTAATATTCATGTTGCACACCATATTATAAGCTTCTTCCAAATGTCCCCTGCGTGCATAAAGGTCAACAATGCAAGACAAGTGCTCAGCTCGTGGCTTAATGCCATATTTACTAATCATGCTATTGAAGCATTCCAATCCTTCATCAATCAAGCCAACATGACTGCATGCAAATAGAAGAGACAAGAACGTGATGTCATTGGGTTTTAAATCTTCAAGTTCCATCTTTTTATAAAGCATAATAGCTTCATTTCCATATCCGTGTCGCCCGTATCCAGCGATCAAAGATGTCCATGAAATAACATTCTTCTCCTTCATCTCACCAAAAACATGAGCAGCGTCATGAATTTCTCCAGATTTTGCATACATATCAATGAGAGCATTACACATTGCTACATCATGACAGTACTTACGTTTTATGGCGAATGCGTGAACTTGTCTACCAATACTTACTGATGCTAAACTGGCACATATATTAAACATGGAGCACAGTAGAACATCATCAATTCCAAAGTGCATCTGTTGAATTTCCTTTAAGAGACAAAGGGCCTCAGTGCTGTTGCTGCTATCCTGAGCATACCCTGTCATCAATGCTGTGAAGGATACTACGTCTTTCTTTCCCATAATGTTGTATAAATAACAAGCATTTCTCATGCTTTCACATTTTGCATATGCATCTATTAGAGATCCAGTCAAAGTAGCATGTGATCCAAAACCTAGTGTGATTGCATATCCATGTATTTGACCAACTTTGGAGAGGCATCTAGCCCTACTGGAAACCTTTAAGACACTTCCCAAGGTGAAACAGTCAGGGATCAAACCTAAAAATTCACGTATTGTGCATCTATCAGGCAGATTTGAGTGTATAAAGCACACCATGAAACAGCACAACACATATTATAGTAATGAACTGATATGGAAAACTTTATCAAAAGAATAGCAGAAAGTAACGAGATAGGAGCTTATAATTGCTACCATTTGTGCTGTCAGCTTCAATAATCCTTAGTTTCTTTTGTCGGTTCTATACTCAAATAACTTGCATGTCAATGAAGACTGTGCTGTAAAGATCTTTCTAATGTTAACTCAGTAGGTTATAAGCCTCAAAGATTGTTACAAAGAATCCAATTGAATGTACACAAACCACAGTTTTGAATCGTATTAAGAAATAGGTAACAATCAAAAAAGAAATCTGTCCGCAAATCTATGAGGATAAAAGCTGTCATACCTTGCCTCATCATTAAGCGAAGCATTTTAAAAGATTGGTTGGAGAGCCCCTGAAATCCATATCCACCGATCATCGCATTCCAAGCAACCACATCCTTCCGTGACATTGTTTGGAACAAAGAAAGAGCATCATCCATCTTTCCACACTTCGAATGCAAATCAACTAAAGCACTTTGCACAACTACATTATCAGCAAACCTACTCTTCTGGGCAGAAGCTTGTATTTGCAGCCCCCTCCCCAAGCACTTCAAACCAGTACACACCCTCAACAAGCTCCCGTAAGTAAACTGGTTGGGCTTAACCCCAAAACGTCGCATATCCAAAAACACCGCCAATGCGTCTTGGTAATAGCCGTTATGTGTATAGCAAGAAATTTGAGCCGTCCAAGTTACTATGTTTCTTTCGGGAATTCTATCAAACACCTTTCTAGCATTTGAAACGTCACATAGTTTCCCATAAAAAATGAGTAATTTGGTGGCCAAGTGGAGATCAGCAAAGATACCAGCAGCTATAATGTGAGCGTGTAGTGAAAGCCCCAGCTTTCTGGCTTTGTTTGCTATTAAAAGTTGAAGAAGGTTCATCGACGAACACAATCCAGTTCTACTTTGTTGGAAGGAACTTACTCAGGCAATGAGATATTGGAGGATAAAAGTTTGATAGTTCCAACTGCAATTCAATCCAAAGAAATTCGTCAAGAACATAAGATACATACAGCCATTGTAGGACCATTCAATTGGCAACATGCAGGAGAAGTGTTATGTATCTTGCAGGGATGCGATTGCAAGTACTTTTCCTTTTAAAAATTATGAACGATCATGAATTGGGACCTTGATGTCTGTAATAAAAAACAAGCGAACTTGTAAAGAGCAAGAACCACAAGGAATAACAACAGAAGCTGGCAAACCATCGGGTGTCTCAAACCACAATTCACTCTCTTCCCTCGACACTTTAAAGCCCACGTTCCCCAACTCCGCGGAATCAACACTGAAGTAATCCCCACAGCGGCACTGGTAAGATAAGATCAGGACTAGTGCGTCATCTTTAATCGTCATGTCCTCCAAGCTAAGTTCTTCTGCTACTCCCAAATCATGTCTGGATGCACATAGCTCGTTGTCGTAAGCTGCTCGCGATTTGGGATTTCCCAAGATTTCCCAAGCCTGTTGGACCTTCAAAAACCTGTCGCTTTCACATGAAGTTTGGAGTTTGTCGGGATGACAAGTGAGGAGGGCAGATCGGTAACTGGCCCTGATTTCTTCCAAGGTTGCGTCTTCTTTTACGGAGAGAGTGACGTAGTACGTTTCATGGGATGTGTTCTGCCATTGAAGCATTTTCTGTACCACTGCAAAACTCCTACTATTATTGATTACTGACCCAATCTTTCTTTTGGGAGCGAATTTGTTATCGAGAATCAGGCACTATCTTTCGCTTAAACCTTTCGTAGCCAACAACAGCAAGTATATTTGCGGTTTTATAAATGATTTTCGAAGTCTTTGTGACCTCCAGGTTTCACAGAAGATCCCAGAAGGAAGAGTGAGGATAAGCTAAAGGGAAGAGGGTGTAATTCACAGAGATGATGATAAAAATTTCAGCTTTGGCAAAGATTACATGATTAAACAGAGAAAAGAAGAAAGCTTTTTATCATGCATGATTAACAAAACTTGAGAGAGATAAAATCCCAAATTCTCAACAGAACAGAGAAGTAAAGAGATGTCTCTTACAGCGTCAGTGGCGGCGGAAAGGGCTTACAATATGTGACCTTTCTGATTATTATTCAGAGGGGTTTCTGGTGTATAGTTGTTATGTTTTAACGACTACTTGATTACTTATAGGTCTTCATTCGGTGACAACTACAGATATTAATATCAACAAAAAATTTTGTAATCAACAGTTTACAATTTCTGTTCTACAAAATCAAATATGAAGATCCTCCACATATACAGAAACAGGAACTTTCATGTTTTCACTCTCTGGTAGTAGTAGTTGCAGTGAAGCCTTTGTTTTTTTTGAAAATACAGTTGCAGTGAAGCTATGCCAAAGGAAGTTTTGAATTGTCTTGGTCGCTTTCTGTACGTCCGATTCTATCCATCTGAGTAACCAGCATGTCATGCACTTTCACTTTTAGCTGCACAAAGAAACCACACAACATATGAGCTCAACTCTGGTCTGATCTTGCCTATTCTTTTACATGTTCCAGACCAAACACAGAAATCTGAGGTCAACTACACACTCATGCCATAAGAGCCACAATTCATATATCAGAAAGGGTCTACAACTATCCATCCTATATATTCGCAGATGACAACCTTAAAGAAGGTAGGTGGATATATGTAAGATTGAAAACGGCTGTAGTAGTTAGCCAGTTACCTGATCAAGCCCCTCTCCACTCTTCACTGACACACGAATTGCCCCTCTAGGTCCCATCTTCCGGTATCTTGCCATCTCAACATCATCAGCGTCGCTGTCTTCGGTAATGAAGATGACAGGAGACTCTTCCAAAAGATCGCTTTTGGAAACAACATCAAGCCAAAGATGATCTCTGACCCTCTCTCTTATTTCTTTGTATATCACAAACTGCACATCAAACATCCGGGAAGTTCAAGTATAGGGAGAGACTGTGTCTATAGGAAGACATAACTACATGAATGCCAGTTTTCTTTCTGTTTAAAAACCCAGAGAACAATTGAAGGTACAGAGAGTTCTAAGCTTTTGAGAGAACAAAATGCACCACAATTGCGTAGCAACAACTCAGACAAGGTGGTAAATCTTAATCAACCCTCTTCTCACAACCCACAAACTCCTCAAGCGGATGAGACATCGAGGACTTTAAATGCCGTTATGTATCATTTTGTACCTGGTCTGAAGGTGATGTTCCACACTCTCCTGTTAAATCATGAACATAAAGCACTGCAGTAGGCAGATGTGACAGGACAGCAAGTGTTAATTTTTCCAAGTTGTTCCTGTCCTCTGCATGGTCAAGCATGATACCAGAACATATCAAATTGAATTGGCCGTAAAGCAAAATCTGACTATGGAACTACTATAGTGCGACACTGATAATGATGGTCTAACCATTACCAGTAAATACAGAAAGTACATTTCGAAACTGTTACTTGCTATGTAACTGGATGTACACAGATGAGATATCCTAACTGTTTCAAATTCTTTAATTAGTCAGTCTCCTGAGCATCTTACCGTCATGTCTCTTTAACAGACCAGGGGTGTCCGTCACCTGTAGTCAATTTAATGTCAAAGAAGTTTGTGAAAGAAAGCAAGGCTGCAAAACTTTTTAGTATCTCAAGAAAAGCAAATAGCCCAAAAAGTACCTGATAATGTTGAAAGTTCGATACAATATGACCCATTAGGATTCCTCTAGTCGTGAAGGGGTAGTTACAGACCTGTCTCCAAACATCAGTTAAAAAATAAAGAAGAAATAACCAAAGAGCTCGAAATACAACTATAAGTCCTGATTCTTTAATCTCCAAAAAGATAAAGAAATTTCAGAAATGCTTTCCTTTTCTGTAGCCAAATATTAACAGAAAGAACATTTTGTCTTAACTATTTGCACCATCTAACAGAAAACCGTCAACCAGAGATCCTTAAAGGAGGTGAGCTCAGAGTTTTAGCTTGAAGCTCACAGATCATATATAAGAAATAGATGTAAACAAGATAGTATCTCTTGCAAGTAAGCATTTAGTATCTCTAGCAAGTAAACATTTGCCTTGCATCTTGTATAATTACAATGAGAAACTAATAATCACTTAAAAGATCTGCACAATACAAACCTCAGGCTTCCCTGTTGAAAGGATTCGAATTAAGGATGACTTTCCGACATTAGGAGCTCCAACAAGACATATAGTTGGTGTTTCCAAATCAATCACTGGCATAGCCCTCAAAGTCTGCAAAGCATATACATATGACACTTTGAATGCTACAAAATCACTTTTACATATCAGGAAAAGAAAGGAGGTCAATTGAGTAGAGCTTGTATTGTTCCAGAGTCATGGACAATTTGAAAATATCAGATACAACAATGCTGTTATTGGAATAGTAGCACTAGCAACGCTTCATAAAATCGTTGAAGAATGGAAATCAAGAAATTCAAATATAACAGCCATAATATAGGCCAAGAAATATGTCAACTGGAACCAGGAATAAAATCTTTAAAGTGAGGTAAAGAACAGGAGTTTATATCACATATAATTCAAGTGTTCCACATTAAAATGCATGTCTGCATACTATACGTTGCTGTACAATAGTTATCAAAATTGGAGGGCAAGGAGACAAAAATAATGCATATTAAAACATAGGTATTTATTTGGGAAGAAAAGCATCACCTTGGCAATGTTTAACAAATCATCAACAGCCTTTCCCTCATGTTTGAAAATATCTTCAAGCTTTTTCAGACCCTGCAGAAATTACATTAGAGTCTATAATCATAGTCAGTACAGAAGTTGCAGGGGCAAGGAGATACTACCTCATTCAACCTCTCCACAGCTTCTCTTTTTGTTAGCGACTGCCCAGAAATTCAATCCAGTTAATGAAAGATGTCTACCGGTTAGAAACAAAACTAACTAATTGATGACTCTTCGTCCAAAATTCTCACTCTGATTGCCATGTCACTAATCTAAAAATGAAAATTTCTCATGAGGACCTAATAAAGCTAATATAATGTGATAAAGAAACCAAGGATTCAGAACAAGTAATACATATGGAAGTAGCATAAACCTATAAAATGAGCATTTACCCTATATCTTAATCATGATAACACAATCTACATGACTACAACAGATAGAAGAACAATGCCACTCAACAACATAACCAACTTCAGATTATCCATTGTTTACGGCATTTTGTTTTAGGTTCCTTTAGGTGGGTACCGAGTTATCCATTGTTTACGGCATTTTGTTTTATGGTTCCTTTACGTTGGTACCAAGTTCTAAAACTTATATTAGTTGAAATGACTAGCCTACTAGATTAGCAGGTAGGGAATCTAAGAGAGTTGACAAAATTGTCACGTTAGATAAGAAATGTGTCATTCCAAATGTGTGTCATGCATCCAACATGAGAAAGCAAGTAGAGGGTAGGTTTAAAACATTGAATAGATTTTAGAAAAACTTCAAAATCTACAACCTAATTGAAAAAGGAAGAAGATTGGCACCTCAGAAAAGTTAGAATAACCAAATTACAGAGAAAGGGACACAACATATTAAATTCCATAATAACTCTAACCTTTGCACATAGAGAAGCACATTCCTTACCCACAGAAACCACCTTCTTCCTCAGACCATCAACTTTTCCTAACACCTGTCAAAAAGTGGTTGAATTTAAAAGTTGGATGCAAAAATAGAAAACCGATACACTAAATACAAGAGAACAATATAATATCTTCTTTTGCTAGTTTACAAGACTTCTCATGAAACTTGTGGATACTAATAAATGAATTCCACCACAAAGCTTCCTCATATGGCAACAGAAGTTCATGACAAATCAAAAGAAGTCTGCAAGAAAAGTGGAATGGTGATGTTCAGGAGGGGCATAAATATTCTAATATCAGGAATCAGGTGATTCTAATAGAAGTTTACAATAAACAGAATTAGAAAGTTTTACTTTAGTCGTAGTTTTCATAGTATTCTAATTCAAAAGATTTCAGCACATTATAGTTTCTTTTTGGGGGGAAAGTCTATTGCCTGAGATCCCAATAAGCTGCAAGGAAAACGTCATTAACCAGTTCTTCTCAACTAACTCAGGAATCAGGTTATTCTAATAGAAGTTTTCAATAAACAGAATTAGAAAGTTTTACTTTAGTCTTAGTTTTCATAGTATTCTAATTCAAAAGATTTCAGCACATCATAGATCCCAAGAAGCTGCAAGGAAAACATCATTAACCAGTTCTTCACAACTAACCTCTTCATAATTGCCATCTCCAAGGGTTAACTCAATCAGTGATTGCTCATAAGGGTGAAGAACTTTCTTTTTTGGGAATTTTTCAAAATATTCTCTAAGTGGAACAGCCAATTCCTGAAGATTTATAAGTCAAGTAAAGATGTCAGCTTTTTCCCCATCATGTAAGCAAAAGATTCAAAGTTAAATATTTGGGCATGGTAGCACAAAAAGAGAAGTTACTTTCATCAATGCATCCAGTTGCTTTGCACCTCTATTTCTTTCTCTCTTGACAATATTCGCAATACCTACAACAAAGATACATAAGAAAAGCATAACATTCATCATAGGAACCAGTTGGGTTAATACAAGAGGTTAACCACAGTTTATAACCTTGTGTTGGTGGGACTCTCTTCGCCTTCCTCAAGGCTGAATAAAGAATATCAACTGATGGCATGACCATAGGTAGTTTTTGAAAAGCGCCAAGATTTTCAAGCTTTGATGATGCTTTATCCTGATAGATTTCGATTCTCCAACTAAGTATTTTACATAGTTTATGCATAAAACGTACGTTTCCAGCAGAAATTCAATAATGAAGAAACAGAAGAGGGGATATTACAAGAAAAAGAAGATAGCATCTTTGTATACCCAAGTGAAATGATGTCATTGAAGAGGAAGTTAGCTCCCAAATACAAGGTCATTATTCATCAGTTTCCTCTTTCTTTCCTCCTTTATCTTTTGGTTCTTTTAAGTAACAGTAATGCAGGTAAATAAGCAAGTAAACAGAAAGAAGTAAAGGCATAGAAGGGAGTAAGTACCTTAGTTTGGTTAGGTGGTTTATTTAGGGAATTGGGTATATAACTTCCGTTCACAATTTCGTAAGCCACAGTCTGAACACTCCTACAAATGCACGAGTTTGCATTTTTCCTCGAAGCTACTTTGATATAAAGACCTGAATTTGGAGTTTAACTTTCAATTCTTTCTCATATCAAACACGAAATGCCCATAGCTAGGTGGGAGGAGGAGAGATACCATCGTAGAAGATTGAGCTTTTTGACAGGAGTTTGGTGGAAGAAACATGGCATAGCTGCCAGAGACAAAGCGCACCATTCATCTCCTCTCCGCCTCGTCCTCCCTCTTCGGATTGCAGAGCGACGGACTTCAGTTATTTGGACATTTGAGGAGACAAACTTTCAGTTTCTAAAAAGATGCATTTTTTCGTATCGGAGATACCGCCGGTGGGAAGGAAGTAGGCCGCCGCGGGACTTTTAACGCTTTTTGAAGGTTAAAGCAGTGTTTAGTTACGGCGGGTGTCCGTTGAAGTCCAGAAAAGAGCAATTTAGCTCTTTAACGATTATATTGAAATCTAATGTCAAATTATTGTCTTTGCCTGTAAAAATGGAAACTTCAGAGAATCTAAGACCTTAACCCACTCAAAAGGCCCAAAAAATGGCACAAACATAATCTCTTTCTCCGAGGCCCAAAACCCTAGAAACGTTACCAAGTGAACTATGAATTCAAGCAGCTTGCTTTCTCTTTATTCCTGCAGAAAGTATTGGAGAGAAGTCAAAAATCACGACCACTACCTTAACAATCCGTAGATAAGTAGTTAATATTAAGAAAAGGTGATTCGATTCTGACATATCATACAAGGTTACCAAACAAATTCCCAAAATGTAGGAGACCAGCTATACTGAGGAGAACCCCAGGATTCAATCCCATCAATAATGTTGTAAGGAATCAAACAACAACAAACAATAAATAATGTAAGAATCTCATTAGCCAGTATCTGGGAATCAGTATAGGATTCACTATAATACAAGGTCTCCATAAAAAATGCACAATAAGATCTCAGCGAGCCCATGATACTGAATCAATCTCGTCCCTTGCCGCTTTGTATAGCTCGAGCCTTTTTGCACATTGCTGTCTTCTTTCCATCAATGCTGGGTCTTCATCCAACAATTGTACAAGCTGCTTAGCCTGGAACAAGCATACAAATTACTAACAGCCAGCAAGGATGTACCATGAGGATAGGCAAGATTCGGATTGTTGATTGCCAAACATGGTACCAAGAAATTTTTTTTTTTAAAAGGCCAGGTTCAATAGGTGAATGTTAGAATTCACAGAAAGCTGTAGAATTTCCTTAGCCACTCATAAACAGACACTTAGCGAAAGAGCACAATGCAAAGACACGCAGAAACGTTACCTCTTTTCTCCCTATTAAAGTGTAGAAGTGATTTAAAAGGGAATGCTTAGCCTCCCGAACTTGGCAATAGACCACTGCCTTAGGAATTGTATTCTTTAGTGTCTCAGACACCATGCTGATATAAGAAGAGACATTTGATGCAATCCTCCTGAAATGCCCCTCTGTGTAACGGTCTACAGAAGGGGATGCTGGATTTCCTCCTTGATTTCCTGCTGGATTTCCTCCTTTCTCAACTTCCTGAGGGAGCCTCCGAAAGAACTCAACAGTTAGATATGAAGATTCCATATCCACCAATCGGACAACAGTCTTCTTGCCATCATCACGGAATCTCTCCAAGGCTTCATTAGCAGCACCGGCAATTTCAGCTTGCAGAGTTGGAAAGCGCTTTAATTCCTGTTAAATGCCAACAAATTAACAAACATCGATTCCTCAAAATGCTCACGGTCTTATTTGTCCAAAGATAACTTTTCAGCAATCATTACCTGAGTTTCTCCTATTGACTTCCTTACAAGCTCTTTCAAAACAAAGTGAACCTGAATGCCAAATTTGAAGATCAGATAAAGACCAGGAAAAATCTTCCATCTAATGTTCAACAAACTTGAAAAACTTGAATAGCCTATATATTATATAAAGAATAAACTACTTACAGCATCCACAGAAGCTTCAGCAGGTCCTCTAAAAAAGCTCAATGCTCCCTCAATCAAGCGTCGATAACCTTGCTCTGGGGCTATCAGATGTGGCTGATAACCATCTGCTTCTGATACCACCCTTTTTACATTCTGAACAGAAAGATGGCGATCAAATGGAAGCTTCCTCAAAGCAGCAGGAAGTTGATTGTCAAAAACTCCATAAATCCGATCACCTCCAGGTCGCCTAAGACAGGAATTCAGGAGCATGATTAGAAATTTCAGCAATTGGCCAGGGAAAATTGGTCATCCACCAAAGAAATATATGATGAGAAATCCTTCCTAACAAAATCAACGTTCAAAACGTAATTCACCAAAGAATCAAGGACTTATTCATTTTGTACTAAACATATATTGCCATCTAAAAGAGCATATTAACACTGAGACAGTAGAAACATGATGCTTACCCTCCATCCAGATGCTCCTTGAAAATCCGGTCAAATGCACGACAAAGTTCCAAGATAGTGTAAAGTTGTGCCTATGAACACATAATTCAGTCATACAAGAGGAAAATAGCATCCTGGCAGAGAGTAATTAGAATTAATAAAAGGTACGCACCCCAGCATCCACAGCAATGGGCCTACCAAGATGGTCCATCTCAGATTCAAGTTCATCGATACTTTTGTTGATCATGGATGTGATGCTGGGTATCCGAGCCCTAATTACATTTTCCAAGTGCTGGAACAGAATACAAATTCCACGGGAAGCATGACTTAGATTACAAAGAGAGAAGAAAAATGATTAAATGAAGAAACTAAGAACAGAACCTATTCTTAGAATGACAAACCTTGGACAGAAGTTTTGCTAAATATTCAGATCCCATTTGGCTCGCCAAGTGTCCATAATCAGGACTAGTAGCAAAGTACTCACGTTCCTTGCGCCTTGCAACAATCATGTCAACATTCTTGTTAATGTCGGCTTGGGAACGATTCACAATACCAACCCAAGGCTGTTGAAGGCGATAAGATCTTCCTTCAAGAACCTACAAATTAAGTATATCTGTAATTCCTGGTATATAAGAAATATGTGCTAGCGTGCACGCCAGCGCGTGCGTGTGTGAAAGAGACAGAGAGAGAGAGAGAGAGTACATCCAGTGCATTGGTTCCTTTGTCCATCAAATCCAGCTTTGTTAGCACCCCAAAGGTTCGCTCACCTGGGTGATTTACAAGCAAAAATTTGCATTTCATGATAAAATCAAGTTAAAGAGTAAACTTGAAACGGATTTCGTGCACTAACAAAAATGAAATAGGTATACCAGTAGGATCCACTTCTCTAGCAAGTTTTATGGCGTCAGATGTTGCTATATCTTGATTGGCTGGAGAAATTGCGAGGATGATGCAATTTGGCTGAAAGTATCATATAGCAAATCATTGAAGAATGGAGTACATGAATCACAAAGATATCATCATTTTGCTTGAACCCTTTTATGCCTAGTGGATACTCTATGAGATCAACTACCCTGCTCCAACCAGCTTTCACCTGGCTAAATAGAAAGATGTATTGCATACCAAACATAAAAGTAGAAGTTTTAAGGCAACTCACCTTCTCAACATAAGTGCGGACCATAACCTCAATATCTTGAACAATACTTTCAGGCTGTCCCTCTGAAAAAAGTAATGTTATTTCCATTCATGAGCTGAAATACTAAGACTAAAAGATACATGAGTTTATTTCAAAGTGAGAAAAGCGAGAGAGCGTACCAACAGCAACTTTTGTCAAGCCAGGCAAATCAACGAGGGTTAAGTTGACAACTGTTAGGAGAGCAAAACGAGAAACAGTTTAGCTTATTAAAATTGGTTAAGAGTGCAAGAAGGAAATGCAGAGAATGAAGGACGAAAGTAAGGGGAAGGACCATTTGGAGAGTAGATGCTGAGATGTATAGGAACAGGCGATATCTGTTTGTTTTTCCCCGTCAATCTATCAGTTTCATCCTGAATTTCCTTGCGAACCATAGCTGAAACAAGAAGCATAGTAAACAACAAAGCAATTACTAAACACAAAAAAAAGGGAAAAAATAGGTATGTGCATTTTACCAAAGTCAGAGAACCGTCTTTTGGGCAAATGAAGAAATTCAGCATATTCCTGTGTTCCATCCTCTGTCTTGTGAAGTTGCAAAACCAGAGGCCTTCTCGTCACAATCCCTATAAGAATTAATACAACACAAGCATCTCATTTCTTCCTGTTTTACTTTTCTTTTTAATGAAAAAGGGAGAATCTTTAGTAGAAGAAAATGAAACCTGATCCTCGGGGAAGAAAGTCTCTGCCAACAATACTCTCCAAGACAGATGATTTTCCTGAACTCTGTGAGACACGATTCATAAAAAGAATTGGATTTGTCAGAAATCTTCAAAAGGCCTATAACAACAACCCTTTACATTACCCATAATTAAAACATGAAAGCTCTCATCTTTTGTTGAAAAGGGAAAGAATTGAGTGTTAATTTCTCGAGAAAGAAAGAGACCTGGCCACCAACGACGGCGACAGAGGGCAGAGCTTCCCAAAGAGAAGAGAAAGAGCTGTCACCGCCGCCATAGTCGCCGAGAACAGTACAGGCTCTCTGAATCCTGTTAACAAGACCTATCAAGCTCTCCATAGTAGCCATTTTTGTGAACAACCCTAAGTTGTGTAATTTGGCAGCAGATATCCGATTGAAGAAAAGTAGAAGACGCACGGCTTGACTTGAAATGAACGCGTTGGGGTAGTCGAAGGCAAAGTGACAGGCGGGTGATGCTGTTATTATTTTAAAAAATCGAAAAAGACACTTAATTTATGATATTTTCGTGGCAGATGTAAAAGGTTACGTTCTGGTCAGATGTTTGAAATTTTGAATTTTGAACGAATGTCCGGAGCCAATTGTAGGCGTTATTCCTAATGACCACAAGCCGTCGGCTCCTCCGCATCATTCCAAACGTTTTTCTTTCTGTCTTTTCTCTTTCTAATCAATTTCCGTAATTACGACAAATTATGATAACAGTCTAACAGTAATCACAATATTATGATCGAAATTACGATTACGGATCATATCTTTCCATTCTTTCCTTCGTTCTTGGAGGTAAAGTTCCCACTTTCTTGGAAATGTTAGAATTGAGACTTCTGTCTCCAGGACTACAATGTCTGGCTTACAGGACAGCTTGTGTTAGGTATGCAAAGCAGCAGTAATTCATAAATTATGCCAAACTTTTCTTTTATTATTCTAATTAATTTGGAAAACAACAATTCTGTTGAATACATAGCTACAATGTATGTTTTGTTAATTGAAAAAAAAAACAAATTTTGCATAAAGTTGCACCCTTTTTGATATGGAAGGAAGAAGAAATTGTAACTGAGGGGCATGGGAGGCTTCTTTTGAACCACATGTTAGCTTTAAGAGGTTGGGATCATCAAGCCTTCTTATAGACCAGAGTAGGATACTCAGGTGTCCACATGTTATTCTTCACATACTCTTTAATTTCCTCCTAAAATCATAACATCAAAACCGCATTACACTCTCAAATAACAAACCAGTTCTATATATGTGTGTGTGCATCCACGCGCGCGGGTGTGTGTTTGTTTGTATACACTGTAATCTTAGATTTACCTCATCAAGCCTCCGAAGCTCTCGAGCATCCATTTCACGGTATCCCTCAGCAAGATCTTCTTCTATGGCTTCCTGCACTACTGCTGCTGCCACTTCCTTTGTTATATCTCTTATTCTGCACCCCACAAAAACCAATACCAGTTATATCAGATAAGCGAACCACCTCATCAACACATGGATTCGAACTGAACTTGAGCGACTGTAAATAATGCCTGATTTAAGTAACTTACCTTGATATAGGAGGATATATTATCCCTTTTACCACCTCATCTTCTGTCATGTATGCGGCTAAGCTGCAATTTCCATACTTAAACCTCAGAGAGATTAACCTTTGATCATGCCAAATAACGCTAATCTATAGAAGATGCATACCATTCAGCTGCCGCCTGCAGCATGCCATCTGATATCATTCTCGACCCAGAAAGAAGAGTCCCCAGCCCAATCCTAGAAATCACAACATAGATTGCTATATCTCAACATGGATTCTGAGTTAAGAAACACCTACGTTGAAGTTCCTAATATGAAGGTTAGGAGGAAGAAATTGACCCTGGAAATAGATACATGTTGTTTCCCTGATTCGAGTGGCCAATATGACCACTTCCTGCGAAAGTAAAATGATACATATTGAAGTAAACTCTCTTTCACACAAATACAAACACCAAAATGTTCGTGTTTTATAAATTGTAACAGAGGCTGAAAATTTTCTTCTATCATGATCACAAATAGATTGAAGATGAATGAAGTAAAGATTGATGCCTCGTGAATTTCAAATATCACTCGCAAACTCAGGGTCAGATTAGCTCCAATACTTACCTAGATCTACATCTTTGAAAGGACTTCCACTAGCAAATATGATATTGTCGCCCACTACAGAAAATGCATCTTCAGGAGTGCATTCAGCTGTGAGAAGGGAAAAGTGAGCGAGTGAAAGAGAGAAGATAGGCATAAATTAGGGCATTAGGACCATGGATATCCAAAAACTCTTGCATTCAAAAAGCTTAATGGTTTGAAAGAAACCATACCATTTGTAGTAGGGTTTGACATGGCAAAGATAGCAGGTCTTGTTGAAGTTGATCCTTTGAGGGCCTCTAGAACCTATTCATACAACAGTTAATTTGAAACATAATTTGATGCTAGAGTAGAAAAGTGAAAATGCAGAAAAGATGTCCAATTTTGTTGCACGGGAGAAAACTTATCTAGATGGATCAATCGAAAAGTCAGAAAGCTTAGATGACACTCTGTAATCATTTGATTCAAGGCTCCATTTATACCTCTTTTGAAAATAATCCCCCAACTGCAGATAACCCAAGCAGCACGTCAGGCTTCACTTGTTGCACCTATTCAGAATAACTTGTGAGAATAGTACACAGGAATAGCATGAAATAACAGTTAATCACATCTGTTTAATGAAATTAAAGAAAGCTCCACCAAGATGGATGTTTTTATATCCAATATTGATGTAATGAAAAGAATAGAAGTTTCACATACCACTTCTATAAGACTTGAACCTTCCCTCAATCCTTGCCGGTTAGCTTCATTTACCTTCCTCGCAAATGGCTGGGCTTCTGCGTCAATATTGTCTCGATCCTCTGTGATAAGACCCTAGATATACACAACAAATTAGTTCAGCATCCTATGTCACAGCTTGTCGTGAAGATGTACCCACACAAAAGCCAGAGTCAAATTCAATTAGACATTAGGATGTAAGTTGTCCATGTATCTAGACAGCAAAACCAAAGCAATGTAAACCAATGGTTTTAACATGAATCAACCACAATAACTTTTCACTGTTGAAAGCATAGTTGACTTCTTACCTTAGCATCAACTACCCAAAACTGACTCCTCGCACTTTCAAAAGCAATCTCATTATTACCTAACATCCTAGCCATTGTTTTCCGTGCAGCATTTAGAACTCCTATTCCTGCACTGCATACATGCAAAGCATCAGTAAATCTTTTTATGATCTATAACAAACATGATAATTCCAACATATAGTACCATGCGAAACGCTTAACATTGATCACAAATTGCTTACTCTACAATAGCTGACAGTTTAAATAATATACTTGAGATACCCGCCTATGAATAATCACAATATCGATTCTTAACATTTAGCATGATACTATGTGTGGATTAGTGTCCTCATTTTTGACCATATATATCACAACAAGTTCATTCTAACACTAGGATTAAATAACATGTACAATACCCAACTCAGCCTCCACTTTTAATTCACCTTGAATAATGCGTATGCAACCTGGAATTCCATACCATTATACTCCACTCCCTTAGTTTCAGGATCTCCAAGGAGGGTTTGATCTCTTTCTAGTTTAACAATCAACTTCTTGCCAAAAGTTCATATTAGCATTATTAAGCACTTTCAAACCTTCATTTCATATTAGCATTATTAAGCACTTTCAAACCTTCATTGCGAACACCAAAAGATGCATATCCTGATTTCCCATGGTGGACAGCATGTACGGGAACGTTTGTCCATTCTTGTCAAGTTTACACCAGAAATGTACAGTTAACCAATCACACGGTAGGACAAACAACTAACCTTCCAGCACCAGCAACAACAATCTTTTGCTTAGGAAAATCAATCATAGGCCTTCCTTGTGCTCTAACAGCTCCTAGAAGGCCAGCTATTGCAACCCCTGCTGTTCCCTGTATGATGAGTTCACATCAAAACACAGGAAACAGGACTGGAAGTTGTTAAATGTTTGCACAGACGAACCAACCATTAAATACTTGCATATACATTTGATTGATTAAGTACCCATTATTTGACAGTTGAATTAAATAGAATAAGTAAAACAAAAATGCATCGAGTGGTAGGGAAACAATACTAAAAAGAACACAAAGATTATCATATTACCATACCAAAAATCATAATTGATAGAAGTGATTTATTTAGCCAAATGAGATGGTCAAATTCTGAGTCTTTCGAGGTTGTGGACCCAAATCTTAATCTGTAGGATACCGATTCAGTTAGTAAGCAAATCTGAACCTACATTTAACAAAACTCTGAATCTTTAGCCCTGCAAAAGAGCCTTTTCTGACTTAATATTCAAAGTTGGGTCAAATCCCTGGCATTTTTTGCAGTTTTATCTTGTTCAATTTGTCAAACCCGGAGTCAACAATGCCAATCTAAAGCTATCAACAACACCAATCTAAAGCTATCAATAATCATGGAATAGCACATAAAATTGTGATATGAGACTCTCAGCTACCTGATTCTAGTAACTGATCATTTATTTCACATGAACTTCTAAACTCCTATCTTTCCCTAAAACCCTCAAATCCAAAGAAAGTTTCTTTTGAAGTTGTTGAAGATAGTCAACATAATCTAGAAAAGATAAACTAAAGAAGAAATTTTGCTTCATTCATCATAAATGAGTAAAGTTTGAAACCATAATTGCATGATATAAAGTAAAGCAGAAGCCACTCTTGTGCAAGTCCCCTTCAAGAAAGATCAGAAGTGTAACGACCATGAAAATTTTTTTATGTAGAGAAATTTGTGTTGCTAGTAATATTTCACAAACAACATGGATCATTTTCAGAGATCCAGTACCTCATTGTTTCTAGTAACACCTAGAAAAGAAGAAAAAGAGAGTAAAAAAGGAAATGCTATAAAAGAATTACAATTACCTGGACATCATCATTGAACATCCTGTAGGTATTCCTGTATCGCTGCAATAGCTTGAATGCCCACTTGCTTTGAAAATCTTCGAACTGAAATGTTTAATATGTAAATAGATGTCACAGAAAGTAAAAGTTTAGGCACACCCGTGAAAACAGATGTACAAAGTTCACCATACAGAAACAATAAAAGTTACCTGAACAATCACATGTGGCCATCGAGTAAACACTGCCTCCATGAACTCATCAATGACTGCTATGTACTCATCACCATCAAGACGGTCTTGCTGTAATCCCAAATCTGTTCTTGCACAAGCATATAAACCACAAAATTGATACAATCATGTTCTCAGTAGCAGAAGTCGATCAATGCATAAACCATATAATTGACAAAGACTAATAATTACTAGTGCTGTCAAGAATGCAAGAATATCAAGATCAAATTACAAGAAGAAATGTGATTAATCAATCTTCAAGATCGAACACACAATTGGCAGGGGTAAAGAGTATATTCATAAGAAGACGACAAATACTTACACAATGGGTCATTGAGCAGCTTGTCATTATTAGTTCCAACATCAATCATTACTGGAAGCACCTAGCACCAGGAAAGCAAAAATCTATAAAAAATGATATTAATTTATTCAGTCTCAAGTACCAGATACGATATCTTAGAACAAGGAGAACGATTACATATATCAAAATGTTTTTGATGTACAAATTCAACATAGTAATGACAGTCAAGTATAATGACCAGATGAAGATAAAATTATTAAGAAATACTTCAAATTATCAACAACAAATATGATCAGTCTCTTTTACTCACTGCATTAGTACAAACAAAACTAGGCAGAATTAAAAACAAAAATATACCCTTTGAGGATTTATCCCTGCAGCAGCAACGTATAAATCTAGCTTCCCAATTGCAATTCCAATTCCCTGAACCCCAAGATCTCCAAGACCCAGAATCCTGCTTCCGTCTGTAACAACTATCATATCAACCTGAAAAAAGGAAATAGATAACTTTATAACAATAAGATGAGTACTAAAACATGCATTGATATTCTAGTCCATGGCCCTTGTATATTTCGTACACCAAAACATACTGTCTTCTTATTCCAATCAGCAATACAGAGAAACCAATCATTTCTGTTCCAATGTTTGCTTTCTTTATTTTTCTTTCTCAGTCCTCACTAAGATATTGCAAGCGAACAGGTAATGAGGTTCCAAAGCAAATTGTATCAATCGCAAGTATGATACCTGCTCAGCTGGCCAATTATAAACCATGGACATCATTTCTCCACGGTCTGCAGCACTAAAATACATTCCCCTTGGCCTTCTAAATAAGCCACTGTAATTCTGACAAACAAGGCCTACCGTAGGAGTGTACACTATAGGTGCATACTCCTCGATATGGGCAATTAGAACCTGTCAAATTCCCAAAATAAGTTTTGAGACGTGGGTTGCTAGGTAAATATTATTCACAATATATAGCAATAATATAAAAGTTACACTACAATACTTCTCCTTGGAGGTTAGAAATGAGGAAACTAACTTTGTAATACATTGTTTCATTCCTGTCATGCAAGCGATTCAATATCCGCCACTTGGCTAAAGCATTTGGATCAGATGGTCCATCTTTTGCTTGCTCTTCAAGCCTCTTCAAGTCAAACACTGTGAATTGAGAAAACCTCGAATATTAAAAATGAAGGAAAAAAATAGCCTAGACTTCAAATAGGTTTGTTTATCAGCAGTTCAAATAGAATGTAGATAAATAATAATGAATTTATATAGCCAAAGCACATATATAATGCTTCCTTGATTCGTTGTACACCTTTTTGTCTTTCACAAAATGAAAACGTCAAAGAGTAGAAGAAGTAAGCAAAACAAGCTAAAGATGGTGAGTTAGAAAAGCTTACTAAAGCGTTCAATTTGCTGATCAGATGACATAATATTAGGAGGAAGAAGTCCCCTGAGATCAAGACGATCCCTTTCCGTTATAGAAAAAGCCGTTCCCTATCCAAACATGAAATGAATAACAAATGCCAAAGCACCATCACCATAACGATATAAATGTAAACGATCCATCTTGCTCAACAAAACGCATTGCCCAGGAAACAAAATTGGATCTTTGACCAGGAAAGTTCAACGAACAGAAAGAGGGCGAGGAGAGGAGCTAGAGAAACAGACCTTATTGAACCAAGGATCATGAAGAATATCAAGACTACGTTTGTGGACGATGGTGGGCCGGTGACCCTCCATAGTGGTGAAAGATCTAGTAGTCTGAGTGAGGAATAGAGCGTGCTTGAGGCGTCTGACGAGAGCTGAAGAAGCTCTGATCTGATTGCAAAAGACTGACATTTTCCTGTGTCTGTTGTTGCTCCAAACAACTGAAGCAGCAGCAGCAGCGGTAGCTCCAAAGCAGTAGTAATAGCCTTAAGGAATGAAAGAGAGATTGATGGATTGAAAAGATCAGGACTTTGACTATGGAGTTGATGAAAAGTAGTGCATAAGAAAAAAGGCAAAAAGTTTTGGGTACATCTTGGTCGTTCGAACACTTAACTGACGCTGTACACAATAAGGTTAAGACTTATCCGCCTCCCACCAGTAAAATGGTAGGAATCAGAATTCAGAAGAGACACACACACTCAGCACTTGACATCATCCTCTAATTAACCATGTCCATTACCGAAAGAAGTCTTTGTCTGGGCCAAAGGTCAAGTCTTTAACTTATAGGCTTAAACTCAGCGCTCTCTGTACCTCCAGCCCAAGTCTTACCCACAAGTCATTTTGAGTTTGAAGAAGACAAAAAAGCATTATATGAACACATCAATATCTTTTCTTCTGTATAAATTGCAACTTGCCCTTAAGTTGATAGAGACTGAACAGATCTAGGGAAGCTTCCAATGCTGGTTTCCTGAATGTGAACTAATAAGCCGCCCCTAACACTGAGTAACCTAGTATTCTTTCCTTTTCTTTTCTATGTTTCTTGTAAGAAATAACATACCAACTACATAGTTTACGACAATGGTAATATGACATTTTCTTTATGCAGCTTGTGACAAGGAAACCATACACAAAACTTGCAAGATTCAAGTGTTGCAGGTATGTAATCCCACGTGAAGGAAGCTCCTCCTGTCAAACTTACAATTGCTTCTGTATATACACATAAATAGGAACCACAAATTTGGTCCCAATCCAATCCAAATTAACAGAACGTATTATTGAAATTTTGAACTGATGCAAAACTAATTTACGTATTCCACATAGTTTAATTTTGAAATCAACCCGAATCCGATCAGACCAAATCGAAAAAATTTAGATCCGACCAGCTTGAGTAATGTTGGGACAGGGAACTAGACTGCATAATAATGCATAGTTGAGAAAAGGATAGGAACTTCACAAACCTATACGACGCCACATTTGGGTCAACGAAGTCGGTTGCGGATACACCAACAAAGAAAAAACAAAAAAAAGCAAAATTATATAAATAAAAGAAAAGGTGTAAAAGAAAATGACAAAAGCATACCTACGGAACTACCTTACCTGTCTGCCTCCAGTTTCTTTTCAGTTTTCACATGGCGGCGCGTGCGTGCGTACGATACAGTTACTGACAAACGGGCGTGCGATCTTTAACCACCGTATGATCTGTTCCCTCCCCTCGGGACTTTGGACCCAAACCCAACCACGCGCCACCTAACTGGCGCTTGAACAATCAAATTAATTCTATAATAAATTACACACCCAAAATGTTCCCCAGCCAACTGAAAAAACAAATAAATTTAAATAATAATTAAATGCCCATTTCAAATTTTAATTTTCGCAATATAACTAAAAATAAAAAATTAATTGAGATTTTAAAAATCATATTTTTATATAAATCTCAAGCATACACTCTGTCTCTCTGCTTTTAGTTGAACTTGTTGACTACTCCATTAAAGTCACCTTCTTATATCTATATATATATATATATATAGATATAAATCCTTCTTCTCTCTGTTCTTGTTTAGATAGATAAAGTTCAGAGGAAGAAGAAGAAGAGTAGGAAGAGAAGAAAAGATCATACAAAAGGTATATACTTGATAGTCGGAGTAAATGAGGTGTAAGAAGCATCAGTTCGATCACAGTAGCGCCGTCGGCGTTTGCGCCACTTGTCTCCGCGATCGACTTTTTGTTCTCGTCGCTGCTCAGGCTCAGGCTCACGCTCAGGCACAGGCACAACAGGACCCACGCGCTGTCGAAGCCAGCCGGAAATCAGATTCGCATCATCATCCTCCTCCTCTCATTTTTCCACGCTCCGTCTCTCCCTACGTTTCTCGGCGCAAATCCGACGATGACTTTTCATGCCTAAATCAATCGCACAGCCAACTTCTATTCTACACTACTCCTCAGGTAGGCCCCAGCTTTACATCGTCAACAACAACGGCGACGGCGGGAGTAGCAGCGAGAGCTTCGAAGACCAAGAATGGCAAATTCTCTCTTATCACCAAGCTGTTCCGCCCTAGATCCGATAAATTGAATCCGGATCCTGATGGTAATGGATCTTCTTCGCCTCTCTGGTTCTCTACCATCTTCTCCGCCGGCAGCAGCAAGAAGAAGCCATCAACCAACCAATTTTCGGTTACCTCCATGAGCCTTAGTGAACCTCGTCCACTTGCAGATCGAGGAATGTCGCCGGCCAGACGGGGTGATAACGACGAGGACTGCGACCCGTCTCCTTCGTCGTCAGATTCAACGCACCCGTGGAAGAGGACACCGACGTCGGTGCGGCGAGGCAAGCCTGGGCATTCCAGGAACACGTCGGGATTATCATTTTGTTTGAGTCCTCTGGTGAGGCCAAGCCCTAACCGCCACTGGACCCAGAAGGCTACATTGCCTCCTGACTTGGGTTTCTCCGGCGACCTTAGGGCTCCGGCGAAGCCCCATCTCTCGACGGCGGCTTCGTATTCAGCCAACCGGTCAAGGAAGCTCGTTGATTTTGGTAAAGTGAATCATAACCGTTGATGTTCATGACTGCCTGGCATTTGACCCAGCCTGGTCCACAGTTATGCTTGCAAAAGTACGGTATTACCCCCACCCTTCTTTAATTTCTCTTTTGCTTTTTCCTTTTTTTTGGGGGGGGGGGGGTTAATAAATATAGCAAATTCAGGTGATGATAATTTTACAAAGCTTTTGTACACATTACTTATTAGAAGAATATTTACTATTTTCTCCTTTGTTTTTGAGGATTGTAAAAAATTTGTGAATTTTACTCGTTAATCTCATGATATATCTTCTTTAACCGTTGGTTTATTCTTTATTCTTTATTTATTTAGAACCAGAGGCCAGCTAATCATCCAAACCCATTTAATTTGTATATTCTTCACCTCAATTTTAAATTCAATTCCCCCAATAATTCAACCCCATATTTAATTAAAAATAAAATAAAAATTCTCAATTGATAGTAATTATGTCTTGGCGTAGTGGATGTGGGTGTTCCCCACTAAACACGCTTGCCAAAAGAACAAGAAAGAAATGGAATTGGGTAGTTGAAATATGGATCTAATTTTCTCCCCAAAAGTGTTTAAGTGGACTTGAAGAGACGAGGGGTGGAGCCGAATTCCACAATAATTAACAATGAGGTGTCGCCCTGATTCATACATTTTCTCTAGTGGGTAGTGGAACCAACTTATTGCCATTTAATTTAAATTATCATTTATTTCATAAGTTAAAGGTAATATTTTTAGTTCACTCAATTTGAGTTTTTATCCATAGTTAAGATGACAGTGGGTTTTTTAGAAACGTCTAAAAATAAGACTACGTATTATTAGACCTCTTTATACTTTATGTACTATTATTTTTGATTAATCTAACTATTGTGTTACTTTTATTAAATGGGCATAAGCATTTGAGTTGGATTGATTCGGACCAAATGAAATCCTCTGTTTCCTTTTTCCTGTACCAACCCTGTGTCCTTTCATCTCAACCATCTATTAGGGTTGGTACAGGGAAAAGAAAACAGATGATCAAATCCCGATTCGGACCGGCTTGTTGTATGAACTATCAACTTTCTTACTTCTTAAAGCTAATCAAGTTATTGCCATTTAATTTAAATTATCATTTACTTCATAAGTTAAAGGTAATATTTTTAGTTCACTCAATTTGAGTTTTTATCCATAATTAAGATGTAGTGGGTTTTTTAGAAATGTCTAAAAATAAGACTACGTATTATTGGACCTCTTCATAATTTACGTACTGTTATTTTTGATTAATCTAACTATTGCGTTACTTTTATTAGATGGGCATAAGCATTTGAGTTGAATTGATTCAAACCGACTTGTTGTATGAACTCTCAACTTTCTTACTTCTTAAAGCAATCAATGTAATTAACAATGGGTATGAGCATTTGGTTTGGTTTGGTTTGGTGTGTGGGGTTGAAGCAAGCAAGAAACAAATGGCAGGTGGCAGAAGGAAGAGTCCAAACCACACTCTTATACTGGGGGATCAGATTTTTCGTACGGGTTATGTTATTGATAAAATTGGAACAAAAATAACTAGAAGAGAGAATTTGAGCTGTGTATACCATGGCTGAGTTTGGTTCTCTTCTCATTGGTTGTCAGAAGTGTAAATGAGTGGAGACCACACCTGACAAAATCTAATTTATTATTAACGGTCAGAAGAAAAAGATAAAAAGAGAAAAAGGAAAGAGTTGGATAACTCTTTTGACTGTGAGTGTGAGATCAGAGATGGACACGGCGTAGAATTCACAGTAAAAAAAGAAAGGGGGTACGGTCAATCCAATCCAATGGTCTCTCTTTCACCGTCAGATTCTTGTTTGTTTGTTTAACTTAAAGCCCCTTTTGTCTCCACCACTTAACTACATTATTATTCCTTTTGCCTTTATTTCCCTTTCATAATAAAATATTCTTCTTTCATATTATAATTATTATTCAATTAATTCCTCTAATTTGACTTAATTAAATAATGTTTCTTACATAATAAACAAAATATCACCCAATAGTAGTCAAGTAGTATATTAATAATTAAAAAAACATTTGTGATTATTGTGAAATTCTTATCTTTTTCTAACAATTCATATTATTTAATTCACTGTCACTAAAATTTAATTAAAGTTTCACGTAAATATTGAGTCTGTTATATATAATTTTATCTTTATTTAATAGAGAGGTTGTTTCTAATAGACTCATATATGATATGACACGAAGATATTACAAAAATTATACAATTTATATTATTTAATTAACGAAACATTTCTACTTTATTAGTTAGGACTTGGGATTTGGTAGAATGAATTTAAGAGAATGTTTGAAGGATTTGCAATTTTTCGTTTAATGGGTTGTTAGATTCGTATGGCTTAGTTAGCTGAGAATTGGACTCAGGAATAGTACTCCCGGTCCTAGTCCTAGGTTTGTAGGTAAGAACATGCTATTCATGTGTCCACAAAAAAAAAAAAAAAGATGTCTGTCTTTTCCAAAGTTGCCTTTTGCAGAGGGTAAGTTGACTTCTGCTTTTGCATCCATCTCCACAGCCTTTTAGTCTTTTCAAGAAGCTTCCATTTGATAATAGCTCTTTAATTAATATGATTTTACCTCTTGCTATTTTCATTTCTGCCCATTCCAATCATTGAGATTGAACTAAAAATTTAGTTTTTCATTTTTAGAAAGTTGAAAAAAACATCATTTAACATAGAAAAAGGAAAATTAAATTGAAATAATAGATATTTTGATTTTTATGTTTTTGTCAACTCATCAAAGTCATTCTCACACTTAATCAATAAGAGGAATTGTTGATTAAATGAGCATAAGAGGGAACTAAAAAGAAAATAGTTTGATGCTTCTTCATATTCTTTTGTCCAAAATTTGTCAGGCAGCTTGTTTTCTTGGATGTTGTGTTGTCATTAGTTTATGTTTTGTCCAAAATTTGTCAGGCAGCTTGTTTTCTTGGATGTTGTGTTGTACTTAATTTATGTTTCATAAGACCTAGGCTTGAGGAACATTTTAATCTTTGTGACAATCATACATAAAATGATCCCATTTACTTTATTTTTAAGTCTTTCTACAAATTAGAATTCTATTTAGGACATGTAATTTGACATATTATTAATGTACCTTCAATTTTTAAAAATTATCAATAATTCTCTTATAAAATAGCAGTCTCTCTATTAATTAAAGATAAGGTTATGTGCTATTCGATGTCTTCAGAGTTCAAACTTTGCATGTTAGCAAAATTTCTACTGAATGTTGTTATTATTATTGTTAATCTCTTATAATTTTAATTTTATAATACTTTTCCTTTCATTATTACTTTTTACCGCAAACTTTAATTGTAAACTTTAAAATAATATCGTGTAACATACCGTGTCAAAAACAACGCTAGTTTTAGAATTTATAAATAGAATTTTTTAACATAAATTAATTCCAAAAGAATGTATGCTATGGAATTAAAATTATAAATTTTTAAAATATTAATAAATCAAATTTAATTCAATTTTTTACTAGGAGATGAGTTCAAATTATGATTTCTCAAACATCTAGAAAGAATCCCCGTTGGAACATTCAAAAGTCAAGCCTTGAACACATCAATCCCAAACTTTGTGTAATGTCACCATGTTGTGTGAATGTGTTGTACCTCTCAATACGTAGAAATGGTGTCCCTTAATAGCAAATTTTTGGATTACCTAAATCCTAAGCTTGTCTCGTTGTGTCTTGTCATTTTCATAAGACCAAGATTAAAGGAACCAACAAGGTTGTTGTTTTCTTATACAAGACAAAACCTAATCTACTCTTAGACTATAGCTTAGGTGTCCCAAGAGACAAACTTAATTTAATATAACAATTAAAAATGATATTTTTTAAATATAAGAATTAAATTGTAGAGAAGTTTAGTATAATTAATCTTTTTTAATATAATTAATATTTTTTGTTCTTAATTATGTTGTGTCTTCAATTCAACAATAAATAATGAGTTGAAAAATGAATGCTATACAAATTAAGAAGAGGTTGAGGTCTTTCCTTTGTTGTTTGCACATTTAACGCAAGTGGACGAGGTCATTTCTAACGTTCAAAGACTTTAAGAAACGACGCCGTTTAAAGACTTTCAAGTACAAAAACGTTCATTGACAAGTTCTAGCTATAATCTTCTTACACGTGTCCTATTACGGATCACTTAAGAAGTAAAACCATTTAATATCACCAAAAAAAGTCAAAAATATCTTTTAGGGAAAGCAAAATGTCAACTTAGTGTGAAAGCAGACTTTTTCCCTCTGAAATGGGTATTGATTATTCATATTGAAACCAACAGCTTCCTGCTCTCTTAACCTTACCAGGACAGCTAATACTGTTTGCTAATATCACATTAATTTGAACTATAGTATGTTCATCATATCATATCATACAGTCCATACCCTCCCCAAAGATAACGAATGTGTGTCAAAGTTTTCCCCGATTGAACTGGATGATTGGCTAATGAAAATGATCATCAGAAGACAATCCGGGCAGTCTCTACTTTGTTATATAATCAGCAAAATGAAGGGCTTTTAGGATTTCAAACTTGGTCAAAGACAAAAGTTGACAACTCAACCTCATTTGGAAATTTTGGAATTGAATTCAACGGTGGAATTGAATTCAATCTTTTACATTGTTTGGAACAAACTCAGTAATATTAGAATTGAATTCAATTAAACTGTTTGGAATATAATCAAAATGAATTCAATTATTTCATATTACATTTACACTTACATAGAGCAAGTTGTAAACATCAATTTCATTATAAGTAATAATGAAATTGAAGAAATGTCAATGGGTGCTCGACAAGCCT
>JAOTAY010000005.1:1741377-1782407 GCA_025629805.1 Erythroxylum baracoense
AGAGCAAGTTGTAAACATCAATTTCATTATAAGTAATAATGAAATTGAAGAAATGTCAATGGGTGCTCGACAAGCCTGGATAGGTCAGCCTATGGCCTTACCCATGACCCGATGGGTCATTGACGGGTTGGGCCAACCCGATTCATCTTAATATTTTTTAAATGTAAAAAATGACATCCGATGGGTCATTTTTCAGGCCGTAGCTCGATCAACCTAGGTCAAAATCAGGCCGAGCTGAGTCAAAATTAATATTCTTAAATACAAGTCACACGATGTCCGGTGATTATTCTCTTACAATACATAGATTAGTTTCGAAACCACATACTATACGTTATAAAAAACAAATAAAATTAAAGATTTTTTTAATTCATTTTGAAAGTTATGCACTTCCCACGTCATGTACTTGAAAATGAATAACAAAAACAAAACATGTTAGTCACTGGTATATGTTAGATATGCTCAGTACGTTGAAGAAGAGATGTGAGGGTATTATGAGAAGTTATTTTCAACGTTGAAAAAAGCAGTCTTGAAATGAAAATGAGAATTCAATTCTTGTGATTTTTAGCAATAATTGAATTCACAAGATAGTTGGCTTCAATTAAAGAATTGAATTAATTTTTTTTGTTTTTTTGGGTTCCAAACATAGGAACTGAATTCAATTCCAACATTGAATTCAATTCCTGTTGATCCAAACAGGGTGTGAAAGAATCAGTATATTGCACTGTGATAGAATAACACAAAATTATAGCGAGCATGTGCAATTTGGAATCAAACATTACCACTTTGTGTTCCTTTATTATTTTAAGCAAAACCCTTTAAACTACACCATCTTCTCTTACATTGCATTGATTGGATTCCTAGTCGTCTGCAAAATATGCTTCAGAGTTTGTCAGCTTCTATGTCCAGTGTCCTGTCCTTTTTGGTGGATGATGCAAGAGAAGCATTACTGACAGCGAAAACTCGATCTAAGGAAAGAGCAGGAACTACGTTTTATTCTTAATTTCAAGTACAAATAGTAGCAGTAGAATCCTACCTACAGCCTCAAATCTTATGTTTAATAATGTTTGAAACTGAACATCTGTCCTTTTTGCTTCAACATCAGCTTCTAAGGAACTAAGAATAAAGATTTCATCCATCAAAGAACTAGTTATTTGATGAAGTAACTGCAACTACGTAATTGCCTTGCTGCGGCTACAATGGAACATCACACAGAATGATGTCAGTTGCAACAGAATAGAAAAATTGGTTAAGGAGGTAGCTAACTTCTTCGGCTATGCTTTGCAAGTCTCAGACGCGCAGAGGATCACGAAGAGTTTCAGTTTCGGAAACTTCAGTTTTCGTTCTCCTGGCTTTGGAATCGTCAAGATAGTTCTGATAAATATAGGTAGCAAAACCCCAAAGAGCCATAAGCAACGCAATGACCTTGATCGAATTCATCTTGTCATGGAAAACAATAACAGCAGCAACAGGAGATATTGCCAAAGCAACGGTGCTTATCACATTGGAGAAGAGAGAAGATACCACATAAATCAAGCCTACAACACCAACTGAACAAAGCTGCCAAGTCACTGCTGTCCAAACCAGAGTCATCACGTAAGAGACCCTTCCAGTACTGAAACTTTGCATCTCACCGTGCAGACTATTCCATTCCCCGCTTCCAAAAAGGCCCACAATCGAAACACATGACGCAAAGAGTGATGTATAAATCTGCATCTCCAAAGCCACAGAAAATGTTTCCTTTCTTATCACCTTCTGAAAAGAAAGCTGCATGAGAGAAAGCAGCAGGGAATATATTGCTGAAGCAGATAGGGTGCAAAGGAAGCCGATAAGGTATTTCAACTTAGAGACTCCTGATGGCCCTTGTGAATCATCATTCACCGCGATCAGAGCAGCAGAAAATGAGAGCACAACCACGGAGTTGAGAATCAAACAAGTAAACTTCTGCGAATTGATGAAGAATGAAAATATAGCATTAAAAGCTAATTGGGACGCCGAAATAAGAGAGTAAGTAGAGGCAGACAGGTACAAAAGGCCAACAGAATATAGATAATTATCTCCAGCAATAAGCACTCCAAGGAAGAAGTAGATCATTGCAAGAGTTCTGACAGAAGGTGATCGGGTTGAGGTTGAAGGCTCCTGTGACGAAGGAAAGAGAAAATATGGAACGAAAAGGATAGGGAAGCCAGCAGTCTGAACAAGGGTCGCTAACCATTTACTATTACCACCCTTGTCGTAATAAAATCTCCCCAGAAGAATAGCAGCAGACTGGCCAGCAATAAGGAAGAAAATGTTCAGTGCAACCAAAAGCCACCACTTCCAGCGTTCGAGTTTGAGGAGGTTAAGTTGCACTGCTGGATTTTCAACCTTATCCCAAATTCGTTCTTCGTTCTCTACAACAAGAATATTTAGACAAACATTAGGATAAACCAAACACAAGTACTAATTTAGTATCCAAATATAAACAGAAATGCTTAGAACCCAAAAACTTGTACTCATTTCTGGTTCTTAACAGACACAATGCCATTTGAAAGTCTGAGTAAAAGCCAGACCAGAAGTTTGTTAAAGATGACATTTTTGTTATCTGAAACACAATCAATGGAGGAAGCCATCAAGAACTTAAGTTCCGAATTCAAATGCAAAGTAAAGGAGAGCTGAGCTACATGAGGAAAGTACGAGCAGAGTGCAACATATAATCAAAACTGTGTCCTTCAGTTGAGCTAAAACAAGAAGAATGACCCAATGTATACTTCTCACCAGAAATTCAGATCATGTACCCTCCACATAAACATTTTCATGTATCTGAATCAGAGGCATACACCAAAACATAACATTAAATGTTAAGAATAGGAATCTATACACAGAATCCCAAAAGAATTTATTTTCATGAATTTGCTTTACATCAAGCAAGCAGCATCAGGAGCATGATAAATGATAGTACTGCTGCTAGTAAGTCAACATCTATCAGAAATGAATTCTTGATTTCCAGAAACAAGACTTACGCGAATCCATTAACGTGAGAGAAGAGAGACGGTGAGGTCAAACAAATTTTGAGAATTCCAATTTCGGAAACACATGTAACAGTTGATCAACAATAGTTCCAAGTAATATCCATCCAAAAGAAAATGATTGCACTCTGTCAAGGAAGGTCAAACAGAGGCACGAACAAAAGAGTTTCATTCACCATTTCAGGGAGGAGGTCATTTAAGCTTTCTATATTGCATAAAAGCGAAAAAAGTCAAAACCCAAAGTGAAAAACCGCCTTTCATCCTGATTTCTTATTCAATTCCTCCACAACAAACGGAGGGAGAACGAAGAACCTGAAAAGTCGGAAACTTTTGTTCGATTACAAGATTATATGCAAAAAGAAAGAATACCCGACAACACAATGACGGAATCGAATCACTTAGTGGACCTCTAAAGAAACCGAAGGAGAGAAAGAAAGAGAAACGCACACCTGACATGTTGAGGAGGACGAGAGTGAGTGAGAGAGGTCTGATTCTCACAAGAAGGAAGAGACAAAATAACACGCACAAAAAGTCCGAGTCTTGCACGTATGTTACACTTACATGAGGATAAATTGATGGAAAAAAGAATCAGCAGACATGGAAGAAGCCTTTTTTCTTCTTAATTTTCAAGGTAAAAACAGAGAATAATGGAAGGATCATACTCTAACGTGTCAGAACAAACTATGACTTTTCATCTTTTTGGTGAAACTGTGTAACTAACTCACAAGTCCATTTGGCTTTTGGCTTATCAATTACTTTCACGTGCATCCTGTTCTTACATTTACTTGACTTCCCTTTTTCCTTTCACTTTCTGTAGATAAAACAAATCTCAAGTTTGGGGAATTTGTTCTACAATTGATTTCTTTTTTCAAGTATTGGATATTTGGATATTTGCATATGTTGGTTTTTCTAAGTTTTTACAAAAAAATATAGATATTCCATTCTAACAAGAAAAGAAAAATCTTTGATGCAACCCTTTTATTGTTCTAACACAAGTTTGTTGGTTTTCCTAAGTTTTTACAAAAAAATTTTATAATTCATACTAATGAAGAAAAGAAAAAAAACTTGGATCCAACCCTTTCTTTGTTTGGAATTGTGTTAGTTTATCAAGTAATTTATCTAAAAAAAATTTATAATTTACGGATCATTATATCCATTATCATATAAGGTGTTGAAAGGAAAGAAATGCTTAGTAACACAACTTTCTATTTTGCTTGGGATGGAGAAAATCTTGAAGATATGTGGTCCATAACAAGATCCAAGGAAGAGACAAATGCATCTATAGCAGTCAGTGTCTACTAAGAACAAGAGCAGAAGTGTGCACAAACTTTACAGACACTCGGGGGAAAAAGAAACATGCAAAGGGAATGATTTAAACAGAGCTCAGATCTCGATTTTGGGTATCAACAGGCACATCCTCCGGATTGTTGTTGTGACTGTGATGCATTTGCGTTGGAGGACTTGAGATTCACATCAACCATATCTTCTTGCTTTGTAGAAGAAAGTGTTTCCATTCCTGGTAATGCTGCTGCAATTTTCCGAAACAGTGCCTGAAATGGAAGTTGCAAAGAGGAATACAGGGATTAGATTCAGCATTTGTGTTCTACAAAGTCAAAATTTTCACAACAGAATGGAAGCTCACCTTTATATTGAAGCCAGCCTTCGCACTGGTTTCGATAAACATAACATTCATCTCGCGTGCTTTAGCTTCTCCTTCCTCTATTGATACTTGCCTGTAAAACCACCAAGTCAAAGATCCCAAGGGATGAGGGAACTATCCAGTTTGCTTGCATATAAGTAAATATTTTAAAAAAGAAACAGCTTTCTAAGTTTCTCCAGAATCAATCATCAGGACATTTTAACAGAAATGACAAATTGCTGACTACTAATAAAGATGAACTCAAAACCCAACTGAACAAGAACCTTCATCAAATTGCTTTCAGGCAATCACATCCTATTCAGAACCATTTGAACCCATCACGAAGCGCAAAGAGTAACTGATAGAATTCTTTATGCATCTAATTTGCACAGAAAACTAACATGGTGAATGCTTAAGTTGCCAGATTCTCCCCTTCTTTCCATTTTCAGAATTGCATCAAGAATTGTCAAATAACAACCTAAATTCTCAACTGACTAATAAGTACATACATGAAAGAGAAACATAGTAAAGCAGCAAATTGTGTTAGTAACATAAGGAAATGACCTTTTCTCCACAAGATCAGTCTTATTTCCAACAAGGACGATGATGACATCACTTCCACGCTCAGTACGAACTTCTTCAATCCACTTAGCTGTGTTGAGGAAAGACTGTCTACCTAGAGGTGAGTGGCAAGCAATAAGAGAGGCATGTAATGAAGGTAGTGAAAAGTGTAAAGAAAAGGGAATGAAAGTACACACTAGCAACATCATAAACAATGACTGCGACTGAGGAATCACGAATATAGCTTGGAATCAGACTCCTGAACCTTTCCTGTCCTGCAGTGTCCCTGTAAGTAGAATCAAAATACTAGTAAGCAAGATCAAATACCAGGGAGAAATGCCCAAAAGAGGGGCGTCTCTCAGATTCAGATTCAGGATCAGGATTAATTCAACATACCAGAGCTGCAATCTAACAGTTCGATCTTCAAGATACATGGTCTTGGACAGGAAATCAATACCAATGGTGGCCTAAGAAGTGAAAACTGAGATTTTAACGTAAAGTATTGACTATGGTTGACCTACAAAACCTAGCTAGAATCATAACTAGTTTGATCTGTTACCTGATATGTGTTATCGAACTTATCGTACATGAAGCGAGTGATGATGCTGGTCTTGCCAACAGACTGATCCCCCAAAAACACCAGCTTGTACTTGGCAAGTGCTGATACAGGAGCCATTTTCAGATACAGATACTCCTTCTTCTTCTTCTTCTTCGATCGAGAACGAGGTCGTGATCCAGATCGAGATCGAGATCTCCGTACGTCCGCCTCTGTCGATCGAAAGGTGTTTTTAGTTTTTTTTAATCCTATTAAGAACATATAAGTGGGGCCCATTGAGCACGTGCGTAGTCCGTGATTATACTCTATCTCTCTCTCCTGAGTGTGAGTGACAGTTTCTGTTAGATTTCCCCAACTTTTCATCATCATCATCTTCTTCTTCTTCTCTCCATGGCTTCCACTCTGAAAAGTGCGTTGCTTCGCCATTTTCGGGTTTCTCTTGCCCCAACCCGACCCAATTCGGATCCTTTAGGTTCTATCCTACGCTTCATGTCGTCGGACCATGACGATGATCGCGCCAAGGAAGAGGTCGTTGACAGAGTCCTCGACGTCGTCAAGTCCTTCCCTAAAGTCGATCCTTCAAAGGTTTCTTCTTTTCTCTTTCCCTACCTTGATGTCCGTTGATTGATTAGAGTTCTTGTTCAATGTTACATTAGATTCGTGAAGAAGTCATTTTCTAATGTTATAGCTTCTGTAACAATTTCTGAGCAGGTCACTCCTGACGTACATTTCCAGAAAGACCTGGGCTTGGATAGCTTGGATAATGTCGAGATTGTCATGGCTCTAGAGGAAGAATTCAAGCTTGAAATCCCTGACAAGGAAGCTGATAAGATCGACTCCTGCAATCTTGCTATTGATTATGTTCATAACCATCCATTGTCTAGCTGATTTACTCCGCCTTTCTCTCCTTCAGTGTTATGCAAGACTTCTGCTTTCTGTGTTTTTTTTGTTCGATTTGACTGTAATGTTTCTATGAACTTGATCACAAAGGATCTCTGATGCCAATGTTTGAGAAAGAGTAACTTTGAGGACTAATGTTTTTCATTGTTATGTGCACTTCATCTGATGCTTTCTAATTTCTAAATTGCCTCATGAAGAAATGAGGATGATATCTTACATCTTCAATTTCGTTGAATTTGGCTGTGATAGTCTTTTAACTTCATTTCCAGGGAAGTAGAAGTAGAAGTTGAAATCATGAAGGACGAGTCAAGACTAAAGACACACTGCTTCTTCCTTTTACATATAACATCATTTCAGAATGATGTTATAAAGACAATATGTTTAGCATATAGATGATACAGAAAGCTGAGATAACACAGCCTACGTCACCATTAATTCCTCCAATTCTACCCAAATGACCTCACATTCTACCTAAAACAGCGTACCAGATGCAGCAGAGGCACTAAGTTGGCAATGCTTTAGATATACTCTCAATCTTCAGGAGGCACCCTTTCCTAGAATCCATAATTTTGAGAAAACTTAGGAGTGATGTTGAACTTCTCTACTAATATATGTAAAAATTATACTCTTAAGTAATTAGATTATAGAAATTAAATGAATTAGGTCGACTATGAAATCTTTAACATTTAAATTTAAATCTAAAAAGAGTTTATTTAGACTTTGGGAATATCAACTCAAGCCCAAATTCTCTTTTTGGTTTTTAATTAAATAAAAGTTGACCATTGAGTCATCCCTCCTATATCAGCGTTTGCTTTAGATGAGGTAATGCTTATAATTTGGCTTTTAATTCCTAGTTCAATGCTTTTGTTATTGCTCTTAATCATTAAGAAAGCTTTAAATAGCAATATTTAAAGTTGGCAACATACAACTCTAAGACAAGTTTAATTAGTCGTCACTCTTACCTTGTTCTTGCTTTAATTTCAAATCACGCAAGTTGACAACTGAGTTTTCATATTGCATACATCATTACTAATTATGAAACAAAATAAAGTTGTTGATCTGTGCAAAAGACGATAGAGTCTTCCACCAGTTGGTAAGTGATCATTTGTTGAATATCTATCCAAAACGTAAGCAATTCATAGTTCCAAATTCCTGCTTTTCCTTCCTTCCCTTAGAACATGTTAAAGATAAGGAAACTGATATTATTAAGTCAACGAAGAGGAGACAAAAGTAGGAACAAGGAGGAAAAATCAATGGAGCATATTAGTGATGACAAGAGCTAAAGCAGACAAACGATATGTATCATTGTTCATCTTCGTAAGTGGTGAAACTGCACCTTCTTGTTCCTGGAAACCATCTTCGCAAGTCGTTGGAGCTTCCATAACCCCACTTAGTTGGATGTTCGCGTCGTCATAGCGCTTGGACTTGTAATCTGCCATGGCATGCTTCAGTTGTGGAATGGCGTCTGAATAAAGTTCCAGGCAATCATTTAGACATGCCCTTGTAAAAGGGTCTCTCTTTTTGTTCTTCAGGAGTTCCTTCATATAGAGCCTCGTATCGGTCAAGTTGTGATTGATCAACTTCATAGATATGATACCTAATTCCCTTAGATCAGCACAGTGGCTGCCTGGAGCTGCTTGCAGGGAGGTCACACAGAAGTTGTAGCTGAAGTTTGGATCTTTTTTAGCGCATATCTTGCAGGTAGCTTTGATGATATTGTGTGAAGTTGCGGAATGGGAGCTTACGAGAAAGACGACAAGCAAGAGAATGGAGAAGGTATTAGACACCATCATAGTCGTGTCCTAAGAGACTGCTTTCTAAAAGCTGGAGTTGGAAAGCTTATTATAAGCTGCTGCTGCTAGATTTTCTTCTTCCTTGTGAGATAGAAGTTTGCATAATTTATAGACTAAGCATCACAAAGCTATGATGGAGATATATGATAAGATATAAAATTGAGGAAATGTGATATCATCCCATATTGAAAAGGAAAGAAGAGTCAAAAACTTTATAAACTCTATTTTCAAGCAAAACCGTTATGCTTTTGAAGACCACCGGACTTACTCTGAGATTTATGGTGTAATTTCATGTGGCTTAAGTTTTGAAGAACTAGGGAATGGAAATGATGAGATAAAGAACGAAAGAATAGCATTTACTATCTAATTTAGTCTAAAGACGTGATCTTTATGCAAGTAAGTAACAACAACAACTAATAACACATCATTCCCTTTTTGTAAATGTAAATATTGTGCACGTAATGGTCAAGATGATGTTTAGAACATACCATTTGCACAATTTGTAAGTTTCCCCCATGATTTGTTAGGTAAAATGGCGACATTTCCCTAATAGTTGTTTTGCATGTGAATATGATACTTAGTTTCTGAATTATGTGCACTACTCCCATGTGCTACAATGGACAAATTTATCCGATCTTTTTTTTTTCAAAATACGATCTTTTCAATATTGGTATAAATTCTCTTTACTCTTATGTTTTACTATAACAAGATCCCAAAATTTAGAATCATTTGAATTTTCAATGTAGTTCGAAACAATACATGATTAAAATTTAGTGTTACATGTTAGAATTTATTAAGGTTTGATTCGCATTATTATGCTAGATTAAAAGAATGAAGGAAGTTTGAAGCTTGCTATTAGTTTTCAAATGAATGGAATTTCATATTGAAAAATAGGATAAAGATGTTAAAAAACCTCTTTTATTGGAAACCTCTTTTACTAACACAAAAAAGAAAAAATAGGGGTTTATTTCATGACAAGGCTTCTTCTTCTTTCCTTCTTCATATGTTTCTTTAATTTTGGTGGAGCTTGTTATGCTTGTCAATGTACTAATTATTATGAAGCAACTTTAGAGTAAATGAAAGTGGGGATTTGGTATTAGGATGTTACTTTACCTTTTGTCAATCCAAATGGTCAAAATCTGTGCACCACAATCCTCATCTTAGCTTAGAAGTGGAACATTTCTATAATTTTCCACACCTTTTGGACACATTGCCTTGCAAGTAAGGTGAATGAGCCTCTTCATAACTTGATTCACATCATTCACTATTCAAGTAAGGTGCATATAGCATTGAGAACATGCTTAATCAAACAAATGATAAGTAAGCATAAACTTTAATATAGTTGAATACTTGAATTTGAATCTGAATTAACTTAATTTGATTCGTTGATCTTGAATTTATTTAATTTAAAATTGATTTAATTTTTATAATTTTTGAGTTTAATTTTTTTTTCAAATTTGAATTAAATTAAGTTAGTTTAGAATATTCGAATATAGATTTAAATTCTATTAAACTAAATTAAATTAATTAGTTTGGACTAAGAATGGACTAATTTCTCTTCCCCAAATCAGGTGGCATTTAGGACCAAACAATGAAGCTATAAACCCTAATGGCCCAAAAGTACCAAATGAATGAAAGCCCTTGTAATGGTGGTTATGGCCTATGTAGAGTGAACCATCCACCAGAATGTGATGGGACCAATTTCAGAAAGAAACAAGCTTTTCATGAAATACCAATACAAACAAAGCATCCACCAGCCTCTGAATCCTTAACACCATAGCTAACCTCCAAAACAGTAAAACCTCTCACATAGTCACATATCACTACGGACAAAGAAACAAAAACCCCTTTGGCATTACCTAAAACCCCCCTCACCACTTGCCTCGTAAGTTCCGTCTTTCAAAAAACTGATACACAACCCGCGGATAAGGAAACTTTTTGAAAGCTCCGTGTTTCCCAAATGGCGAACTTGAGGTCAGCAATGGACTCCGCCTTCTGGGACCAACCCATTTCGTCCCCACAAACCCTTGAAGGCTGTGCTCGCTCCATTCCCGGCGACCCATTTCCGCTTGACGCCACCCGAGCCAGCAGGGCACTTCGGATTCAACAACTTTCGCTTATGGGACCAGGGTTTCCTTTTGGTCTAATTCCATCTTACTCTCCAACTTCCCAAAAGGAACTGGGTTCTTTTTCTCTTCAGTCTGCATTGCTCAAGCTTACCGCCGCTGACTGGTACTCTATTTGACTTGCTTTTCATTTTCATTTTGATTTTTTTTTTGTGTTTAATCTTGTCCCTTCTTCTACTTGGTTGTGCTTTTGGGTTGCGAGGTGGTGGGTTAGGATTTGAGTTTGTTCTTTTGTCCAATTGTTGTTAAAGATAGAAGCCTTATTATCGTTACAACGAATTGTGGTGTGGAATAGACTACATTCTATCCGAGTGTAATCACCTTGCTCAGTTCTTATTCTCATGAATGTTGATCGTGGGATTGCTATAGATAAGCAAGGTTTTTTTTTGTTGGTAAAATTACATGGAGCAGTACTTGCTTCAAACGTACTATTAGTATTGTGAATTTTCCCTCCCTAGACAGATTTTTAACGGGAGTATCTGGAGCTAATTGCCCTCCATCTAATAGTTCTAAGTTGCTTCTTCAATTTTTAGTTTTGGGATGCAAGTGGCAGTTGCAGGCTTTTTGACTCTATGTTGGGGCTTATAAGAAATTCAAATTCTTAATTTCAGAAGTTTCTTTCTCATTAACCTCAAAGAACTATGTTTACTACGAAAACGTAAATTAGAAGTTGGACAGACAAGGTTGCATGAGTTTTCTTACTTCTCTCTTGAAGGGTACTTGCTTCGCCTTGGTTCATGATAACACTCATTCTTGTGTTTAATAATACCTCTCTCCACAGTTGGCTTGGATTAATTGGGCAATTCCGGCCCAAAAAACTGTTTTCATCCATCAAAGCAGAACTTTCTAATGCTGAGGAAATGGATTACTCTGTATTTAAAGATGCAGCCAAGCATATTTTGGATAAGTCGCTTTATTCTATGAGCTTGTTAGCACAACTTTCCCCTACTTCCACAACGTCTCTGTTGCTGGGCACAGAACGGCATGGTGAGAAGAAGAGACCTCGATACAAAATGATGCTCTATCAAAAGGCATGCATTTATATTCCATTCATCTCCCATGCTCTCTTTCATTTAAGTAGAAAACTTAGCAACTTTGCAGCTTCCCTCTTACCTTTATTTGATGATTGTTATACATTCTCTTTAGTCAGATTGTTTTCAAAGGAAAATGTTTATTCCGTATGCTAATAGCAACACCTAAGGCTTGGTGATTCATTCCAAAACACTTCCTTTGATGAATTTTTAGTATAGTTCCTGTCTCTTAGAATATATCTGGAAATGGAAAGAAAAGATAGATATGGCTTCTTCTATGAGACTTCTATGAATAATAAACCAAATGCTTAATAGAATGATATTTTCCTTTAATTGGTTAATTTCTGTTACTGAGATGGGGAAGGAGGATTACGCTTTCATTATTTAGTTTTCTTGTTTGTTGTGTTGACTTAACTGGTTCACTTGATACTTTGTGGTTCGTAGCTTTCTGATCATGATATCACTTTGGAGGCTGAATGGCCAGAGCTGTATATTGACCGTAAAGGAGGATATTGGGATGTCCCAGAGTCGATATCCTTAGATATGTCTTCTCTTACATCTGAATCTGGGTTCCGATACCGTTTTGGTATCCACAAAAATACTGGTCATCCCCAGGCTGTTAACAGCACAAATGGTGAGGCACCTTTGGCTCTGTTGCCTGGATTATGCGCAAAGGCTGCCTTTTCATATGAGAAGAGCAAGGACTTTTGGAGGAAAAAGGAGACTAAGAAGGATCTTTTAATAAAGAAAGAACAGGGTTGGTTTTGGCATACTGCATATGATCAACGTATGAAAGAACCTCATGCAACAATATCTGGAATTATTGGTAATTTTTCTGGATGCAGAGTAGTGACTAACAGTTGATATGTGTTTGTTTCTTTTGCCTTTTATTCCTTCATTTTTGAAAGTGCACCATTCAGCAATGAATGGTTGTTGCAAGATTAGCAATTGTAAGATAAATGTTTCAGATTCTTGTTTTTCTCTTGGAAGAGATTTCACATGAATCACTTTTCTATCTCTAACTACTTCTTTATGAAATAAAGGAAAAGACAGAAGCTTGATGTTAATTATTTGTTCGATGCAAGGTGGTACGTGCCAGGCCTGGTTAAGCGGCAGTGAGAGTTCTGTACATGCTGAATCAAATGGTGATGGAAACATATCATTGAGGAGTGACAACAGAAGCCCATTTAGTGCTGATTTGTTTGGGTCAGTTTGCTATACATTCCAACATGGGAAGTTCAGAAAGCAATATGGCGACCTTACCAGGTTAGATGCTCGCCTGGACATCTGTTCGGCATCTGCTTTTACAAAGAAGGTCTTCAATATTTTGAGGAGATCTTCAGACAGTGCAGAAAGTAGTCCTCTTTCTTCGCCCAAGCTGAATTTGATCCTTCAGCAGCAGGTACCCTTTCTCTAACTTCTCAGTCTGGGGAAGAATAAACCAGTTAACTTCAACTTCACCTCAAAGAATAAAGCTACACAAAGTTCCTTATCTTGATAGCTCCTTATTTTCTGCAGATTGTTGGGCCGGTCGGCTTTAGAGTTGATTCAAAGTTTTCACTAGGTTCTTCACCAGAGAGAAAAGGTCCCCATATGGAAGACCTCATATACAGCTTGACTTGTTCATTGAGGCTTTTACGTTCTGGAAAAGTAGTTGCTTGGTATTCTCCTAAAAGAAAAGAGGGAATGGTTGAATTGCGCTTGTTTGAGTTCTAACTCACTTGGAGCTTTTTCCTTTACGTGTCTTAGGTTTTTGCTGTCCAGCTCCTAGTTTTGGCCATAATTTTGACTGCAATAACTTGGAAGACGTTACCATTTTTAATTTTTTGGCATTCTATCAACTTGAAAACATAGAATCAGTGAATATTTTCCTAGGCTAAAACTTGTTACCCTTCCTGGTGCATCTACTCCGCGAATAATTTCTATTTCCTCTAACTTTTGTGGACTATGATTAATCTGAAATGGTTATGGTCACAATTTGGTCCCGTAAAATGAAGGCAGCACTTTTCCTCCTGATCTTAGTGCTTGAGATAAGCTTATATTAGTAAAGCTTTTATCATTAAAGTCTTTGTTAGTGGAATTTTTCTGAATTTTTTTTAAAAAAAATTACTTGACTGTTTGATTGTTATTTAAAAAAGTTTTTTTAAAAGAACTTCATACAAAAGATTAACAACATAAAAATAATAAACACTTTTAATTTTAATTATATTTATTTTGCAATAAAAAGTATTTATACATATAAATATTATTTAAAACATATTAAACAATATGCAAAACACAATAAATTAATTCTTATATAATTTTAAACTATATGAAATATAAATAAAAATATATCTAACCAAATCTTTTGTATATATTATAACATAAATAAAATTAATATTAAAAATAAATACTAAAATATATAAAAAATTAAATAATATTATATAAATCTCAAATTAATGTGAAGATGTATTTGTGAATATTATAAAAATTATGTATAAAACATAAGGATAAAAGAGATTAAAAATAAACTTATATATTAATCTAAAAAATTTACCAAAAAAAAGTACTTTTTTAATTTGAACTTCTTAAAACTGTATTTTAAATACCAAAAAAGTTATATATGCTAAAAAAGTTTTTTTTTTCATTTAACAGTTAATCACCCATTTTTCTTTAAAAAAAGCTTTGACGGTGATGTACCCGGTCAAATTAGCTCGGGCTCCTGTTTCTCAGGTTGTATTTTTCAAGTTCTGAGATTTAGTTGTGAAGAGTTACTGTGCTGTTCGTAGATTAGGTGCCAAGAACATAACCTTTAGTCATTCCATATTTTTTATGTAATAACACATAAGAACACAAACAAAGTAAGGGCGATTAACCCAATCCCAAATTGCAAGTCTTCAAAATTTTTTTCCTAAGATTGCCAATAAACAAGGCTCAAGAACCCTCTTAAGGAGCAAATGATGCCCCTCAATAACAATGTAACAGAAAAATCTCCGTCTTTACTCGACCACGGCTAACAAATCATCAGCTTTGCAGAAGCAGTGTCTGGCTTCCGTGCCTAGATCAACCTGAACAACACAGATATTCAGATAATAATGATATAGGAGGCAACACCATTGATTTGCTTACAAACCACAATGTAACCAAACGTTGCTAATAGATTGTTGATTTCCCTGTTAAACTAATGTTACTGACCTCATATGCATTTATGTCAGAAAATAGAACCTGCAAAAGAAATTAGATATTGATGTTAATGGCCGAAAGGTCATCTTTTTTAACATTAATTTGCAGAGAAGCATATTACTCTGACAAAAGAATGATAACTTAAAAATTAATACAGTAATTTCTTACGACTCAATCGACTGTTTACTACTACTTACCTTCTTTCCCATCTCCACCTGTCCGACCTCAGTACCAACAGAAAGTACCTAAATCAAGTATTTGCATATATTAGAACTGACAAGAATCGACTTCCATGTACAAAGCCAAAGCCAAAAGCTGGCAAGCCGGCAATTCACTCACCTCGCCCATGAGGTAACGTTCAAATTTGACAGCAGATTTGGGCAACAGAACCCCACCAGCAGATTTCTGCAGCATAAATTTTATATATCAGCATAGTAGATGAGATTTGATAAGGAAATGATGCACTGATCTCGACCTCCTTTACTCTTATACTTCACAACCAAATTGTCAGATAACAGTTTTAGATGGGAATATGCAATATTATCTCCAAGTGCAAATCAAATGTGTAACTATGATTATCAAAACTTAAAAGGGAATGGAATCTGGTTCCACCAGTTGAAACTGAAAACCCGAGTTAGTTTTGCAGATGAAGATTGCATATTATCCAAAATCCCGAGCAAACAAACGCACGTAACTAAAAAGAATCGAACTTCTCAATTCCAAGTCTAAACATTTAATCAACAAGCCATTTAGAGTAATGGGACACTACCAAAAACTAAACTTTTGGAGTTGAAAATGAAATGAACAAGAACACAGAACATGGCACAAACAATAGAGTAAAACAGATAAACATAAAGGGGTAGGAGTAGACCTCGGCGAGCTCCTCGAGGCGGATAAGAACTCTGTCAGCTTGAGGAACAACCTACAAAACCCAAACAATAGTCATGCAGCAGAAGTTAACCCTCAAATAAACGAGCAAAGATTAGATATGAAAAGAGAAAAAGACAAGACCTTTGCGGGTTCCCATTTCTTAGCAACGGCATTAATTCTCAAGGAATTTCTCCTCAACCGTCCTGCAATAGTATACCCATAAAAGAATTAGGTTAAAAATGAAGCCAGCAACCATTGCCGTTAAGTAGTCTAAAAATTAAAATACATAAAAGCGACTAACCTACAAGTGCTGGACGAGCAAGAGAAGGCGCATTGGTGTTGGGAACAAAGAAGGCCCTTGCAGGTACTGTAACAAATGTAGACGCCATGAGATAAGGTAGATTTTGAGGGAGAGGAAGACGAAGGACCGAGTACCACAGTACAACTACAACCCTTTCTAGACTCTTCTTTTCGCCTGCTCTCTCAATATATAGAGACTATTTACATCATATATCTATTTTTATATTTATTACCTATATTTCCCTTTCATTTTATTGTTCCCAAGACACTGGATCGAATGTTCAAAAATTATTAAAATAATCTAAATCGATATTATTTTAATTTTATTTTAAAATAAACAATATTTTAAATTTTAAAAGTTTAAAAATAAAAATAATATTATTTTAAATTTTAAATTAATATTATTTTAAAGAAAAATTCAATTTATTTAAATTGTTTTAATTTAAAATTATATCGTGTGGGTCATTTAAAAACAGTCTTTACACTTATTAAAAATAAAAATGCGTACTATTAAACTTTGAAAATTTTGCTATTTTATTTGCATGTCCCACTCTTTTTTATTCTATTATGATATTATTATTAACAACAATTTCTTAAATTTAAGCCTGCTTTAAATTTTAATTTTAAGATAAATAAAATTTAATAAAATAATTTATAAAGTATTAATGTTTAATAATTTTGTTAAATAACTAAAAAATTTATAATAAAAATATATTAATAATTTGTATTGATTTTTTATAAATCTATCATAAATAATTTCTTTATTAATTAATAATAAAATTACATATTTTTTTTAATAAAATGTAGTTGTGATTTCTGTAAATTATTATGTATAATATTAACCAAAATTGAGCAAAAGATTAGATAAAAAGTATCCAAGAAAGATACTTTCTTTCTTCAAATGTACAGCTATGGATGGGGCCACCACTCCTTAATCTCTGCAACACTTTTATCCTTTTTCCACTCACAGTCAAACCTCCATAGAAAAGGAATGTTGGTGAAGGAGTGAGCTCAATCTGCTGCTTTTAGGGTTCTTACTTCTTAGGCCTGTCACCTTTTTCTTTACCTCGCACAGTGAGTGCTGGAGCAGGATTTCAGTGTTGGGGATGATGTTGGTGGTTGAGAAGAAGCTCTGTTTGTCACTGTCGATTGCTCTCTGTTATTTACTTCTAGCCGCTTCTTTTGTTCGTTCCAAGCATCATCATGGTAATGTCCTGTTCTTTTCCGCTGTTTCCCTGTGACCTTGCATGTATATAGTGTCACTCTCAGGGGTCCATATCTATGAGCTTGGAGTTGGGGTTGTGTCACTGTTATCGATTGTTCAATCTCTATTTTGGTTGTAGAAATATGGGATGAGTGACTTTAGAACCTTAGTTAATGGGGCAATCAATCCATGGAGAAAGTGAAAATGTAGGTTATGTTGATTCGTTTTAAAGAACCTGGTGCTCTTGCTTTTGCACCTTACGATGTTCCGAGGAGCCATTAACATGCGAAATATCCAAGCTGTTAGGGAAACCAATGGCTTGATGATTGCCTCATAAAAGCTAGGGCTCGAGTTTTTATCGATTGAATTGACAGAATTACTGCAGATTTCAGTTTATTGTAGCCTAAGACATGTAATGAAAGGTTTCTACCCATATCTTGAGTAGGTGATGATGAACCAGAGCTAGATGCTTTCTGTGTTTGTGTTTGTGAATTTACTAGGGAATTTGTTCTGATCAAGCCTCTAACAAGACTTCACTAAATGGCATCATTGAAGATTTGGAGTTTGTCATGATATTCCTAAAACGCTCCTATTGTTCATGTGTTTGGGAAGTTGGTCTGCTTCACTAAATGGCATCATTGAATATTTGGAGTTTGTCATGATATTCCAAAAGCGCTCCTATTGTTCATGCGTTTGGGAAGCACAGGGATTGAACATCGATTTCAGTAGCCCCGAAGAACTTAAATTGGTTGTTATTGTGCATATAGGTAGAGAGTATGGACACCAAACAACTAAGTTTGTTGTCTGGGAATCATAATATCTATGCAAAGGGATTGTTTTCTTAACACATCATAACTCGGAAAATTTAGTATTAAAGAGATGTTTGGTATTAGAATTCATAACAGCCATAGTCAGATGATGCACATGTTGTTGCTTCGAAAATTGCTCTTAACAATTGATTGTTATATTACCCTCTGATTGATCTTCAGGAAACGCTGCGAATGATCTTGTTGACATCATTAACAAGAATAGAACGGCGCACAAGCTACCACAGTTGAATGACAGCCCCGGTCTTGGCTGCATGGCCTTGCAATATGTTGAATTATGCAAGGGTAACTGCACTGGCAACAATGCTGTTAACTGCAAACCACCTGAAGATGACTTCACGGAGATTTTCGCTCCAAATTGTGGCGTAGAACTACCGACTTTCGGCACAATAACAGGCCACATAGTGGGGTGTCAATCCAAGTATCTTGAGCCATCAATAGCCTTTTCACATGTTCTTGTTAAAGACAGTAAATCTTTATCACTTTTGAGAAACAAGTCACACACCCAGGTCGGAGTAGGCTTGATTGGGTTTCATAAAGGTCCCTTCTTTTGGTCTATTTTGTTCAGTGACGGTAAGACAAACTCTACATTTGTTCTGGAAGATCGCGGCACAGGAATTGAACAGAAGGAAGGGTGCTATAGTGGAAGCACATTCCCGTGCAGCTCCGGACATAGCGTATCTGTGCTTCTGAACATCATCTTCATCATCAGCTTGGCTTTCCTTCAGATCTGTGTTCTGCATCATTTACACCAAGCTTGATTCTTGACAGTCTTACAGCTGCTGAGAAAGAAAAGACTCTGCTTTGAGATTCTGAGGAAAAAGACCAAGACATCCCATTGTACAAGCTTTCATTGTAAGAGATTCAAATTTTGTTCAATCACTTTCCAGTTCCACAATTTCGTGGTAATTCAGTTTGGAAAAATGGAGTTTCTTGAACCTCCAACTTAAATAGTCAACTAAAAGCTAGTTAACCTAACATTACCAAAACAAACTAATGCTAGCTGACCCTACTCCAAGCTATTAACTTTTCTGCAGGTACCTCTTGACAGGGCATTAGGGTTTTGCCCTTTTACCATCTGTTTCTTATTCTTCTTCTGAAGGTTAGATATGCATTCAATTCATGGTACCAAAGTACTAATTTTTGTGGCATGAAATTAATCATTACCTTATGAAATATTCAACTAATATTTACAGTTTTTTCAATATATTTTTATTCTTCACCATCTCTTTTCAATTGTTTTAAACATAGTAATTCATTTTCTGAAATTAGAAACCTTCTACAAGAACAAGATGATGAAAAGTTAATCCCCAATTAAAATCTTTCAAAAAGTAATTAAAAAATTAACAAACTACTTTATCTACACCAAGTTGACAAACAAAGAAGTACTTTTTGCATGAAATTAGTATTTCTTTGCATAATTCTTGAATAAATTAATAATATAGAAAAAAAATCAGTCCCCAATCAAAATGTTTCAAAAATGATAAAAAAGAAACTACTTTATCTATACCAAGAATGGAATACAAATGAAGGAAGGTAGTAGCTACATGTGTTATAATTGTTTCCCTTTCTTTATCCACCCCCCAAACTGCTTTCATTTCATTTGGCTGCTTGTTCTGCTACGGCTTGTCGTTTTTACAGAGTGGAAATAGTATAATATCTAGTCAATCTTCTATAAAAATACAAAAATATATATATATAGATATATATTATTGGGAATTTAACCTCATTATGCTATCTATTTACCGTTCATACCCCTGAGAACCAACGGAACAGTTCGCTGATCTCCTCTCCAATGCGGTTGCCCTCCAGATCACACTCTACTCCCGCCACCGCGCTTCCTATCTCCGTCCGTCGACTGCTTCCGGTGAAGAATCTTCCTGAACTCCCGAATGAGAAAGCTCGCGACGACAGCGAGTTCGAAAGCCTGTCAACGTACTCCTTCAGCCAACTCCTTCCGCTCGATACGTCCGACGCGAGATTTGCTTGTTGTTCTTGTTGAGTCGCCTCCGATCCTGTATCCTTATCTAATACGCTTCTCTGTTGTTGTGTGTGGTCCGTGTAAATCTCCGACTCTTCTTCCACTACGTAATCGAAAGAACCGAGCGAGTACGAGGCCCGCGAGTCAGGGGCGGAATCCGGTAGGCCTTGTCGGCGGCGGCTGATGGAACCGATCTCGAGACGGAAGCTGTCGTTGTTGTTGGAGAGTGAGCTTAATATGTTGGAGTCAGAGGCTTGGATAGAAGAGCGGCAGAGAGGACAAGTTTGATTGGATTGGAGCCACATGTCGATACAAGCCGCATGAAAAGCATGACAGCAGAGCGGAAGCAGCCGCAGCTGGTCCTGCGGTTCGAATTTGGACAAGCAGACGGCGCAGTCGCCTGCTGAGGAGGAAGAGCGACGTTTGATGGAGCTGAAGGTGAAGAGCGGGAGAGCATCCAAAAACGAAGACTGCGGAGTCTCGGGAGAGACTCGGTGGGAGTGGCGGTTGGAGGAGGAGGAGGTGGTGGTGGTGGAAGTCGGGAGAGTGATGGAGGAGGGAGAGAGGTGTTGGAGGCAGCGGTGGTTGAGTAGGCGGAGGAGGAGGCAAAGAGAGACGGAGAGGAGAACGGTTACAGAAAGAACAAGAAGAATAATGAGAATGCTGGGCTTCAGACCCTCAAACGGCGCCGTATTCGTACGGTGACTATTGTTATCATTGAAAGCTAATATAGAAGGAGGAGAGTAAGCAGAGTAGGAAGAGGAAGAGGAGGAGGACATTGTTGGCTTTGCTTTAGCAACTGCTACTGTTACTACTGTTTCTGGTTGGTGTTAAGAATTAAGAGACAGTGGGAGAGAGAGCTTTATTGGCTTCTATATAATAAGAGAAACAAGCAAGAATGAAGGCAGGGAAAGAGAAGGGCATGTGAGATTCACGCGAGGAAGTAAAAACTAGTGAATGGACATTGCATTTACATGGAGGAGTTAGTGGTGGTGGTGGGTGGTTGGCGTTAAATATGGGGGGAGGAGGAGGAGGAGGAGGAGGAGGACAAAGAAGAAGAAGAAGGGTCAATGAATTAACTCAAGAGAGAGATCACCCGAGTAATACCTAACTAAACCCTTACCTTCTCTCGTTTCTCATTTATTTACTGTGGTGGACCATAAGGTAAGAGAGGACACATGCACTTCCATGGCTACTGCTATACAATACAATACATTATTAGTAGGAGGCTGAGGAAAGGAAGATCTTAACCACTGAAACCATTTAGTATTTTATCAGTTGACTTTCTTATTAGATAAAATTGAAGTGATCATGATCATCAAGAGATGCTCTTGGGGCAATCACGACCTTGTCACTACTCCATAATCTTGTCATTATCTACTTTGACGATTACTATAATAATATTCAATATTCATTTCATTGTTTTTCCGGCCTCACATTCCTTCCTCCACACTCCTCTCATCTCATGCTTTTTCGTCGGAACCCCTTTCCTTTTCCACCAACACACCATTTGGGTATTGAATTTCTTTACATTTCGTGTAAGTCGATCTTTCTTGCTTAGTTCATTTTAGACACAAAAGATTATGTGTTGGCGGTGATAGTTTGTGGCAGATGAAGTCATAAATATACCAATACCAATATCTACTATTTATTACTGTATGTCTAATTTATATCCATTTGCAGCTTTCTTTAAATATCATGGTGTGTTTTGGAAGCAGGTTAAACTGTTCTTATGATAAATTGCTACTAGGAAAGTACTTGAAACTAACATATAAAGCATTGTAGATTTCATGATAGGTGTCTTATTATTTACAATGGCTTCTAATGACTTACTTTCTTTTTTCTACTTTTTAAACTTCTTTGGAAGATTTGCGTTTCCTTTTATTTGTTCTCCTTAGAACCTGGCTATCTTTTGTTTGCTGGCATGATTTTGCACGGAATTTGTTAATCAACTTTTGACAAAAACAGTGAGAGAGGAATTTGTGGCAGATTGACCTGATTTTATAAGTAACAATAGAAAAGGAGAAACACAGGATTCATGTTTTAATTGGGAGATTTAAATGGTAATCAAGCTGCCTACATACATGTATATTTTCTCACCGAAGTTATCCATTACAGTCAAACATCGATTGCAATCGGATGATTAGCTCAGCTAAACAGATAGTTTTCGTGTATTGTCCTTGAAATCCTTGAAAAGGGACTCGTGTAACGGTGAACTTTAGGTTAACTTCCAGCTGCTGAACATGAGTAGCAAAGCATACATTTTTGTTTTCTCCTGATGGGACAGGTACTGAACTGTTCAACGATTGAAAGTAGTATTACTGTATACTCTGCTGCTGCCACCTATTTATGTTTTACATGGGCTGATGTTAAAAATGATCAAATGGAGTTCAAGGACGACACATAAACCTCAAATGAAAACTACACCGAGGTAAGCCACTGTTCTAAATGATTTTGTATGTAGATGTATGTAATGTTTGAGAAACGTTAACTGCTCATGCTAAGATTCTAATAAATTTTTACGTTTAAGACCGACATATACCACTTGACCCCAGCCAACTTCCTTCCTTAGATATGGGGGTAGTGGTTGTTAGGTCGTACATACAGTATTAACTAAAATCAGGTGGTGTGCGTCCTAGACTCCAACAGAACATTAAACATTGGAATTGAAACCCATGACCTACCCCTCATTTAAGTTCCGACACTCGGCCATTCTTTCTTACACATTTCTCAAAATCCTTAAAAATCACAACAAATGTTGATTTGCTGCACACATGGTGGAAAACGGCAATGCCGACAAAGGGCAAAATAATAAGAAAAATGACTATGCCTCTGGCACTGGCTCTATTACTGTCCCTAACTTTGCTTCATCTGCACTCTTGGCATGAAACCCCAAAAACTATCTCAAGAGTAGGGCCCCGTGTGTTTAATGAATCCAAATAAACAACCTTTAGCTTTTGGTTTCCAAAGTGAACTGCTTAAGTGTCCTTTTTAATGACCTACATACAAGGCAAGCATGCATGACCAACAAGGTTCCTACTAGCTATTCAATTTTAGCTACATTGGGATTTGGAAGTAAGTACTCTTCCTTATAAATGATCTCTAGTTATGTACAAATCATCGTATCTAGCAGCTTACATAAGTTATTCTTGCCTTTCGGCTTAAATCGAAGGTCTTATTGACCCAAAAAAGGCCGAAATTCCTCTTTATCTTTTGTTTCCCCCTCTTTCGCTTTTGTTTCCCTTACAACTTCAACCTTACTCCTTCTGCACCCCTTGATATATAGGAGTCAACCCTTTTCTTGATTTAAGAATTGGTGAATATAGAGTACGCCGTTCTAACTGTTGAATCTAAGATTAGTTATGTTGATTTTATGGTTTAAGTGATGAGCTCGTACCCTTAAATAATACTTAGCCAAGTAGTTTCATAAGGAGATTTAACAAGAAAAAAGGATCAATAACAGCCGGAAAGACTTCATAATTCCCATCTTCAAATCCTTAATTTGTGTCAAATTTAATGGGATTACGGCATTAATTAGTTGCAGATTATAGTTCACTGACTTCAAACACTTACAACAAGAGCATATATAGGTCAAGAGTTGAGGGAGCTAGGCTTTATATAGACCTCTATTAACGGTGACAACCTTGTTAATCCGTTGATTTAGGTCTAAGTACTGACCATGAATCATGTGAAGACTAATATGTACAATTTCTTTTTTCCCTCTTTAGTGTTCCTGTTTAGTATGTATCAATGTATCATAATCACAAATCAGATTAAAAATAGCAGCAGAATCTTTCTGTTTAGTATGTGTCAGAAATCACGAATTTGTTATTGATGAATAAATCTTTCAGAGGTTATGATTCCTCATCATTTACCATATTAACAGACAAAAAAAAAGAAAGAATAAGAAAAACAAAATAGGATCTTTTACTTATGCAATACATTGCCTATGTATCTATATATGCACGTACAATTATTACACAAACTTGACAAAGAAACTCAAAACCTGGTTTCTCTGACGAACAACCAACCTGTGAAGGTGGTCATGGCTGATAACAATAGCCAACCTAAGAAAACTCAAGGCCGCCGGAAAATTCCCATCAAGGCCATAGAAAACCAAAGCAAAAAGCTTATCACTTTGTCTAAGCGCCGTCATGGGCTTATGAACAAAGCAAGCGAACTCAGCATCCTTTGTGGAGCTGAAGTTGCGTTTATCTCCACCAATGTCGGCCATAACAAAGTCTTTGGCTTTGGCCACCCCAGTGTCGACACCGTGTTAGACCGGTATGTCAACCGGAATTCTAACACAGAATCACAGGCAGAGAACAACGACTGCATACAGATACTAAAAGAGGCATACAGGGAGCGCCTGAAAATCCTGGAGGAAGAAGAAAAGCGTCTTGCCATTGTTGAGGAGCAGAACAAGAGGAATGAAAGTATGAATAATGGATTCTGGTGGGAATGGGATGAGGCTGTAGATGATATGGAGTTGGAGGAGCTTGAGTACTATAAGCTGCGCCTTACACAGCTGAAGAACAAGGTAGTTCAGAGGAAGATGGAGTTAATTGCACCGGCAAGTCCATATATCTCAAACAACTTGCTTGCCGGCGGTTCTAGTTCTGGAATTCCATAGTGCATTCAGCCATTCTTTTATATATATATAAGTTTGGAAGTAGCTACGTAAGTTCTTTGCTTGCTTATCTTTTATTAAGCTTCTTAAAGCAGTTAGTATATTTTTATATTACTCTTCGTAACTTTTGAACTAAATCTACTTGGAGTGTTCATATATTAAAATCTAAATTAAAAAAAAATCACATAATAGAATTTAAATAAAACCTAAATTAATTTGGAGATAAAAAGTGTTTAATTCTTTGAGATTTTTTTATTTAGTGTTGAATTTTTGAAAATTTTTAATTTAATGAAAAATTTTAAAATCTTAAAAGATTAGATCAATGTTTTAAAAATCAGACCAGAAGTTAAACCGATAAAATAAGAGGTTTAAAGTTTAATATTTAAAAGGTTCAACCGATATTAAACATCATAAAATTGGCTTAAATATAATTAAAAATTTTAAGACATGATTAAAAGAGAATGCTTTTATATATCAAAGAATTTGAAGTTTAATTTTAAAAAATTGATTTTTAAATTGACACTAATTAGTTTATTTTAATTTATAAGAACTTATTTATTTTTAAATTAACACTAATTAGTTTATTTTAGTTTATAAGAGCTTATTAATTTACAAAAATTGACCAGTTAATTAATAAATTAATCAGTTTTTAACAACAAGAATTATTAAAATAAATAAAATTTAAAATTTAAAAACTGAACTAAAAATTTAGACGATTCAAGTTTTTACAGATGAACTGGTCGAACCGGTGAGTTTTTTAATTATTGAATATTAGATAACTTTAAAAACGTTATCTCATTAATTTTGGAGATAATCAATTGAGTCTAGACCCAGCGGGCCTTCTCCAGGAGCCCAAACTCACAACGCACCGTTTTGTTCTTCACATTCGTGTGCCGTGCGGTGACTGTAGAGAAAATAAAGAGAGATATAATAGTTAGGACGAAACGTGAGGGTGAGGGTGAGGGTGAGGGGGTTTTGTTTCGTTGTTTGTTTGTTTATGGGTCGGTCACTCAAAATCCCTTCAATTCAGTTCTCCTCCTCTGGTATTCGTTCATTCGTTTATTCATTGGTTGTACGGTAAGGACGGAGAATGGAAATGGAGGATTGTGTTGTAGTTGGAGAGATGGAGAATCGGAGACAAGGAAAGAAGAGGAATAAGAAGTCGTCTTCGTCATCTTCAGCTTCTTGTAACCATTACAATTTCAGTTGCCCTATCAGTAATTTAGACGATGGTTGTCTTATGCACATCTTCAGTTTCTTACCTCCTATTCCAGGTCTCGCACTCTCTCTTTTTCTTCCTCAATTCTACTTCTTTAGCTTTGCACGGTGATCCAGTTTTGTTTTTTAGTTATTTTCTCTAAGGTCTTTTTATTTTATATTCCATAAATTCATGTAATTAGCTCTTTTTATTTTATATTCCATAAATTCATTTAACTATTTAGGTAATGGGTCAACAAAGATTCCGTCTTTGTAGTTTTTGAGCAAACAGTAGCCGATGGTTCTGAGTTCAATATGTCATAGCTCTTTATCTAGGAGGAATAAGAGAGCTTTGGTGTAATTAAGAAACCCGATTGGTTTACAATTTTCTGTTTGTTGTGTGTGTATACATTTTTCAGCTATCGAAGTTCTAATTCTAAAGAATTATAACTCATTTAAATTGGGTAAGGTTTGACTCGACCTACTGTTCCAATTGAGAACGAATTGCGGTTGAAGATATTAAAGCGATCGATCTGGGTTTGCGTGTTAGGACATGAGGCTGATCATTTCTTGCAAAGAAAAAGCTAAATGGGGAAAGCCGTGGAAAATAGGGTTTAGATGAGTATTTGCTTAATGTTGGAACATTTCCCAATTGAATTGGTCGCTCATAGTTTAGTTACTTATTGTTATACAGATTTGATGCTGAACCTTGCATGTATATCCAGTACCAAACGTATTTGTTCTGGTTGTGTCACAAATTGCATTTAGTTTGCAGATCGGTATAACACCGCCCTCGTTTGCCACAGATGGCAATATTTGGCTTGTCACCCTCGACTGTGGCTCAGAGTAGATCGATCTGTCAAAGATTTTTCAGAGCCTGGAGTTTTCCCCAGCATTGAGAAAGCTGTGTCTGCTGCTAGGTATGCCCAGTGGCATTTTGCATATTTGTGTTTTTTGGGTCAAAAGATAGAGAAGATTGGGATTCAAACCTAACTGTAAAACTTTTTCTTTATAGGCCTGGTGATACTATTCTAATTGCAGCAGGTGGCAGTCATCTTGCTTCAAATATTCAAATAAAGAAACCTCTTTGCCTGGTATGTTCCTGCTTACACATTTTCAAGTTTTTAAATGCTTCTTGTTCAGACAAGTACCTCATAGGTGGGTTCAGACGTACCTTGTATGCTGAATCTGGAAAGACTGAGCCATACGCCATCTTAAGATAGAACTAGCCGTAAGTTTATCATGCCAACTTATTTTGTTCTCTTTAGGCCCGTACTTCATGATTTTCCCTGGTGAGTTTAACCTTATACCCATATTTTTAAAATTTCTATGCAAGGGTTGTCGCTATGTTTAACAAGCTAAAATTTAAAGTACAAGCCAATTATTTTCCAAAATCTGTAAAGTATCTCTTGGGAAAGTTGCATATTATGAGTTCCTTATGGTTTTTCTCTGTTTCTTCATATATTTTCTCATTTCCTACTTCCTTTTACCAGTGGTGAGAAACTTGGTTACATTGTAGAAAACATGACATAGAGGAGATGGCTAGTATAATATTCATATGTGTATATACATGTAATTGCTCTGGGCAATGGGGAATGACCTCATCTTCTGCATCATGAGTTCAGATCCTCTGTCCAATTTTACCCTGTTCAATCTTGTCCAATGTCCAAAATGCTGTCGTTTAGACCATTGGACATGAGTTTAGAGATTGTCCAAGAGCTTGGATAGTATTGGACAGAGTAAAATTGGACAGAGGATCTCCACTCCTGTATCATACTAGGAGAAAATAAGATTAGTTAGTGTAGTTTGTACATTCCATCGCGAGCAGTTTCTAAGTCAATTGAATCATCTAGATTGGTGGAGGCAAGCTCCCTGATGAAACAACACTGTTGTGCTCCCGAGGTTCAGACAGGTATGGAAGTTTCTGTAAAATGATGTTCTGTTGCTAGATGTGGATATATGGAGTTGCCTTGCCGTTGTGCCTTCACAGAAATTCTTAAAATGAACGATGATATTTGTAGAACCGTCAGTATGAGTTGTCTCTCATATACCAACCCACAACAATCGAAAAAGAAAAATGAAAAAAAGAAACCATCTTTGTTATAGTTTTATGCATTGGTGCCAGGTGATTCTCGTAATTCCTGCATGTAATGGGGGTACTCTGATGCCTGGATCCAAGAATTGCAATTTGTATCTATTTGACGTTTTGACATTGAACAATATAGAGTTGACTTCTCCTATAGTTATCATGCTTGATCTTTTTTTCTTCTGCCAATGTTAAGCTGCAGTATATGGTTGGTTCTTATTTGCGCAGTGCACTGGAATTCATGTCAACTTGTAAACTGTCAAACTTAACCGTGAAGGCTGAGCTGGGTTGCTGCTTGCTCCATAGAAGTGGAAGGCTAACCATTGACGGCTGTGTACTTCAGTGCGAGTCGAACCCTCTGGATTATCTATCATGCCCTATAGTCAGTACAGCGAGTGGGTGTAAAATCCTCGCTTCCTCGCTGAAGACTGATTGTGATGGTGTTTCGGTTATTCAAACTCGAATTGAGGGAGGTGCCAAGGCTGTCCTTACAAATGGGGACCTTTCATTACAGCGGGTTCGAGTCATTTATACACGAGCTTCTGTTTACTTCTGGTTCGACGTAGCTCATCAGTGATAATTGTTATCCTCAGTCGGTTTGAATGGCTAGTCCTTAACTGATCTCAAGTAATTGTGAAGCCCTTTTAAACTGTTCTCAAGTAGTTGTGTAGCCTTAGCTCGAATGTGAACCATTTAATTTTCAAGATCATCTAGATCATTTACTTCTTAATAGATTAGCTATTCCCTTATGTTCATAAAATCATTATTCCTTTCGAAGCTAAAATCATTACATAAAAGTGCAATGTTCAGAAACAACTATAGCTTCATATCCCATTTATATAAAGAACCGTTAACTTTGCAAACAAGACTAATGTCTCAAAGTAGAACAAGTCTATTTACTCAATTCTAGGTCACAAACATCCTCAAAGCGTCCCAACGATGGAACTGTTCCCTTGTCCGTCATTACAAAAGGCAATTGATGTTAGTGTGCTTTAATGTGATTATAAGAAACGAACCAGCCTCAGTGTTCCCCTCTTTCGGACTCAATAGCTCCAACTTTCTCAGCATTAATGGTGTTCTCCAATGTGCCATGCTCCAAGCAGATTCAGAATTGTTTCCTGCAAGGAAATTGAAGAAATGCATTCAGACAGTAATGGGGTAAGCTCTTATTTGTTCTATCATTTCGAGTGAGCGAGGAAGAAGGAAACATCAACCAGTTGGATACAAGTTGGATGAACTCAGCTTCCTGAAGTAGGTCTTCGTTGTATCACCAAATCATCAGCAGAGTAATAATCGGCAATGAGCCTATATATGTATGATGGGTTGTGCCCTCCACTGTGAAGGTCGTACGAAGTTAGTTAACAAACTATATGAATGGTCCATTCATGTAATTACAAACCTCAACAAAACTTCCTCATACAGTTGCCAAAAGCATCTGAACTTACGTATCAGTAATGAAGAGGCTAACAAGGTGTGGCGGTACATAATCGAAAGTCGGATTGACAATGTGAAGGAGAGGAGAGCCAGAACCACTGCCAAAATCTAAGCAATCTGAGAATTCTCCAAAATCAAGAAGCTCAGATGGGGATCTCAACTCATTCAATAAGACCTCTGGGTTGTGAGGATACAGAGGGCACAACTGTCCCAAAAATTACCATCAGTCACTCATTTCTAGCAAACAAAAGGGCTCAAAAGGAGCTGAACTACTAATTCCCGAGGCATAGAGTGATATACTGCAAAACTTTTATTTGTTTAAAGTAGATAAGTCTCAAAATCTTTACATCTACCACCACCAATATCTAGGAAACCAGTAAATATTTGTCATTTATGAGACATCTTCTCACTTTTTCTCTCACTCTCTCTGTCTGCATTCAATTGATCTGCTATTCCACATAATTCATATGTGAAACAGAGCTGAACTTGTGCAAGATTACCTTGTGACTTCCAGCAAGTACTACAAAAGGGACAGCATGCTTTTGAGCTGCAAGTGAAACCATATTCATGCCAACGGGTGCTATTACGCCACCGTTGGCCATCACGGCATGAGCTCCTACAATAACCTTCATAACGAAAATTCAGGAAATGTGTGAGCCTCACTTCGCCCAAGATAAAAGGCAAGGGAAAGAGGAGACTTTAGCATACCATGTTCACCCGGGAAATCATGGCAAAGACTGCAGAGTCAGTAATCAGAGTAGTCTGTAAACCTTTTTCCACCAGCCCCTTTGCAAAAGCATGCCCTTTATATCTAGTTGAAGAACAGCTAGCAGTGAGAACATTTCTAACAAAATAATATAGTGAAATTCCATCATACAACTCAATATTTGTCATCTAGTACAAACCTTGGAGCACCCTCTGCAACAAAAACTCGGAATGATCTTTTCTTCTCCTTTGCGAAACAAAGAAATTTCGATACTGTTTTTGAACTGCCTAAAGTCAGAATCACCTCACTGAACATAGATTTAGCAAGTAGTTAGCACATAAAACAGGTATACTACTGTGATTTTGAATAAGCTTGCTAACCTACTGCAAGGTAATAGAGTCACAAACTGTAGAAAATAGTGCATAGTTATGAATAGCACAAATTGAGTACATGCATATATAAAATAGAAATACAAGTATGCTCAACTGGTTACATATCATTGGAAGCAATATCTTAGATCCTTCACTCATAGACAGCGGTAAGAAATGACCGTATTGATCAGGGAGCTTTTTCATCATTGCCTTTGTTGCCAAGAATTTTATGCTTATTGTATCATTATCAGGAAAATATTTCTCAAATTTAAAATAGTATGCGGTAATCCACAAGTTTAATTCAGGCGTGTCCAATTCATTGGCAAACTTCAACATTTTAGTATTCTCCAAGTCTCTAGCCTCAGAAAATAAATGAAAAATTGAACCTACTGAAGATGAAACTAAACATAATATGAGAAGTATCAATCAGCTAAACTTAATACAACTGAAATTCAGGACAAAGATGAAAAGTTATTGGTGATTATTCTGTAGTAAACAGCAAAAGATAATTGAAGAGCAGTAGCTTAAAAACATTATGGAATTTGCTCCAAGCATGAAAGTCCCACTTCCCTCCAACCCGACCTGGCCACCAACCCCATGCAATTCAGGACAGAGAGAGAGAATATATGGAAGTTGACACACACAATGAACTTAACAGACCAAAGATCAAAAAGGGAAAATTACTTCTGATGAATATGCTCAACAGCTTGTTCTGCAATCACTTCATGACAAGTTGATATTACTTGAATAAGTTCATTAACTGCTTCGATGACATGATGTTTCAGCCTTTTACTTCTTGAACCTTTATCGGCAGCTGCTATGGGGGAAAGAAAGAATCTCAACTTACCAAGGTATCAAGAGACGTGCTATCTACTGATGAAATAAATTGTTATAGCATGTAAAAAATTACTGAACTAATGATATCATAGTTAAAACATGAATGTTTATTTCCATCGTAAGCATAAAAATACAGTACACAACTGATCTCTAGCATAAAGCAGTCAAGATTAGCCAGATAAACTAAAGAATCTTGGTTGCATGGTTGTCGTTCCAATGAGAAAACAAAGATATGATGTCATACATAATGAAATGGAAAAACAAGTTTCAACTATGGAATTTAGTAACATACATTTGCTTTTTCCATCAGATTCACCTCCTGATGATGAAGCGTGAGGAATAGCTGCTGACACAGGAGTTTCCTCCAGCAGGGTGTGCAAGGAAGGTGCACGTAAAGTGCTTCTTGCAGCAGCAGCAACTGCAGCTGCTGAGAGAACTGGCTGATTATCTCCCTCACCATCATCATCATCGTCATCACTTACAGATGATAAATTCAAGCCCCCAATAGCAGCTGTGGTTAGAGATATATCCTCGTCCCTGATGATGTTCAAAACACGCCTCACAATGTTACCTACTGCGAGCTCTGCAGCAATGAATTGTAAAAGTATGAATGGAACTAGCAAATCCATCCACCTCGCAAAAGAATAATTTCAGATCACATAAAAATGGTGCCCCGACATCTTTAACCTGGAAGTTAGTTCCATTGCTACCAACAGACTCCAACAGCTTTATAGAATCAATCCCATAAAAACAGTCAAGAAAGTTATAGCAGCAAAAAACACGTCTAAAGCAGAGCTCTCGACTCCTAATTAAAAAGAAACTAACAGAGTCACAAACCAAGAGGATTAGCAGCAATTAGTTGCGCTCCAACAGAGTTCACAGCATCAATTAAAGCTCCAGCCTGATTGGTGTAAGGCACTCGAGTTTGTGAAATCACTGAGCGTAGCAATTCCGCTGTAAGCTTTGACGTGGCCTGCGAACCCTCTATCTGCCTGCTTCCATGTACCAAAAAGCCAACCAAGTGAGATAAAAGAAACCATTCTACACAGAATGGAAACATATACAATTGAAAACGAGTTCACCTTTTCTTAAGCTTGTTTATAAAATCATTGACAAGAGGTTGTACGTCAGGCATTACTGAAGCTTTGAAATACCCACCACCAAAATCTGACTCTTCTTACTCTCTAATACTTCTGAAAGAATAAAGGGAAAGTAAGCTATTTAAACTGATAATTCACTTAGCGTTTTCTCTCTAACCAAGCAGAACAATCAGTTATATTACTATGCAAGTAAAGAAAAATTTACAAGAGATTGAAGATAGAGATAACACCGGAGGCAAGAAGCACGAGAGATGAAGACTGAAAGAGTCGCAATAATGTTTACGAAACAAGAAGGTTTTAGGGTTTTGGGCCTTGGAAGAGGAGATGACGTCAGTGTTCTTTTGGGCCTTCTGGGGGGTGGGGGTGGGTTTGAGTTTGGGAACCCTAAAGTCCCCATTTTTATAGACACCCTGTTAAAAATTGTTTCAAATTTTAAAATTTAAAATTCCTTTAGAATAAGTTTTAGTTTGTTTTTAATGTTGTAGATTTTATAAGATAGTTTCATGATTTTATTATATTTTATTATGATCAAAATATTTGATTTTATAGAAAATGTGCGTTGATTTTTAGATTATTTGTAAGCCTATATAAGGACATGATCAGATAGAATAAATGGATGAGTTAAGTTGAAAAGTTGTATCCCAAAAATTCTAACATGGCGTCAGAGTCATAGATCCTTGAGGGACTGTGAGATTGAGTGAAACAAAAAAAAATTCTTCCAATTGCTGCTAAAAAAAAAGTAGAGTCAAGTGATAGCTTTGATGATAGTGATTCTGAGGAATCATCCGATGAAGATGAAGGTGCCACTGCAAAAGTTGCCAAGAAGGTTCCTAATGTGGCTAAAGAAGAAACTCTTTTTTAAAAGTTGGTGAGAAATGCACCAAGATGTATCTGGAGAGACGTGCTCCAATGATTATAGGTTGGTGAGAAGGGCATCAACAAGATGATGAAAAGTGCATCATTTAGTAAAGAGAAGTGTTTCACATAATATTCTGAAGACGGAGAGAAGTGCTCCAAAAATTTTGAATTAAGAGGGAATGCTAGAAATTAATTCAAATTTTAGAATTTAAAATTCCTTTAGAATATGTCTTAATTTGTTTTTAATCTTGCAGATTCTAGAGGATAGTTTCCTTGTTTTATTACATTTTATTATGATAAAAATATTTGATTTTGTTGAAGATTTGCTTTGATTTTCATATTATTTGTAAGCCTATATAAAGGCATGATCAGATAGAATAAATGGATGAGTTAAGTTGAAAAGTTGTATCCCAAAAATTCCAACACACCCACCAAAAGAACTAAACAATGCTTTAACCTTCCAACTGTAAACGTCCCAAGGCACTCATTACCGTCGGCGGCATTCGCCTGTTCCAAAAAAATTATATCTTTCACCGCACATTCTCACTCTCACTCTACAGCTTTAACTTGAATTTCTCTTTCTCTCTCACTCAAAAACCCATGTTCCAAGGTAGTATACCGGCATGTGTAAGACATAGAAAAGAAACGACATACATGTTTATTATGATAAACAAAATGGAAATGTGGAATTTAGATCTCATACCTCTCGTCATTCATGTTGAGAGATTCAAATGTTTGAAAGGACTAAAAGTTTTTAACAAATTCAATAAGATGATGTGTTAGAAAATGTCAAGCTTAGGTACATAATACCTCTTTGCACATAATTTATATTCCTTGTTGCCTTCCATCAAAACAATAGAAGGAGATGACGGTTCGCAGTGAAAAGACATTAAGTTTCAAAATAAACAGACACGACCCATTATAAGGAAACCAACAGATAACAGTCTCCTACTTGAGGCATAGATGCAATCTAAAAGTCATAAAATCTCTATTCAATTAAAGAAACCAAATGCACGAATCATGGCAATAAGTCCTCTAAATGTGAGTATTATCTTCCATGTATCGTGATGCATCTTATTTCTTATTCTACTTTAACTGAATGAATAAACCTTTATGTTTATTCTAGGTCCATAATAGTTGTAATTCTCAAAATAAAAATGTGTACACCAAAATGAGAAAACAACAAAATTAATAAGAGTTTCATGAAAGTAACAAAATTAATAAAAGTTTCATGAAAGTACATACAGTAAATCACATAATAAAACTGAGTCTTATTCTAGCAACATGATCCTTAAAACTCTTTAGTGAAATGCCTTTTGTTAAATGATCAAGATCAACAATCATTAAGTAAGTACTAACATGTTGAATGACCTCTTTGTTCTCTTTGACACGTTCCTTAATGGCCAAATACTTAATGTCGATGTGCTTACTTCGGATACCACTCTTGTTATTTTTGGCTAAGAAAATTATAGCTGAATTGTCACAATACATTCTTAATGACTTAGAAATGGAATCTACAATTCTAAGCTCAGATATGAAACTCTTCAACGATACACCATGTGAGGTAGCCTTAAAACAAGAAACGAACTCAACCTCTATTGTAAAAGTAGCAGTTAAGGACTGCTTTGAACTCTTCCAGGATTCGGCTCCACTGATAAACATAAACACATATCCAAAAGTTGACTTTCGTGAATCAACACAACTAGCAACGTCCGAATCCGAGTAGCCAACTACTTCGAAATTCTCAGTTTGTCTATACATAAGCATGTAATCTTTGGTCCCTTGAAGGTACCTCATTACCTTTTTGGCAGCTCTCCAGTGATCTATACATGAGTTACTCTGATATCTTCCTAACATTCGAACAACAAATACAATGTCAGGTCTTGTACAAACCTGAGCATGCATTAGGCTCCCTATTGCAGAAGCATATGGAATATTTTTTATTTGTTCCCTTTCAAGCTCATTTTTGGGGCACTGGTTAAACATATCACCTTTCACAATTGGTGCTATACTCGATAAATAATCTTTCGTCCGAAATCTTTCAAAGACCTTATTGATATAAGTTTCTTGGGATAGACGTAAGATGTATTGAGATCTGTCCATATGGATCTTAATGTCTATGACATAAGATGTCTCACTCATATCCGTCATATCAAAATTCTTATAAAGAAACTGTTTCACCTCATATAGCAAACCCTTGTCATTGGTGGCAAGTAAAATATCATCCACATATAGAACAAGGAAACAAAGTTTACTCCCATTAACTTTCTGATATATGTATTGGTCCAAAATATTCTCTGCAAAACTATATGAAGAGATGATATCATAGAATTTCAAATAGCATTGACGGAAGTCTTGTTTCAACCCATATATGGATTTCTTAAGCTTACACACCAAACATTCACCATCACTAGAGGAGAATCCTTCCGGTTGTTTCATATAAACTTCTTCCTGTAGGTCTCCATTTAGGAACATTATTTTCACATCCATTTGATGTAGTTATAGATCAAAATGGGAAACTAACGTCGTAATCACTCGTAAGGAATCTTTTTTTGATACAGGAGAAAAGGTCTCCATGTAATTGATTCCCACTGAGTCGCAATGTCCCTCATTCGCAAGATATGCTCATGCAGACCTCTAACACTTGTGAGCTTCATTGATGATAACTTAGTCATTAAGGTGCTGGCTAGGGCCTTATCTGAAGACTCAAACTGTTCATCAATAGCCTTCAGTATATCCCTAACATGATCACACTCTCCAATAGAACCACGAATACTATGATGAATTTTGGTCTTTATGTACATCATGCTTAGGTGATTAGATCGCTCCCAACATTTACAAAGAGCAATTTCAGCCTGAGTGCTAATTTCAGTAGGTACGGGTGGTTCATCTTTTTGTATAGCATAATCAATGTTCATATACCCTAATTGGAGGAGAATCCTCTCTTTCCATATTTTATAGTTATCACCATTCAATTAGGGAATATCATATTGAGTATCAAAAAAATTCACAGGTTGAATAACTGCACAAAATTCAAATAAACATACTTATGTCACTAAATTTGTTGAAGCAAAGAAACATGTATCGTGTTTTACCAATGTTAAAACATGCAATCATATTTCAAATGTGAATCATAAAATAATTAAAACTGCCTCTGGACTAAGCTTTAATTAAAAGATTCATACATAACCTTTATGATAAAACTATCAAATTATATTCCTTTCTTAATACCTGTGGGTAAATTGAGAAAAATACTATTCTATCCTAATTAATCATGTAAATATAATAAATCTTCTTATGGAGTAAAATTTATCATATTTAAATATGATTAATTACAATTTGTGTCATTTTACTAGAAGTAATTCATAACATTTAATATATAATTTTTCTTAATCAAAGATGATGTGGCTAACCTTCAACTAATTAAAATTATATTGATCACATGACACATCTTTTTATGCAAAATATGAATAATAAAGGTTTCATATAATCCTTTTAAAATTTATTAATCATGCATCAATATCATATATTTGCATAAAATTAAGTATATAAATGAATTTAAAATCAAACAATTATTTAAATCATGCAATTTAACAAAAATGGGTTACTTTGTCAAATATGAAGTACTTATGGGTCCAATATGTAAATTCAATATAAAGATTAACCACTTTCAATCCGTAATTATATTATATATAATTTGTTGTTTTACAAGCTTTCATGATAGCCCCACATTATAAGTATAAAATTAAATATGTTATGATGGGCCACGAAATAGTGTTAGAGTTCCAGAAATCACGGTTGTGCTTTACAATTATAAAACTAAGCTTGCAATGATGCCTCATGTAAAACAAAGATTTGTTTCCAGAAAATTGTTACGAAACCTGTATTTAGTAGAAATGAAAATGTTTTTCGTCGTTTTCAACCTTTAGTCGGGTTAACTTGACCCAGATTCGACCCATTTATCTATTATCTTCACCTCTAATACTCAATTTTTGATGATTCAAAAGTTATTTTAAAAAAAATTGAGTTTCATTTAGATATGCAAGATTAATTTCAGAATACAGGGACTTTAACATTATCAATATGTGCAACAAAAAAAGTCACTTATTAAGTATACTTACTAAGGGCGAACGGGATGGACGAACACGAAATCCATCCCGTTCGTCCATTTGATCCGACGCGTAGAATTCATTCACATGTACATATATTTGCTGGCAGATTTTTCTCTCTCATAAACCCCCTCTCTCAGACGATTCTCTCTCCCTTCTCTCTCAAATTATTTTCTTTCTCCTGCTCAAACGGTTCTCTCTCTTTCTCCTCTCGCAAGAGATTTTCATACGCAACCACGTGCAACCAATCTTGCCTAGAGGCGCGTGGATGTCTCTCCTCCATAGATCGTATCCTGATCTATACGATGGTTGCCGTTTTGTAAGGGTTTTGTTGACAGATCTATTGCAGGAAATAAGGCGATTATGCTCTTATCTTATGGATATGAAGAGGGCTTCTGCTGATTAGTTGGAGTTGTGAGGTGAAATTCTAGCTGTAATTTATCTTATTGACTGGCCAATGACTTCATGTTTCGCAGCGTCTACGAAAAGCTCTTATGATTATTGGACCTCAAATGGTGGAGTTGGTGCGGAACATAATCTCTGCCAAGCTTCTGCTTCTCCTGTGAGATCCAGTGGTCCTTGCGTCACGGCGGTGTTGGCTTCAGCTTCCGCATCGTCGGCTCCAGTCTCGCCATTCTCTTTTAATGTTTCTGCTTTTCATTAATTTCTTGATAGGTTCGGTCTAATGAGTGAAAAATGTTGTTGCTGTCTCTAGAAGCCCAATGGTGCGAAGCAGAGACTGCCCAAATCGTCTTCAAAGTCTGCTTCATCGACTCACGAGGAGATTGAGATTCCTCTCTCATTTTCCATTCCAATGTCTAAAACATCGACGACTTGTTCATTTCTGGGTCTTACAAACAGATTCATTTCTGGGTGTGTCGAATTATTTCAGGTTAGTTTTTGCTTTTGTGCGTTTCTTCTGTGAAACTGGAAGTTCTTATGGTTGGGTCATTTGTTACAGTATGTATGGATCGGTACATGATGTGATGTGTCGAATTTGTACAGGTTAGTTTTTGCTTTTGTGCGTTTCTTCTGTGAAACTGGAAGTTCTTATGGTTGGTTCATTTGTTACAGTATGTATGGATCGGTACATGATGTGAGGATTCCTTACCAACAAAAGAGGGCTTGGTTTTGTGACTTTTGTTTATCCGTAGACCGTGAAGATCATTCTGGCTAAAGGAAACTCGCGTTTTGTGTGTGATGCTAGAGTTTTAGTGAAGCCTTATAAAGAGAGACGTAAAGTTCCAGACAAGTACAGGCATTTTCTCTTATCATCCCTGCTCATTTTTCGTCAACCTCTTTACTGAGCTGATAACTTTAAGCAGTCTTGCTTAAGCTTACCAGACATGTTATGGAGAAGGAAGCTAGAAGAGGAAGCTGATCTGCAACAGGCTCTTGAACTTCAGACTCGGAGATTAATGGGGTTGAAGCTTCTGGATGTTAAACATGCCTTTTCTATGTCCAAGAAGAAAATGAATATCAAATCACCAAACTCTTTTTCCTTCATTTTCTGTTCATCTTTATTTCTGTTTGCAGATTATGGCTTGAAATTTGCAGTAGTATTTGCTTAGGAATGAATAATAAGTTAGAGAGGATATTTGCTATTGGATAACGCCAACTCAAGTAGCTGTTTTGCTCCTTTTTTGTTTCGGGAAACTCCAGTAATTATATAGTATCGAAGAATTATAATCAATTTCAATAGTTAACTCTCTACACTTTTGCATTTAAATGACATTGGATACACTAGTTGCCGACACCTTGTCATTATATGGTAAAAGAATAGAGTATGGGTTTGTCTGTTTGCAAATGTCACCACACACAAGCACAGGGAAAAGGACAAATGATATTGGTGAGAGAAACTGATCATATGCAAAGCTCGTAACAGTAGCCACCATAGCCAATCACGGTAGGGCACTCCATGTGAGAAGATGTCTTCGTTCTAATTCAGAGCGTTATCTTCTTTACAAGCAGTTTGTACACTAGTTGCCGACACCTTGTTATTATATCTTTAAAAAATAGAGTATGGCTTTGTCTCTGTGCAAAGATGACCACACACAAGCACAGGAAAAAACATAAATGGTATTGGTAAGAGAAACTGATCAAATGCAAAGCTCGCAGCAGTAGCCGGCATCGCCAATCACGGTAGGGTCACTGAATAATTGGCACAATTACTAGACTTCTTTTACGAATAGATACTTTATTGCGACTTCACAAGTGTTATACAAAAATAAACATATATATGTTTCGTCATATTCATTTATATCAGTATTCGTTCGACAATCATATTTTAGCCAAAAAGCCAACTTTTTCAGAAAACAAGCAGAAAAGTAAGATAAAAGTTTTTTCGATATTTTATGTTATGTGGGTTGAACTATGTTGCCGAATAATTTTAGATTGAAAAAAATTTCATTATTGGTGGATGCCATGTCATACAGGTAATTTGATTTCTCATATTTTTATTTCGTATCATTAAATCATTGTCACAATTATTGTATGAAAAAATATTAATTAATTGATAAGACCACTACAGATCATTTCTGCATGCGTCATTCAAAATTATTATTCAATTTGGGGTCGGAGTTGAATCTTACAATAATTTCACATTGAAAACAATTTTGTAATTAGTGGACTTCTCATATTTTTTGTTCCATGTCACTGAATAATTGGTACAATTATTCTCCGGATGAGACAACTACAGGTCATTCTTGCATGTGAAATTTTTTTTATACAGGCAAAAAAACAAGTTGCTCCGCATACTTCCAAATTATCATGCATTTTAAGGCTATTCTGAAGAGTTCGTATAAATTCCTTTGCCTTGTTCACGATAATAAAAGCAACGAATGATCTAAAATAATATTATTAAAAAACCTTTGAACTCTAGGCTTCCATTTCTTTTCTTAAAAACAATACGGCAGACATGTTAAGGAGAAGGAAGCTCTGAAACACTAAATGAATATGAAATCACCAAACTCTTGTCACCTCATGTTCTGTTCATCTTTATGTCTACTTTAGGATTAGGATTGCCTTACGAAAAGCTTTCAAGTATCAACAGGTCATTCGTCATCAAGAGTGTTGATCGTATGATTTAAATGAATGATCCACCAAATATCAGCATATGTGCTTTCTTCTTTGCTAATTGTTCTTCTAGAATATTTTTGAAAAATCTAATTGTCCTTGAGAAAATTTAAAACGGATAAAAACGTTGTTGACATAACCTTGAAATTCTGGTTCTTAAAGATTGAGGAAGGCATCAACTGTGACGACATGAAGTAGTAACACGTGATTCTTGTTCTTTATGCTTTTATATAATTTGTATATATGTATATGTTAAAAAAATTATGCAGCGCAAACAAGAAACCAAGTCATGGTCACCTTTTTCTTGGAAGTGGAGAAGTTGATTTCTCAAGCTACGGTCCATTTGAGGGTAGAATGTGTAGCTGCTTTTACTGCTTATTGACTTAATCAATTATCATTTATTCTTATTTCCTTCTATTCTTCTTCAGCTGGTCCCATTTAGTTTGGAGAATTATTTGACAAAGACATCCTCTTGTTTTTGCTCAACCTTACTTTTGTCTGCATCCGTATGTTTTCTCTGTTACTTGCAAATGGTTTGTTGTTAGTATATTTGATATCCAGGTGATCAGATGACTACTGCTATAAAAAAGATTTTATGGTTACTTGATACATGGGGAGCTTAACAGATTTAATAAAATTGCAAAAAGCACCACTTATGCGAAATTGATTAGT
>JAOTAY010000005.1:1805065-1836765 GCA_025629805.1 Erythroxylum baracoense
TTCTCCCTCCCTCCTTGCTCTCTATCGATCAGAACCACGGCGTCCGTCACTTTAAGCCCCGCTGCTCGTAACGGCGCGGCGGTTTCAAGAACAGAGGCGCCGCTGGTGACTAAATCGTCGATGATTAGACAAGTTTGCGAGGGATTGAAATGACCCTCGATGACTTTTGCGGTGCCGTAGTCTTTTACTTCCTTGCGGCGCTTGACCATGGGGATGTCATTGATGACGGAAACGCAAGTGGCGATAGGTTGGGCGGTGTCAGGGACGCCACAAACGAAGTCGAAAGAGGCGGCGGAGGAGACGGCGGAGATTAAGGTTTGGGAAATCCGGCGAAGGATGGAAGGGTAGGAGACAATGGGGCGTAGGTCGATGTAGACAGGGGATGAGATTCCCGATTTCAGCTTAAAGTTGTCGAATTTGACCGCCGAGATCTCGTGAAGCTGGAGGATCAGAGAATCCATTGATGAAGGCAACGACAACGTTGGAAACAAAGATTGAAGCTTTTGCCTCTTTAAGGGAGAGTGAGAGTGGAAGTGAGCAGTGGGACTTCAGCGAGTGTGATCCTCTGTCGAAGTTTACCTTAACTAACCCTTTATAATGCTTAAAACGCCGTTCTTTTGAGTATTACTTAGATAGGGTTGGAGTTGGACACTCTTTAAACATAAGATAAGATAAGTTGTACAGAATTCAAATTCATATCAAACTGTTTAATGAGTGGATAGTCTCTAAACTTATATCCAATATCCAAAACGACATTATTTTAGGTAAAGTAGAGTTCTATCCAATTTTGTGGTCTTCAACCCTATTCAATATCCAAAACTAGTAGGGAATTTTTGGTTTTTTTTAATTGTTTAATAAAACTTCTTGAATGTGTTTGTTTTATTATTAATTAATTAATTAACAATATTATTTATTTTGAATTATTATCTACTTTTTAAATAATTATTATTTAAGTAATCATCTAAGGAAAGGTATTCTTATGCATTAATTGGTTAGTGGCTAACAATTTTGTTTGTTTATACTTTCTATATAAAGTCTAAATCTTTAAAATTCGACTCAAACATTGAATTATATATCTTAACCTATTATTCATGCAAATTTAAAATTATAAATGAAAAGTAAAAGACATATAAACTTTTTTTATATAATAATTTGTTCATGATAGAGTTTATAAAAAATAAAATAAAACAATATGTTAATTCAAATATAAATTAAAAATTCACTTTCAACTCCTCTATTTTCCGGTATTTGTTATTATAATTAAAATTATAATTCTTTTCATGGTAACAATTATGTCACTCATGAAAATTTTTAATATAATTTTTTTACTATTATAAGCAATGTTTTTAAAACTAAACTAATTCAAACAATTTAACACTAAAAATTCTAAATCAACTAACTTTTTAGTTCAGTTTTTAATTTTCTGGTTTTGATTTGTTTGGTAATTATTGTTGTTAAAAATTGATAATTTTATTAATTAATCACCAAAATTTAACTAATTAATTTTCTAAGCTAAAATAAATATATAAATTTTTATTTAACAATTTATTTTCTTAATTAAACTTTACATTTTTGAATAAATAAAGACAATATTTTTAATCATTTTTTATTTTATTAAGCTTAATACTAATTGAATTTTTTCAACTTTAAACTTCTTATTTTACTGATTTAACTTCGTTTTGAAAATATTGGTGATAATGTTAATACTGACTATTCATTTGAATATGATATAAATTTATAATGACAAATTTTATTAAATTTTAAATTAGGTCTAAATTTAAATTTTAATTAAATTCAAAATTTTAGTTTGATCAGGATAAGACTATAATATTATATTCGAGTGCAGGCCATTACTAATGCTTAAGTAATTTTTAAATTTCAAAAACTAAAAAAACATAATTTTAATTAAAAATCGGATCAAATTATAATTTTTGAGCCCATTCTCGGTAAAGGTTCTTGTTCTTCCCACTACTTTTGACATAGTGACCGTTCATAGTGCTGAATGGTGTAAGTCATGACGTTGAGACCACTCATATATCCTATTCACGCATGATAATTCCTTCTTCTATACTATATAGTAAATCACTTTTCGTGAAATGGACCATCCGCACTAGCTAGTAGAAGTAGATCTCTTCACCTTCAGGCTTCAATTCCAACCCTGTTCCAAGGAATTTGTAAAGTATCAGAACAGTAGAGACAGGTTTTAAAGATCCGAATAAATCTGGTATTATAAAGATATGAATCGTACAAGAACTAGAAAAAAAGAAAGATGCTAATTAAACAGGAGGATAACAGTAATCTTTTTATTCTTTCTGCAATCTCTGAAAGCTTTTTTCAAGATTTGATACGTGGGGAACAAATCTGTGACCTAACAGCTATTCACGTTTTGACCGCAAATCTGGTACTTTGGGAGATTATTACAGAATCACGTGGTTAAATATGTTATCAGAATGATTTTTGTCCTGAAAATACTCACTGCTATATCGTCATTCTGTCGAATTTCGATATGCCATTATCTAAATTAAGACAACAATAACAAAAGAAAGAACAAAATGAACACTTTCCACTCATTCCAGCACGAGCATCAAAAGACGTAAGGTTTTGTACCTGAAAGAATGGAACTTTTTTCTTCTTTCTTCTAGTTTAAGCAGAACTGGCAGGTACGTACTGGTGGAAATTTCAACCATCAAAGGAAAATGAAAAAAAGACCATATGATATAAATAATATTTTACCATTTGAGAGGATGTTCTTGTGCAAAGGTCTAATGAAATTAATAGATAATGTTAGTGATAAAATATTTAGTTGGTATGGTAAAGAGTCCCATGCACGTGCATGTAATGTGCTCCGTATTCTAAGAGAAGGGAAAATGGGGTCAAGTTGGCCACCACCTCCTTCGCTAAATATTCTATGGTGAGGAAAGGAAGGTACTGTCGTTGTTATTATTATTATATTAAGGAAAGAACATACCACCTTCTTTGCTTGTTGTCCAATTCAAATATCAACCTAGAAGATCCGGGAGATTCTTGACGAAATCTGCCGGATCTTGCTTTCCAAACTGTCCAGATTTCCTACAGGATTTGTATCTTTTAGAGGACATGACTCACCATTTAAGACATCACCCACCTTCTTTTGTTTCTCATTGTTCATCTTCTTTTTTCTGCTTCCCTGGTTCTGTTCTTTTTCTTCTTGTGTCCTTGCAACCTTATTTGGATTCTTGCATCATTTCTGCAACATGGGTTTGGCCACAGAGACTCAGTTTCATGTCCTTGCTGTTGATGATAGCCTTCTTGACAGAAAGTTGATCGAAAGGCTCCTGAAGACATCTTCTTATCACGGTATGTTGCGTTCCCGGTGGTGAAACAAAGAAACTCTGTTGGTTGTTTAATTCCATGTTTTGATCTTGATTGTTAACGATCTATGTTTCTTCATCTTCTACAGTTACAGCAGTTGACTCTGGAAGTAAGGCTTTGGAGTTCTTGGGTCTGAATGAGGACTCTGATGAACATAGAGACTTAAATCCAACCTCTATTTCTCCAGATCATCTTCGCCATGAAATTGAAGTAAACTTGATCATCACAGATTACTGCATGCCTGGGATGACAGGATATGATCTCCTAAGAAAGATCAAGGTAATTTCTTATTGATTTCGAGTCGTTGTTCCCAAGATCAGTGTGTTTGATATGTGCAATCATTCACTGGAATCTGATTATAGATGTTTCTAATGGCTTTCAGGAATCTAAATCGTTCAAGGACGTACCAGTTGTGATAATGTCTTCAGAGAACGTCCCAGCAAGAATTAATAGGTAAGATCGATCAAAGAAACAATTTCCCTTACATGATTATTAAGTTTGATCCACTCAATATTTTGATATACGAATTACCAAACTTACATTGCTTGGTGGGTATTGATCAGATGCTTGGAAGAAGGTGCTGAAGAGTTCTTTCTGAAGCCAGTTCAATTGTCGGATGTGAACAAGCTTAGACCTCACCTGATGAAGGGAAGAGTCAACGATGATCAGCTCAATAACAAGAGGAATGGCATGGAAGAAATTCACTCACATGATAGAACGAAAACCAGATACAATAATGGATTAGAAGTTCTATGATTAGGCAGGATCTAGGAATTTACCAAGGCACCGGGAGAAAATTTCTTGATCTGATCTTTATCCATTTTTGTTCATTTTTTCACCTTCTCTATAGGATTGACTATACAAGCTTAATAGAAAATTTTATCCAGAGCCTGAAAACACTTTGTAATGTTTTTCTTTGAACATCTAATAACATAAGAAGATAATCTGAATCATTCGAGGAAGCAACCTCGACATTGTAACTACAGAAATCAAAATGTTCCACAAATTTTGTTGTTTAATCATGGCTCATGAGTTTAAATATCCCATTTCTCTCTTTCAATCAAACGTCACGCCTGAGTCAACTGTACAGAAAGCTATAGCTAATCTATCTATTCATCAATCGACAAAGAAGTTTGTGCTTGAAAACTATAGCCTATTCTCCAATTTTCAATTATATTTGGTTGTTGAAGATAGGTAAATTCCAACCACCTATGCTAATATAAGAAAAAACAAAATGTTCTGTCAGAGATTGTGTGCATAATATCTAATATCATAATGCGGAGAAGCAATTTTCTAGATCATACAATCTTTTATCCGTTTACTTTCTCGTTTCAAAATCAATAGTGCAGTGAACAAACTTGAACCAAAAGATGCATGAACTATGATATCTGAAAATAGTCAAAGGCAGCTCACCCATACTAAAACAGAAGAAAAGAATGTCTAGGTTCATGCACAACTTCAAAAGGATGTTTTACTTTTGCTTCCTACTGGAGAATTATGATCTCACACATGTCCTCTGATGCTTAGCCTGCATACACAAATATCAGCAATTTTCAGACCACAGGGGAACAGATACAAGGTTCAAACTGAAATGGATTTTTGGGTAGAACCAGTCACTTTTGTGATCTCTAATGCAGTCATGCAATTCCATTTTCAGCTAGGAAAGCATTGTTCTCTTTGCTTATAATCATCACTTGAATCAACTACTCTCAAGTCACTGATTGAAGCTCGTCTAGGTTATTTGGTAAACCGGAAGGAGTAAGGGAATGTGGAACTACGAAGTGGAAATAAATATAAACGTTTGCAGTCTAACGTTCAACCGAATCTCAGCAATACAAGTGAGTGATCCTGTCTTATCTTCTGGGATCAACACAAAATGATTTATCACCAAAACATAGAAATAAGACTACCGTGAACAACCAAGTAATTTTCCTTTTTTGTTGTGTGCGATAACTCTCAACATATAATAGAAAGGAATGCCCTTTAACACAAAATTGAAAAAATATATGGGACTGTACTCCCAACGACATAAATTAATAAATAAATACTTTTCTTCTCTAATTTTCTACATGCTTGATCAAGATTGCAAATGTTAATAGACTACTAGAGCTAAAAATAACAAAAAAAAATTATATCCATGACGTGCTCCTCTGTGAAATAGTTGAATCTTGAATCCCATAATTCTGAAAACATCGGTATATTTTTTATTGGAAAAAGGGAAATCTCTGCCCCCGTACTTGTCAGCACAATAACTAAACTGAAGGTCGTTCAATTGCCAGACACCACTTCAATTGGAACCAGTATTGTCAACAGAGTCAAATTCACTTCAATAACATGAACAACTGCAAAAACAACAATCGGACAAGAAGGAAATAATCAAGTACTGTACGGAAATAATATTAGACTGCAACATCAAAACAAGCAAGAATGCATTATTATTAGTACCTTCTAAGTTCCAGAACTTGTATGCACAAAGCTGAGATGAGCTAAATAATTGCTCTCAGCAAAATCATGCAGTGAACGATGAGGACGTCCCACTTGAGTGTCAAATTTTCCAACCCCTTCTTTCAGCAATCTTCTACACTCATCAGGGTCCTAGAGAAAAAAGTAGGGAAGAGGATCTCAAAGTAACTGTATAAAGGAGAGAAAATACAACTAGGAAACTAGAAAACCGCAGCAAGGATATCGAAGAAAAGGAAAGGAGATGCAGTAGTGCAAAAACCAAAAATCTATGAATTGGCATGACATAAACAACTTTGCCAGAATAGGTTCCTAACAAGATTCCTTCTCCGTGTCCCTCAGACAGCACTTGCATGAATAGTGATTTAGGCGATGGTAAATCAATCCAATGCAAACAAAAAACTGAAAGTCTTCAAATAGGTTCATTTATTTCAATAAAATTATAGGTCAAGAGAAGTAACTAAAAAACACTTCAGTAATAAGAGGCACTCACTATTTTATAATTAGTTCTTTTAATCAAATTAGGGCAGGAGTAACCATACCTGCAGGAATTTGAGCATCAGCTCTTCAATTGTACTACGCATTGCCAAAGTCTCCACATTAATGGGGCGAGTAGCACCCATACGGTGAGCGCGACTAATAACTTGCTCTTCCATGCTGGTAATGTTTCAATATAAGCCATTATTTCAATTCAAAAGATAAAAACAGCATAAAATTCGTCACATGGCAAGACCTATTGTGTGCGCATGTCCATGTGAGTATGTGTGTGTGTTGTGTGTGTGTGTGAGAGAGAGAGCAGGAGAGAGAGAGAGAGAAATAGAGGGAGATTTTTGCAAGTCAACGAAACTTCATCTCATCAGTATTATGTGCTTGTGATAACTGATTAGATTAAGCAGACAGAAGCTGCGCAAGACAATCCAAATCCAACAACATATTTCGAACACATGGTAAAGGGAAATTCATACTGTTCATATATAACAATTTGTTTACTAGTAAACAGAAACAATCATGGACACAAAATCTCCTTTCAAGGAGAATATAAGGTGGAAAGTTTACCTTCTGTCCCAGATTGGTTCCAATAAAAATACATGTGTAGCAAAGCTAAAGTCAAGACCCAATGCAGCACTTCCATCCATTAAAATAGCTGTACAAGTTGGATCATCACGGAATGCAGCCAATGAAACAGTCTGAAGGGTGGAATACACGTCTTCAAAAGTTCATACCAAAGCAAATTATAAATGCAGAAAAGAAGAGAAATAGCAAGATATACCTTCTTGTATGTATGCAATGGACCGGTAAGCTCAACCCATTTGATGCCTGCCTGTGTTAACTGTCCATAAAATGAAATGATGAAAACAGTCAATCTCAGAATTTATTAAAGAAGAATCAGATGGACCTAAGACTTGTTACTAATGAGCAGTAACAGATACCTGCCGTCCAACCACAGCAAGATGCTCCAGAAATTGAGAAAATATGATAACTTTTTCAGTGGATGTCTTGTGAGAGTCAAAACAATGTTTTGAAGAGAACTCAAATAATCCACACGAATTACTAATCTGGGACTGATGAACTTGCTCTTCAATTTTCTTGACATCATTGCAATTGTTTACAGAGTAAAAACTCTCTCTATTGGCCTCCTGCAAAGATTTCAACCTCTGAACTATATAAGCTGCTTTACTGCTGGATGTTGATTCCCAATCCGGATACCATTGATCCTGCGTTGACATTACACAACCAAATATTGGTAATCCCAACATACACCAATAAAAACCATTAAGATCATATTTTACCTAGTAGTAAGGCCATACCTGTTGGTATGCAGGTTGCAACTCAATAAGATCTTTGGGCACAGGCCACTTTGGGTTGGGATTTTCTGGCCGGGCTAATGTTTCTGGAGATTGCATCTCGTATAAATAACCACAACCAGGAAAAGTACATTTTTCACGATCCAAAGCAACACAATCAAGGCACAGAAGATGCCTGCAAGGTGTGATGATAGGTAGACGACACCATTGCTTGCATCTGACCCAAATAGTCACAAAAGCAAAGAAAAAGGGGGGTCAGGAAGAAAAAAATAAAATCAGCAATTTGATACCTTAACATGTGTCAAAAGATGTCAAAATTGATCAACATTTCATCAAATGACAGAAAATTATGTTACCTGAAACAGTTACCACCGTATTGGAGACTATATTTTATGAAAGCATATACCTCTGAATCAGGATCTAGACCTTTTTCAACTAATACGTCCATTGTTTCTTGAATATCTACCCCAAATTCTTCCACTTTTATATGTCCAGCCACACAGCAAGACTTCCTCAAATTCATAATAGTAGCACTGCGATGTTTCCATTGCTTCGGATTTAACAAACTTTCAACATGAGATGGATCATTCCAGTCAGCCGTTAGAATATTCCGCCTCACTGTAGCAACAATTTCATTATAACTTCTTGCTTGCACCTCAGTGAAGTTGAGATATATGACTTTCTTGATGCATGGCGGGATATCTTTTAAATCTACTTTTCTAGCACTAATCAAGCACCTACGTAGCAGTTGCAACAACCGTGAGCGGCTTTCCTCCATTTCAGCCTCAAATGGTCTAAGAATGCCTGTTTCCCAAGACTTCTGATTCAGTCCATAAGCTTCCTCATGTAGGAACCTAAGCATTGGCTGCAGATGTGACACCTGGCTATCTGGCGTATTAGGTGTAGGGGTTCCTGTCAGTAACCAGCGATTAGAAGCTGTCAATGAAATAACCATCTGTAATTTATTTGTCAAGTTAAGACTGGAACCAAGAGTATGCCCTTCATCTAATACAACCCTCAGCCAATGCACTTGCATTAGAGGACTTGTTTTATTGGCATCCCACTCAGCACTTAGTCGATTGAACGTTGTTATAACAACATCATAATCCCAAGCCAGATGGTGAGCGGAAGGTTTCCTGTGATCAGTCCAAATGCAGAGCCGCAATTGACCCAGTTTGACATGCTTTTCAATTTGGCTCTTCCAATGCTCAACTAGATTGACCGGAACAACAATCAGCGTTGCTCGTGATAAGTATAACCTCACTGAATCCAAAGGTTGGACAAGAGCCATTCTTAGAGCAGCCAGATCAAATGCTAAGTTGTTAAGCATCCGAGGATAATGCCAAGTAATACTAACCCCCCGACTTCTCCTTACAAGGCCAAACGCAAGAAATATTTTTTCAAGCCCACGAGCATCATAAAAGGGACTTAACAAACCCAGTGTTTCCATAAGGGAGAGACGTTCAGGTGAAATTGTAGCAAACCAAGTCAAGCCTTTCATGGTTTTAGAATTTAATAAAGAATAGTGCTTCTTAAGCACGCTGACAAAATACAACACATTTTCCTGCCTCCCATCCGAGGTTCCTTTCGTGTAAAATCCTGGTAGTGATGTTATGGATTCACAGTTGTCCCAAGGTTCTTCTGGATCTTCACAATTCCTATGCTTAGGATTGCTGTTCATGCTACAAAACCATGCAACTGTGGTATCAGCAACTGCATCTGTGAGCTTCCTCCACTTTTGGCAGGCATCACATTGAATCCAAATTTCATTATGAACTGAACAATCATCTTTCGCATTCATACACGACATATCAAGTTGTTTTCCTCTAGAAGCACAAGCTGAGGTGCTTGATCTTTCCTTCCTATTGGTTAAGTTTTTGCCTGCATTCTTTTTACTTCCCAAAGTGGATGCTTCCTCAAATGCATGGAAAAGATTTTGTTTAATGCAACTCAAATTCCGTGTCGATCGAACTGCCCTTCTTACTGGTATGGAGCATGGTGTTGATATTGAGCTCATTCCTCTACCAGAATAATACTCATTAAAGTCTCCCAATTGCTCGCCAGGATCCTTTAACTTTAGTCTTTTAGATGATGAAAGGTCCAGGTCACCAGGTACAATATGATCCAAAGATAAGTGTCCTCTACGAGCACTCCGGCTGATTATACCTTTTCCCACAGATTTGTTATTACCGGCAGTCAGCTCATAATAACCACATTTATCATCACCATTGTGAGCACACCATGTTACCTGAATTCCATCAGGTGGATCAGCCATTGTTCTTTGTGTCTTCAGAATAAGAGAAAGAGCAGTGACAGTTTTACCTAGGCCAGGTTCGTCACAGAACATTCCTCCACGAAAATCTCTTATAGTAGGCACTTTTCCAGTAACTATTTCACCACTAGCAGTATTTACATAGAAGGGAAACCCATCACTAGTTGAGAAGTTCATGTACAGAGGATGCGGCAACTCTTTGGCATTCCTCTCACGCTCTAACATCCACTCAACTGCTGCCTGCTGATGAGGAAACAATTTAAGTTTCATACAAGGCATTATGGATGCAGTCAAAGATCTCAAATGGCGACATGTCGCAGCAGTCCTGGAAAGATCCATAGGCCCAAGTGCACGCAGGATTTTCATCAAGATATCATCACTCAAATCCCAAATACCCAAGCCAAGAGACTTGTCCTCTGGACACAATGTTGACAAATAAGACTTTTCTCCAGTTGCCAAACTTGGCAAGCTCTGAAAAATCTCTTGAAGTTGAAAATGCTTTTTCCTTGAAGAATCGGGGACATCACATGCCAAAGTGCACTCAAGAACATGACAACCATACACATCCCAAATATTCCGATTGCCTCCATGGTCCTTAAAATGCACTCCTATATCTGAAAGCAATGAGCTTCTCTTCTGCCAGTCGCAACTGCACACTTCACTCGTATCAGCAAGATAGTAGAAGCATCAACTTGATATCAATTTGCAGCAATAAACTGCATTATTAGTAGTCACACACACACTAATGTAACATGAAACCAAAACTTGTTTGATCGATCTAGCAAGAAGTCTATCCAAATACACGTTCAAAACAAAACAACACATCCTTACTGGCAAATAAAGATTGTTCCATTAATGGAATAAAAAAATAGAATCACGAAAAAGCGGGAAGCAGACCTTAGATGCTTGAAGAGAGCGCCAGCAATTCCTCCGGATTTAGGGAATTGCCAGCCGTCCCAAACCTGAATCGGCAAGAAGACATCGACGAGAACTACAACTCTCGCCTCCTCATTTCCACTCCCACCAACATCTACGTGCAAAACGCACGCAGCTACCTTCACGCAATTATGGACTACCAATTGTTGTATCTGGTGGACAACGCTAAAGCTGCCGTTGACCACGCCGACCATCCGCAGCTTCCTCTTCCTAGAAGCGGTGTCAACAATGCTGCCTTCGTGAAAGCCAATAGGGGAGAGGAAGATATCGTCGGGGGTTCGGAAGCCAACTCGGCCGCCATCGGAGAGAAGGCGACAAGGAGAGAGAGGAGTTATTGCGGTGGAGAGAGAAGTCGGAACAGAAAGAACCGCGCAGAGGTAACCGCCGAGCTTGTGGGCCGGGTAGGGATTTTCTCCTCCATTGTCATCCATTGTGATTAATCAACTCCTTTGGGTCGTGCCTTTTACTTATATTTATAGGGGACAAGTCAAGCCCATATGGCTCAAGTCAAGTCAATCTCATTTATTTTTTTATTTAATTAACAAAATAATATTATTTTAACAAATATTTAATACATTCAAACTTCCCTTTGGGCCGAGCTCAGGTCCAAAGTCTGTAATTATTCATTATTCATTTCAAACCGAACATAAATATCATCCTTGATATTTAATAATTCTTTATATTTTTCATTGTTAAGTCTAATTAATTGATAAATAAATCTGTTAAATCGATTACTAAATTTTGTTAAACGGAAATTTAAATTGAAAAAAGGATAATGAGTTCGATAAGGATAATCTAAAACCTCAAATTTTACAAACATAAGGTCCTGCAGCCTGCATTCCCTTCATTTGGTGCCTGGTTGCCTTGCGTGAGTCGGAATGAGATCGGATTCTAGTGCCGCATAGACATATCGGTGAAATTCCATCATGTCCGACGGGATGGCAAACCGGCCCCGGCCTGGGGGCTTGAATAGGCTAAAGTGCAACCCTAGTTATAAGTGCTAAAACAAACTTTTGCTACTATACTGCCGATACAAAACAGACAGACAGACAATGGACAAACAAATAGTGAGACATGAAAGTTCCAAGTTTTCTTCAACTGCAGGACAACAAATGCTTCTTCCTACTACTGAGGAGGAGCTTGGGAATGTGGTGGCGGCCCTGGTGGAAGAGGCGGTGCCATGCCCGACTGATTTCCAGACTGCAAAATATTTGCAGAAAAAAATATCCTGATCATTAGCTACGTATAAATCCAAACAGAAGCTGCCACCGTATTTGGATTAAACAAGAAGAAGAAGAAGATAATACCTGGAAAGGATTGAAACCGGGCATCATCGGCATCTGTCCACCTTGTTGCCGGTTGAACGCACCACCTTGTGTCGGATACATTTGGGATCCACTCTGCATATTCGGAAAACTACCACCTTGAGGGGCACTACTTGTGGATAACGAACTTGAGTGCATCGGATTCATGCCGCCCATAAAATGACCCTGTGGTAAAGGAGGAACCATCTGATTCATTGCACCTTGCATTCCCTATAAAAATGACCGATCTAGTTGAAAACTAATCCAGTTCAATAAGGCATATATACTACTGAAACGCCTTTTATAAGATCCACAAATATGTGGCACCAAGGTGATCTGATGGTCAACATAAAATCTGACAATAAGAATCAGTATAGCCAATATCATACCACTGGACCAGGCATTGGCAATTGGACAGATGCTGACATTGACGAAGGTGGCGGTAAAGATCCATGAGGAGGCATTTGTGGAGGTCCAGGGGGAGGCCGAGGTAGATGAGGATGAGGAAGCAGGGGCAGATGAGCCGGAGGCTGTAGCTGCTGCATGTTTGGAGGTGGCATTGCCATAGGGGGCATTTGTGGAGGGGGTTGCTGTTGCTGCTGAGGATTTTGTTGATATCCCTGCTGCAAAAGAGAGGGATGTGGACCAGGAGGCAAAGGCGGTGCTCCCAAAGGTAAAGAATTTGGATGAGGCTGCTTTTGATCTCCAGATCCATCAAGAAGTTGAATAGATGGTGGCATTGCAATTCCAATACCAGGAATGGTTCCCTCATTTCGAGTCAATCCGGGAAGAAATGGTCCAGGGGTAGTTGGTTGTTCTGATACAGGAAAATTACCAGGCATGCGACCGGCAAAAGCAGGATTTTGGTCACCATAGCCTGATGGAGAGTACAATATTTTAAATTGAACTCCTAGCCATGTTTAGATTTAAGAATTTCAACTCGTATAACAATGCATAATCTATACCAGTCAATATAAAAGGTAAATTACATACTATCAAAGATATCACGTCTTTCCAAGTCTAACCTTGGTTATGACCCATATTATATTTATCACGAGCAGTGTCCCCAGGTCGATTTCTGCACCAGAACTTCGTCGTATGATCATTGCTACCACTGTAGATGAAATAATGAAAGTTTAACCAACTGAATAGTAGGTCAAATCTTCACCAAGTAACCCAGCACCTACTTGAAACACCAACAGAAACTAGAACCACATAAAGACAAATGAAAACAAACAGAAAAGTGAACTTCAAGTAAACTCAAAATGTTTTCCATGTCAGAATCAAAGAACTTCTGATGCAGTTTTCATCAAATTCACCTTGCTTTATTTTTCTGGTTCAAATGTACACAAACTTTTTACAATGAAGGGACTCAATTCGTCAATTGATTGATGAACTATGAAAATCTACATTGTAGGAATTGACAAAGAAAATTAAGCAAATTACAAACGACAAAGAAAAGTAACAAGTTGCTACACCCTCACCAAGACAGATCAATTTACAGAAGGGTGCTCCTTGGTTGGCAATAGTTGATTGCTAAATTCTTAAGCGCTAATAATTGAGACATTACCTGCAAAGAAGATACCCTATAGGATGCCAAGCAAGATCCCACACACTATTATCATGAGCATTCGGAACTTCAATTTGGGGAGTTTCATGCCTGTGCATCAGAACATTAACAGTCATAAGAAACAGAAGTTAAAGTTAAGATAAATTTTCAGCAGACCACATGTAACTTGATGAGAGAACCATATAACAAGTTTTCTGCAAACCGTCATAACAACAGGCATTAAAAGATTAACCTATTATGTATAAACATGAAGAATCCGATTACTAATAGCTTCATAGAATAAAGGTACTAACACGGTATAAGACAAGTTAAAGAAAAAGGTAAATGAGATAGAAATGTAGCTTACCCAACAAGCCAATGAAAAATGGATCCGTCAAAACTCCCACTAACAAAGTATTCTTCATGAAATGGATGCCAAGCCAAGGCTGAAACAGAGAAAAGAACTTGAGCCACAATAAATGCCCAAATAACTTAATACTATAGATAAAAGCATGAAAACTAGCTGCTAGGCAAAAATCAGAGTAAGTGTCAGGTTAAAACAGCTATAAACAAATTGAATCACAGAATCAACGGCATTTCAGACAAATTTTGTATCATCAAGCCCTGGAATAGTTTTTCTCTCCTGAGACCTTTACAATCATCTATCAATCCATGAACTTTTTTCCCATTTGGGATAGATCTCCCAAATACAGCTCTAGGAGCAATAAAGCACGATCAAGTTATCAATACAGGTTTATGGGCTAACTTTTCTTTATTAATTGTACAATATGATCAAATACTTGCTAAAAAAACTTCCAGCTGTATATTATTGCACCATTTATCTTATCCGTGTTCATCCGGCTTTTATTCAGTTGTTAGCTCAGCTGAGAAAACTTCCCCCCATATACAACTTGTATTTGAAGAATATGTTACTAACCAGTCACATCCTTTCGATGCCCACGGAAAGATTCAAGCTCCTTCATAGACCTTATATCATAAAGCTTGAAATTCAGGAAACAATACTGTTAGGAGAAGAAAAAAAGTGTAGCTAATACGAAATCATATGATGACAAAAGGGAACACATTTTATAGATTTTATCAAAAGCATCTCACCTTAATAATCTGGTCCTTTGCAGCAGTAAGCACCCAGTTACCATTTTGGTTCCACTTTACACAAAGCACAGTATTCTTGTGACCATGACTGCATAATAAACTCTTGAAAATGAGGAAGAAGTTCCTTAGCTAACTATGAGACGATCACCAATAACATGGCACTTACAAGGAGCAAAGCTCTTTTCCGGATTTAGCATCCCAGATTTTTACAAGGTTATCTTTCCCACCTAAAAAGAGGCTAAAAGTTATTAAGAACTTGATGAAAGAGTATGATTTCAGAAAAAACTAAGTCAAACCTGAAACTAATAGTGATTTCGTGGGATGCCAATCAACACTTTTCACATCCCAACCATGGCCTGCCTGATTTCAAAACATGCATAGAAAATTCTTAGGTTATTTCAGGCACATCATAGTATACACAGCACAAAGATTTTAGGGATGAACTCCAACTATGGAGTAAACTATAACAATACATCAAGAAATAAGGAGAAGAAAACAAATCAAGCTACTGTAGCAAGTATTTGATGACATTCATATCAATTACACATATACACTGTCATAACCCACATAAGAAAAGGAATGATACACCACATAATACACCTCTAATTGCCACTCACTCTAACTCATCAGCAAAAACCCACCAAAAAATTCTTGAATCACCTTAGAGTTACTTTGGTAAAAAGGAACTTTCTCAGTTTTTCTTTTTCTGTAATGTCTATTACATCAAGTGGGAGCTCAAGGAAATACTAAATAAGTCATTTATTTCAAAGACATATCAAATTATAAAAAAATAACTCCTCAATATTGAACTAAGTAAATCATATGCTAGGGCAACTAGAGAGATCACTTTTGGCCCATAAAAGGATGATTCAAACATAATTATGTCTTATTGACTCATTAGAATTACATATAATTGGGTCATCAATATGCCTAGCATTTAGTCAAACAGCATTACCAGTTAATGAACGCTCTTCTTGGCAACGGGCAAAGTCCCAAACTTTGACAGTGGTATCGTCGGAGCAAGAACAGAATTTTAAGTCTGTCCTACAAAAGCTGTTCAAGAGGTCATTAAGGAATATTATATTGGCATGCATGAGAATGTAACAGAATATGAAGAAAAATATATACCTCAAATCACGAACTGACTCTTTATGAGCAGACTTATTGGCCTTGACATTATTCATGTTACTTTGCCAATACCTAAAAATTTCCCATAGTTATAATTATCGCGAGAAGAAGAAAAAGAAAATTCCTTTCACGTTCATAAGCATGTCAAAATAAGCAGAATAAATAATGCAGAAAAAAGTAGGCACATTACTTAATTGCACCCCCATCATCACCAGAGATCATCCAGTTATCATTATGACTCCATATCATGGATCGAATTGCTTGGTCATGGGCCTGTAGATTAAAAAATGTAAGGAGCAATTGATCCAGCTTGCTTTCCTCATTACAACAACATGGGTATTGTAAAATACCTGGAGAATCATTTCAAAGTTAAATGACTGTCCATTCCAAAGAGTGAATTCACCACTTTGAGAGCCTGTGATTAGGCGCCTCCCATTAGGAGTCCACTAAGTATGAAAGAAGAGTCAGAATACCGTGTCGTTATCTGAGATGTTTTTGTATAACTCATACAAATGAAAAAAACATAATCTTTTGATGAAGAATGAAATCATAAGCGAAACATCCTTGCAATATAAAAACATAGAAAGTGGAAGAAGACAAGTAGATACAGAAACTAGAAACAAAGTCAGAATCTTCATTCTGATAAGACTTACCAAAACTTGATTAATTGAACACCGATTTTTGTTTAGTGACGTATGAACAAACTTGGCAGTAAAACTAGTTGATGGGTTATCAGAATAAGCAACTGGGGGCAGCATCTACACCACAATAATGGAGGGACATTAACCAAATCAGAAGCACATAAACTGAGGTTATAAATACATCAGTCAGGCATTTATTCAAGAGAAACGAAAAGAAAAGAACAAGAACAGTATTATGCACCGACATCAATAGCTGCAGCAGTAGTGGGCTGCAATGTTGTCCTGTCCCTAGAGTCCTGCTGCCACATTCTATTCTGTATGAAAGTTGAAATAATATTATACAAAGCTCAACAAATGAGCAAGATTAGCAAACCATAATATAAAAGAGATGAGGATCATCATTACCTGGATATATCGGACAACAGTGCTTGTATAATCAACTGCTCTCCTCTGGGTTAGCTTCCTCATTCTTTTTGCACCAAAACCATCACCGTGTGCTGCAACAAGTACCCATTAGTCCAAAAATATATTGGAACTATTAGAAAAGCAGATTCACAGTTAAACCATCATATAATAGGCTGCAAGAAAGACTACCAACGATGAAACTTGTTACATTTTACCATAGAAATGCACTAAGAAAATCAAAAAAAATATAACTTACCATCAAAAGAGGGAGGAGCAGAGAGATGGTGGTAGTCAGGTGGATTGAGAGTGGTTGAAGAGGCAGAGGGTTGGCGCATCATCATCATGCCTTGCGGTGGAGGTGGCTGTTGTTGGTACTGCATTTGTTGCTGCTGTTGTTCGTACATCATCCTTTCTACAAACCAAATCCAAATCCAAAATCAAACCCTAACCCTAATCCTAGTATCCCCTAACCCTCAACAATAAATGGCAAGATCGATGTAATCATAAGTTGGCGGATTAAGAAAAAATCGATTCGGGTTAGTAGAGAAGCAAAATGCAGTCCTATGAGCAAAGTCATATATATATATATATACATACATATATAAAAGAATCGGGTGGATAGTCCGACCCGTATCTCCCAATAGTTTTAGGGCATAACATATTAAGCTCCTTAAAAAATAACTACATGCCAGAAACCCCTCTGAATTATCAGAAAGATCAAATCTTGTAAGCTCTTCCCGCCTCCGTTGACGCGGTAAGGAGCTCTACTTCCTACTCTGTTCTATTGAGAATATGGGATTTTGACATGGGATTTTGAAATCTCTCTCAAGTGTTGTTAATCATGCATGACAAAAGCTTTCTTCTTTTCTCCGTTTGATCATATCATCTTTGCCAAAGCTGAAATCTTTATCATGTCTGTGATCTGCACTCTCTTCCCTTTAGCTTACCATCAATCTTTCTACTGCAACCTTCTCTGAAACTTGGAGGTCATTACGAGATTCGTGTTTGACTGTTTGTTGTTTGTGCAAAAGGAGGACTATACGGAGTGAATCCACTTATATCCACATTTTAGATCCATGTGTTTCAGTGCATAATCTTTCTGTTAAATTTGGATTTTGGCATCTTTGTTTAGCTTCTAGTGAAGTGTTTCATGATTTGCGATCGCATCTCTGCAAGATAAAACAACAGTTCTCCTGCATGTTTCCACTTCTATGGTCCTATAATGGCTGTATCTTATGTCTTAACCAGTTTCTTTGTGTTGAATTGTAGGTGGAACTATTAAACTTTTCTCTCTCAATATCTCATTGCCTGAGTAAGTTCTTTCCAACACTGTGTAACTGGATTGTCTTCTTGTGGCTGTTGTGACTTGCATGCACTTCTTGTAGATCATTCCCAATATCTCAGTTCTTATTAAGTTTTTGCTCACAAGTGAGGAAGGCAATTGACTAATGGCTACTTCTGCAAAAGTTCATACTGTTGAAACTAGTAACGTCAATGGAGACTGGACAATTGTTGTACCTCGACGTGGCAAACAGAGAAGGAAATTACCTAGAACCAGCAGTCTAGAAGAGCAACAGCAGGTGTGGGTTCCTACTGATCTTGAATCTGATCAAGATAGACAATCAAAGCTAATGCAGAAGATGCAGATCTGTTTGAAGAAAGTTGAGAGCTCCCAATTCTATCACAACTTTGTGGAACAAATCCAAAATCAAGAAATTTTGGATTGCTTTAGCAGGGTTTTACGATCAGAATTGAAAATGGAGACGGTGATATATGGCATTGGCAGTATTGAATCATACGAAACCCCTCGACTTCAGCTTAGCCTTGCAATCTTGATGAAAAGAAAGTTCAGTTGGATTGGTGACATAGAGGTCTTTGATCCAATTCTTTCTGTAACAGAAACTGATGTCCTGAAAGCTCTCGGTTGCTCTGTTATGTCAATAAACGAGCAAGGTCGTCGTCTTGCTACGAAGCCAACACTTTTCTTTATGCCTCATTGTGAGGCAGAGTTATACAACAACCTTTTACAGGCAAACTGGGGAGTGGAACACTTGAATCACATTGTTTTGTTTGGAAACAGCTTTGAGGTGTATCGACAGTATTCGGAGTTCAGGAACTCAACCATTGTTGATTCAACAAATTATATTTCCGTTGCTCGAAAATTCACTGATGAATATGCTATCAGAACAGCAACGGATGAATATTTTGCTGCTTTTCATGATTCAAGTTGGCATTTTTTCAGTCCTCAAACTGAGGAGCACCTGCAGTTGTTCAAAATTGATTGAGATGGTGTCTGTGCTTCAAGGACATTGTTTTGTTTGGAAACAGCTTTGAGGTGTATCGACAGTATTCAGAGTTCAGGAACTCAACCATTGTTGATTCAACAAGTCATGTTTCTGCTGCTCGAAAATTCACTGATGAATATGCTATCAGAACAGCATCGGATGATTATTTTGCTGCTTTTCATGATTCAAGTTGGCATTTTTTCAGTCCTGGAACCAAGGAACACCTGCAGTTGGTCAAAATTGATTGAGATGGTGTCTGTGCTTCAGGGACATTGTTTTGTTTGGAAACAACTTTGAGGTGCATTGACAGTATGCGGAGTTCAGGAACTCAACCACTGTTGGTTCAACAAGTTACATTTCCGTTGCTCGAAAATTCACTGATGAATATGCTATCAGAACAGAATCAGATGATTATTTTCTGCCTTTCATGATTCAACTTTCAAGTTGGCATTTTTTCAGTCCTCAAACTGAGGAACACCAACAGTTGGTCAAAGCCGATTGAGATGGTGTCTGTGCTTCAAGGACATTGTTTTGTTTGGAAACAGCTTTGAGGTGTATCGACATATGCTATCAGAATAGCATCAGATGATTATTTTGCCACTCTTCATGATTCAAGTTGGCAATTTTTTAAGTCCTCAAACCGATGAACACCTGCAGTTGGTCAAAATTGATTGAGATGTTGTCTGTGCTTCAAAGCCACAACATTTATTGTACAAAAATTCTTTAAAAGAACATCCTTTTCAGTCCCTGTGAAGTGACTTATAGTTCATGCTTAAACCAGCTTGTAGGCTATGTTTTACTCTCATTAGTTGCTATCTTATGTACAAGAACACAGTTGTATGATGTCGTTAATAGAACAAAACAAGCCAAAACTTGGGACCTTGTCCTTCCTCCAAACACATGAATTGTGTTAGAAAGAGTGGCAGATGATGAAGTCAAGAAAGGTGGGAGCCATTAACTTTGGAACATTGACTAAATCAACACTTATAATACTCAAATAAATTGTAAAATTGTAACTTTGTAAGGTCCTTTAGTAATGATGGCCTTAGAAGCAAAGTATAAAGTAATCATGATGAAATCTAAAATGAATTTGTAAAACAACAAGCTTTAAACCTAACACTCAAGGATGACAAGTATATAATCACCTAAAATTTTGGTTAATGGAACCATTTAAACCCAAAAAAAATTTCAAATTATGGTTATAAGTAGTTCTCAATGTGCTTATAAACCTAATTAATTGAAGTTCATTACATTAAATATAACTATAAATGGACAATTTAAATAAGATAAATTAATCAAATCCGATATTAAGTTAAATTCAACTTTAAAATCATGTTTACTTGTCACATTTGCATTTGAAATTCAAACACGGTGTTTATAGCGGCGGCCATTTCTGACCTCAGCCCCACCGTCCACCACCTACCCTACCTCCATTAAAGTCAACCATAAGAAACAAAATTCAATTAAGATACAAAAATTAAAAAGGGTCATGAGATAAATGATTATAATTAATTACAATATTCTTAGCTTAGCATAGCATCTAAGATTAAAAGTGGTAAGCATCCAAAATCAGCTCACCTTTCTTCCACAATTTTCTCAACCTCCAAAACAGAGAAGCAACAGATAAAACAAGAAATGTAAAAGAAAATGAATTTACAGATATATCAAAACCATGTGTCTCTTTCATTCTCATCAATCTCTCTCTAACTTTTCTTCTTTTTCTCTCACTAACCGTATTTCATTATCTAACGAAACAAACAAAGAAGTTCAAAAGGATTAGAAAAGAAAGGGAAGGCAGAGAACCAAAGTGTGTTTCAACAGAAAAAGCTAACGCTTTTCAACAAACCCTATTGCTCAAGCAATCTTTACCCTCCTTTCACCTCCTAATACACGCCAACGTTTAGCCCTCCACGGGGTTTTGCCTCCGATCGTTTTGTAAGCAACGGTGAGAGTTTTCTCCTTCGTCTTTTTTGGGTGTTTTCTGAAGAACTGCTCGTTAAAGTTCCAATCTTTTGTGTAGTTTCTTGACCCTGATTTAAAGGGTAGGGATTGTTTTTGGTTTTCTTCCTTGAAAACCCGGATTTCTTGCGGTTTGAGTTGGTTTGGTGATCTGGGCCGATGGCGGAATTGGAAAATAATATGGAATTCCAGGGCAAAACGAAACCTGTCACCGGTTCCTCTCTGTTCAATCGATCTTTCACAATGCATGCTTCAGCCGTGAAGCCCTATTCCCAGCCTTCGTCAAGATCATACAATCCTTTTGAGTCAATGAAAGGAAAGGTCAAAAAACTCTGCAATTTGTTTGAATCACCAAAGTCCCCAACTTTAGTACCCAAAGAATCGCCACCCCCGTTGCAGACACAAACAAGCAGCCTCAGCAACAAGCTTAGATCAATAAAATCAATGGGTCATGATTACAATCGGTTCTCTTTTACCTTTAACAACAGTGGAATCCGATTACCGGGTACTGAGGATCGAATTGTAGTTTACTTAACAAGTTTGCACGGTATTCGAAGGACTTTTGAGGACTGCTATGCTGTCAGGATGATCTTTAGGGGGTTTAGAGTGTGGATTGATGAAAGAGATGTGTCCATGGATTCAGCTTATAAAAAGGAATTGCAAGGTGTTTTGGGACAGAAGAATGTGAGCTTGCCACAGGTGTTTATAAGGGGAAATTATGTTGGTGATGCCGATGTGATCAAGCTAATGTTTGAGACTGGTGAATTGGCTAAGGTTCTTGACAGGTTCCCAAGAAGAGAGCCTGGATTTGTGTGTGACGGATGTGGTGATGTGAGGTTCGTGCCATGTGGGAATTGTAGTGGAAGTAGGAAGGTGTTTGATGAAGATGAAGATGTGCAAAAGAGATGTTTGGAATGCAATGAAAATGGTTTGATTCGGTGTCCAGATTGTTGCTCGTGAACTACCTTCAGCTTATGGCAAATAAGTATAGAATTCAGCAAGCAAGAAGCTTGCATGGTTTTAGGTTTTGATCTTCCTGATCTGTTGTATTGAATGTGGATAATGTTTTAAGAGTTGAATTCAAAAAACTCTTTTGGGTTATGGACTTTTGTCATTTGCAAATTGTGCATCAGCTAGGTGACTGATGCTTGTTCTTGTATGGAGTTTATCATGATAATAATAGTCTGTGATGTCAAACACCTCTTTGGTTGAGGTGTTCTGGTTGTATTCTATGCAGGGAGATTGTTTCTCCTTATGGGAATGTAAATAACAAGTTTTTAATGTAACTAAAAGGAAGTTGCCATTGAGCAGATGATAGACTATGAAAAGCTTATATATGTTTTCTGCTCTAATCTTCTGTCCTTGATCATGTTAGAAAAACTATTATCTTTTCTACTCGTATTGTTTAATGCATGTGTAAAGGTTGTATGTATTCCTATGGCTCAAATACGTAAACAGAAATGCTGCCTAATGATATTTACATGTAACTTAATCATGTTATCTAAGATCTTACAGAAGAACTAAAAAGGTGATGCCAGATTCGTATGATTATGACCATGGACGCCACTGTTATGGCAAACATTTTCCAGGCGGTGGCAGTTGTTGATGTTGATATTTATGAAATTAAAAACAAGTTCTTTTCTACTTTCTGGCTTTCTGCACTTGTAAAATTGAATAGACGCCTGCAATTTTTTTACTAAAAAATAATGCTGGCAAGATAAGAAGACATGTCCATGCAGACCATTCTGCAATTCTGTATAAAGTCACTAAGGAGTTCAATCATCAAAACTAGGCATATCGTCCATAGAAGACGCCCTTAAACGTAGTTTTTTTTTCCTTCTCCTTTTTTCAGTTTATGAAGGACTTACTGGTCAAAATTTAAGTTCAAGATAACCTTCCTTAGATCAATCTCGTAAGATGTAAGCTCAGAATTTACTGAAAGAGTTTCGATCATTAGTATGCTTTCCTCAACCTCCCTTGATTTACTCTGATACGACTCATCCTGTCGGCCAGCTATCTATTTATGTGCAGATTCTGAAGGATATGTCAGGATTCGTGAATGTAGCTGGAAACAGATTGGTTATGCATATTCTTCTTCTCGTAGACAAATCAGGAAACAAGAATCTCGTTGTCTGGTTCCTGTTATAACCTTTTTTATGTTATTGTTAAATCAATTCTTGACATACTTTTATGCTGCTCTTTTGCTGTTAAAGGTCTAATTTACCTAATCATTTCATTTCTTCGTCGTCCAACGAAGTCAGTTTCTTCAGGTCCGCTTCTGGGACACAGATAAAAGATGTTGTACAATCACTTTACAAACAGGTGAAAATGTGAGCAAGTACAGCTTAGGGACATTAAGGTCTAAGAGTGGCTTGCAAAATGGTAGAGCTCGTGATTGTTACCAACAAAATAACAGCTTTTCACAAAGTCATCAATTCAAGTCCCAGTATGCCACAGCACAGTATTGTTCAACAACACACGGCTAAGCATTTCCTTTTCTGACAGTAAAATCATTGATCTTCCATTCATGAAGTACTGCGGAGATTGTATCAGAAAGGAGAAATCTTAGTTATGATTTCTGAAAACAACCTTTCTGCTAGCTATTGAGTAAGAGGAACACATTCAAGTTCAATCTCCAGCACCCCCCTTTCAACATTCTGTAGGCTGAGACTGACATCTTGTTTCACCGTTCCATCTTCTAGGGTGATAATACCATCTTTCACAAGAGTATTATCTTTGCTTGCTACCCACTTTCCGAGCTGCATTGGCTCCACGATTGAAGAATTTTCATAGGCTTTGGCAGCAGAAACCAAGGGTTGAATGTCAATTTCAGCCTCTCCCATGAAGTCGTCTGTCGAGAACGTGTCCTTATCATAAACAAGCTGCACAGGATTACCAGAAATAGTGACAATCAAATCTAGATGCTAAAACTTGAAAGTAGTTATGTATTTTTTTGTCTACCAGAAAGGTAGTCTAGCAACATTGCATTTGATACAAAAGTTAGAACGTTGAGGTTTTCAAACGATTAAACATTAAGCAAGTAGTCGGAAGCAAAAGGGTGTCTGCCACTGGCTACCAGAGAGGAATTGTTCATAGTTGATAAGCATTCAAGTAAACACGAACCTTCCCTCCAAGGTCACTCATCAGCTTATATCATTCTGTTAATATTACAGGTCCACATTGGCAAGATCACAATTTCAGGTGTTTTGCAGCATATTTCAAAGCTGAATATTGTTGTATTAAGAACCAATATAATCTGTCGAAAAGCTTTATATTTTAGGCAAGAATGCTGGTCCAAGCAGGACAACTTTTGCAGAAAAGGATTTATGACTACTAAAATTAAGGTTTGAACAATATCTTTGACACGAAAGGAAGAAAAAGAAGCTCCGAAATGTATGAAAGAAATTGATGTCAATAAGGTTGTTCATCCGTAACAAAGGAATAATCGGCTTCTCCTTCTAGTCACAAACCATTCAACTTACTGAAGATTCCACTTACCACTTTGAGAGGAGGAATGTGTTGGGGAATTGACAACATCAGGCTTTCATTCCAGACAGGATTCAAGTTGTTTTTTATGACACGTGTCTTCACTGACTGCGACAATTACGGATATACAACCATTAAAGAGATGGGTGTGGTTCTTATTTGATTGCAGTTGAGCAAAACTAAAATGTCTCTGAAGTTATATGAAGAAGCTTACTTGTTGGCCCAGTGCAAGGATGACATAAGGGTCACTGCTCATCATATCCCTCACAGCTAGATTGGTTCCTTTGACCACATTAACCTTAATTAATCCAACAAATTCAACCATGCCTGCCTATAATCAGCATGTTCCAAGCAGTGAGATTTCAGTAAATGACATGAACTGCACATCATATATATGTAAACCTGACACTAACTTGTATTAACTGCCATTATATCCTTCAGGAAAACTTAGGAAACTTAGTTATACAGACTTGTCTACTTATGCATTACTACACACATATAGCTATATACGCAGCAGGATAGGCACATGTCTTTTATTATGTTGTGAATCAGTAAAATGTAGTCGTACCAGAATTTATATCATCTGTCTTTCCACGATGAGAATTTTAGGACTAAAATGATCCAATTTTCCCTTTTATCAATATTAATGACGCATCTAGATTGCCTCAACTTGTTCCAGATTTAAATTAATTGATCAAAATAAGCTTGCAATTATCAATTCAATCTCACATTGTGCCGGAAGCTACCTTTCTATACATGCAGTCTCAGAAAGAAGGTCATGGTTAAAGACCTTCTTTTGGTACCTCAACACAAAAACAAGCTGTGGAATGCAATCTATTAGATAAGCATTCAAGAAGCAAGAAATTATTACCAAAGAATTGGTCTTTTTTGGGTGCTTGTGTTCGGACTCTCTTCTTCCCCAGCTGTTACGGAATGCACTTCCAATCCGATGCCTGGTAGGTTGTTTATCATAGTTCTTCTTATCATGGGAAGAAGAATGGCTTGAAGAACTACTTTGGGATGAAGATGTATTTCTACTTGCAGGATAAATGCAGAGCATCGGTTCATCATTGTTTACAAACTGTAGCTGTTCATACTTCTTTCTGCATATCCCGAGAGTGGAATAAGGTATCAGAATGGTACAGATTTCTTGAAAAGGTATGTGCAAACTTTTTACTGCACCTAATAAAATCAGCACGCTCATCGATTGAGGCATCTGGTTTTGGTTTTCTATAATCATCTGGAATGCAAGCTTCATACTTCATGTTTACTACATTATTGCCTCCCAATTCCATCAAGCTATTAACTTGTTCATCTGTCCAATCATCTAACTTAGCTGATAGAACCTGGCATGAGTTAGACCAATTGTTGAACAACTTTTCTCAGAAGGAGAAAGATCGATAGAAAAGAATATACCATCAAGGACAATCTTCATAATCAGCAAGAAACTTAGGCTGAACTAGAAATAAACAAGAAACTTAAACACCATTCAAGCCGATGAAAACTAATGCATCGTTAGGTTCACATTACATGAAGTGAGGACGACAGTACTGATACGTAATTCAGACATGATAAACAGACAATACACACACCTTTGATATATGTACTCCAAGGCTTCGATGAACTCCGGAGCACTTTATACAAATAAACACTCCGAGATTTACTGACCTGATAACCGATCAATCAGAAGGCAAAATTAGAAAGTCAAGTATTAATGGATAAACTAGGATTGTTAGACACCAACGACTGACTAGTGGTTTTTAAATCATGAACGGGGCAAGTAAACTAAAGAAGCAATCCAATGCCTAATAAACATAAAGGGAAACAACAAAAACAATAGGAAATGCTAAATCCCTAAGGTTCAGGTACCATTTTTAAAGCATCTGAGTTACACCATTCTCATTTATCATCATCATCATTCATCTTGCAATTTTAGCAGAAAAGTAGTTCATTTCAAGAAACATGATATCAAATGATTTTGAAAAGTTTCCCTGCTCAATTGTTAGAAACTTACACCCATTTGGGGTCTGGAAAGCCACAGTCTGCACAATGCATGTTGCAAGATTGACTCAGCAATTTCTCCAGTTTTCTCTGTGGACCTACTTCACAATGTAAAGAAGGTTAAAAAGTAATGAAATTTTCCAGAGAAAATGAAACCATGTACTTTGTATATGCGAGACATCAAATCGGAATGACTAGTTTCAGGATTAGATTACAAGATACCAGAAAGTTTCTGTCTTTCCTTCCTGCTATGACTATGTCTCTCTTTCTGCAACAGATCCTGAAGGCAGGACCCTGATCCTGCTACAAATTGTTAGAAATTGATTCAAAATAAAATAAAATAAATTTATGTTAATTAATTAAGTTGTGGTCAAAGTAGTATAAGTTAGTTGAGACATAATATTTATGTAGTGATATAGTGGGCTGATAGTGCCCTGATTTTCTGCATTTTTAGTTTCTATGTAAGCCTATATATAGGCACGACATTCGAAGTTTGAATTAGTCTTTATGTTATTTTAGTCGTGCAGATTCTACTAGGATAGTTTCCTGATTTTATTCTACTTTGTTATGGCCAAAATATCTGGTTTTGTTGAAGATTTTCTTTAATTTTCGGTTTATCTGTAAGCCTATATAAAGGCATGATCAGATAGAATAAATCGATATAACACGCAGAAAATACATCGATCTTTCTTACTGCTCAAAATTTCAACAAAACCTTTGTCACGACCTTGCTTCTTTTTCTCAACATATCATAATTTGGCAATTCCGAAATTGTGAAAACAGATATGATTATAGAAAAAGAAAAAAGGTAAAGTTGCAGAAAACAAGATCTTAAGAAAAAGAATTTCAAGTTTAAGCACATCCAATCAACTAAAAGAATCCATAACCTATCTTGATGTTGGAAGGCAATTTAAGTCGTATCCTGTCATCCTTAAAAGAAAAACACGTGTTCTGTTCATAAGACACACAAAATTTACCATGATCGTTCTCCTGTGGTGCAGATATCTCTGCCATTATGGTATTTCTCGCACCAAATTATGAAACACTAGCCGCCATCATCTTCAACAAGTAAGATATTGTTCCTCCTGTGTGTCAGGAAAGGAAAAAGAATAGTTCTAAAGAAGCAGTTCGGAGGCATAAACCAACAGCCTCAGATTCATCCAGACATGGGATGTCATTCCAAGACAAAGGGAAGAACTAAAAGGAAAAAAGCTCTCACGATTTGGAAGACAAACCAGAATGAAAACGAATCAGATCAGCTTCTTCTCTGCACCAAAAGGAAAAAAACCTAGTCTTCAAACAAACAAACAAACAAAATTTGCAGCAGCTACAAGAAATATTAAACATTACATCGTTCAAAAACATGAAAAGAACACTCAAAACCAAGAATCTGCAAAAGGGTTCTTACCAAATTGGTGATGCCAATGAAAGTTGGAGTCTTGGTTGTCTTTTTGCCTTGATTGAAGTGTTCCAAAATCCAAACAACGGATCAAACAAAGAAGAAACCAACAGAAATGGGGAACAGAACCAAAAAACCAAAGAATCACCAGAATGGAAACACAAAATGAAAAATGGTTTATGACATGAAGAATCGAATGATATGATTGTTAGTTTTTGTTTTCGGGCAATCGTTGTTTTGATTGCAATCCAAAATAATGGACAAGAGAGAAAGAAGTGGCACAAAAAAAGTCCACTAGATTTTTGGGGTACATTACTGGTTTTCTGCTAATAATCCGACAAAATCCGCCACGCGCTCTCAACAGCACGTGAGTCTCATCTCATTTTTCCTTCTAACACCAAAAGTCAGCCGTCAGTTAATTCGGTTATTTTTTCTCAACTGTACATTTCTGTGTATAAACACATACTAATCTTTTTATAATTGATTGAATTAAAAACAAATTGTGAATGCTAATATAAAGATGTGAATATATAAACATGAGTTTGATCCATATTTTTGTATTTTTTATTGTAGATTTTAGATTTCACATATGTATACTTTTATATATTAGCTTAGCTATGCTCTCTTCCAATTTTCTGAAAATTAATTCTTTTTCTTTTTGAAAATCTTGTTCTTTTTTAAGTGATTCATCTCCTTTGTATTTTTTTTTTCAAGATTTTGATATTCTTAATAGCAATGACTGATATCTGAAAGGGCAAAAGCTAAAATTAAGTTGGATTGGCCACTCTAGCGATTGGAAACAAAGAAGTTGAAGCTGTTTAAACAGCAACTTTCATCGAGTCTTGCATGATTATTTCAGTTCCTCATCTGCCACTTTCTGATGCATCACCATGAAAAGCTGTTCTCCTTCTTTGACTCTTTAGGTACCAGCAGTTGGTGATGGAGTGAAGAAGCTAAGACTGCAGAAATTTGCAGTGTCTGACTTTGATGAGTACTGGACAGAGGAGAAGAAGGAAACTAAGAGCTCATTCTTCAACAAAAACAAACTTTCTCGTCCCATTTGCTAGATGAAGTGGTATAAGAATCAGAAGGGTATGTGAATAAAGTTTTACTTGTGAATGTATGTTGGTGTTCTGGTAGGAATTAAGAGGTACAGTAAAGAAGCTCCGGTAGGTTGCCGCCGTCAGGAAGTAGCGCGTGAGGGAGAGTTTAGATGGCTATGGTTTTATGTCACGATGATAAGCGAGAGCCCTGTCGGCAAAAGTCAACTTAGTGTTAGGAATTTAACTTGTATTGATCAACTGAGGTAATGACAAATGGTAGATTTGGAATCCAACTCGATTGAACTTGTTATCACCCGATTCAACTTGTTAACCTCAAACTAAGTTCAAGCCTTGAATTCAATAAAAATATCAAGCGCAAACCCAATCCAAATCCGTTAATTTTAAACCGAATCTGAACTAAATTATAATAAAAACTTGTGCCAATGTTAGTTAGGTGGCATTAATTCATATATAGGAATTCTGTTGGCTCTCGCCTATAAACACAAATGATAAACTAAGCCTGTAACTCATGCAATTCAACAATTCTAGAAGACATTGTAATTAATAGCAGCAAAACTCTGAGCAACTCAGTAAACTAATAAGCAAACTAAAAAAAGCACATCTATGTGTTTGTTGCCCTGGTGTAAATCTGCTGGCTTGCGTGAGCAGAGACCATCCTGATCAGACCTCTCGCCATCAGCTCCCTAATAGCTTTCCTTGCAAGGGATCCACTAACCTGCAAAATGCATTTGAAAGCTAGTTAGTTCTGAGAGCTCCCGGTAAAGTTTAATGAGTTACGAAAGCATAATGTGGCATACAACGGACTGGTACTCCTAACATGATAAACCAAACCAGAGAAACACAATAGCGATCCTTATCTAAGAATATCCTAAAACAACCAATATTGAATTAGAATGTAAAAGTAGAATTTCCAAGTTACTCAGGCAAACATGAAAGAACATGAATTTTAAGTTTAAACACAGCAAAATGGGCAGAACGAATAGACAAACAAGATCCAAGCTGAATATTAAAGATTAAACCTTGAAAGCTAATAACCACTCCAACACATTAAACAGTAGGAACCCACCTCCACCCAAGATCTCGCAATCAACAAAGCTCAAACCCATAAGCTTGTCAACTATTCACCATCAATAAAATAGGTCATTAAAAGCGAGGAACGTCAATAAAGCTTGTCTTTTTACTCGCCATTAATCAAAAGATGCAAGCAGTTTGCTTTCCACGAAAAGGGTATAGAGAATATCTAGTAAAGAATCGCAAAGAATAAATGCAGAGATGACAAGAGTAAAAAGAAAAAACCCTCAAACGATCCGAGAGAATAGAGGGCGTAATGAGCTTGTATTTTGGGGCTTCAGAGAGAAGCTTGTCGTAGGTAGCTTGATCGAAGAGGACCATGTTGTTGACCTTCTCTTTTTGCTTTCCTTTGCTCCACTTCTTCTTCTTCTGCTTCCCTCCTCCAGACTTCGCCGGCTTCAACGACGCAGCTGGAGCTTTGCTCTTTGGCCCTACCATCTGAATCTGAAGATCGAAACCGTGTCTTGACAAAGGAGAAGGCACAGAAACTAAAGAGATACTCAAGTTATGGCTTTTGTATGCCCTAGTGTTTATAGTTACAGACGACCCACTGAAACGGTGCCGTTTATGATATATCATTTGGATCTCTCTGACAGGCTTGAGCCCAACAAAGAACCTGGTCCAGAGTATCTTCAGCCTAGACAAAGGGTCCCAAGCTCGGTCTACGAAAAATACTTTAATTTTGCCTTTTTCCAATGAATTTTTAAAAATAAAAAAGGGTCATTTTGGTTAATTAATCATTATATAATCTATAATTTTTATTCAATATTTTTTATAAAGTTAATTATAAAAAAAATCTCAAACTTTGATCATTTTTATAATTATAGTCCGAACTTATATAATTAAACAACGTTGTTTCATTAATTAGGATGTGTTCTGTTAACTATTGCTAACATGTACTAATAATAATTGATTATCAATAATTATAAGTCATGTTAGCAAATTTAATGAGAAAATTAATGTCAGGTTAAAATTAAAATTTTGATTATTTTATTGCCATTTTTTAAAATTCAAGATATAATTACAAAATTAATTAAAATTTGAGATTTTTTTTTAATAATTAACCCTTTTTTGTATAACATATTTTTATACCGAAATGATATACACTTAAAATAAGTTTTTGGGTTATGTTCATATTAAAGGTATGATAAACTGATTGTGAAGAAGTACTTGAATCCCATAAAACTTGGTTATTGCACAGAAAGGTAAGAATGGTTAATCCATTCCAAGACAAGAATTCTCATATATTCCTCCAATTCAGAGTCATTTATTCAAAGCTGCCATAGCCAAAGCTTGTAATAAGTATACATCCAACTCCACTAGTTCCATCCATGGCATAAATCGACTTGAACTATATACGGTTTTGAGAAAAAGTTAAATATGCTAAATTCAGTTCTTTTTTTTTTTAATAAGAAGGAGGCCGAACAGTAAAGTTACACAACTAGTCTAGGGAAACAAATTCCCGACAAAT
>JAOTAY010000005.1:1841292-1860714 GCA_025629805.1 Erythroxylum baracoense
AAGGAGCTTGAATGAGAAAGGGATGTATAATCTAGCTCAAAGGTAAATGTTAAATCCTTGATTATTTTTAAGACTAACCCTCCACCTTTCTTTTGCAGGTTAGCAAGGTCAAACAAAGAGGATAAGGATAAGGAGACCTTGGAGACTTTGAAAGATTGAGGTGAATATACCACTGCTATATGTAATTAAGAAAGTGTTAAGATATGCAAAATTCCTTAGGGAATTATGTACTAACAAGAAAAAGTTGAGAGGTAATGAAATGATCAGGATGGGTGAAATTGTTTCTACAATTTTTAAAAAGAAAATACCTCGTAAATGTAAAGACCCAGACATGTTCACTATTCCTTGTAAAATTGGTGACACTATGATTAAATAGGCCATGTTAGATTTAGGAGCATCGATTAATGTTATGCCTCATTCCATTTGTGCTTCTTTAAATTGAGGCACATTAAAAGAAACTAGTGTTATCATACAATTGGTTTATTATACTAACGCTTATCCAAATGAGGTGATTGAGGATGTACTTATAGGTGAATGAACTACTATTTTCTGCTGATTTTATGTGGTAAATATGAAAGATGAAACTTTATATAATCATATACCCATCTTAGTAGGGAGACCATTTCTTAACATGACCCAAACTAAGATAGAAGTTCGTGAGGACACTCTCAAAATGGAATTTGAAACCATGAAACACCCCTAAGGTAACCATTCTATTTTTATGAATAATATGATTAACCCTTCAGTATAGGCAGATTATGATTGTAAGTGTACAAATAAACTAAAAGCAATTTCAACTAAAGAGAAGACTAAAGCTTTTAATATCGCAAGGAAAACTTGTATTGTTCTTTAAAAAATGTTTCTTTATTGCTCTAGATATAAATTTTTTCCACATAAATTACATCCACGTGGGTTTATTCTTTTATGGTTACTAAAGTCTATCCTAATGGTGCAGTATATATTAAGAGTCTGAAAACAAAGAAGACATTGAATGTGAGTGATCATCGACTCAAGCCTTACCCTAAAGAATTTCAAGTGGAGAATGCAAAAGTTTTGATCCCAGAATATTAAGGCCCTGTTTGTTTCCGTTTTTTAAAAGTTTTTTGTTGTGATTTTTGTAAATTAAGAAACTACCTTAAAAATCGTGGTTTGGTTAATCACGCTTTTATATCTCGTTTAGAAAAACGACAACTATTTTACAAAAACTTAAAAATAACTTTTTCGTGACTTATGAAAACAGGTTTCCATCTATTTTGAAACAGGTTTTTTCATAAAAATAACAAGTTTCCCTCCTCTTCTGCGCCGACTTCATCTTCTACGTTTTCACCTGTCTTCCAATATCTGCAAGTTTGTTTTCACATTTATCTCTTGCTTTTGCGATTTCTTGTCTCTCTTGTCCATAACATCAGACCCATCATACTATCAATCCTACTTTCTTGTTTTCTCTTTGTGTTACTCTGAGCTGAGTATCTTGTTGATGAGAAGATCAGTCTTGTTAGTTTGGTAGTAAAAATCAAAATAGAAAAGCTAGGCTTGATGGAAGAGAGTTAGGAATCTAACACAGAATCGTGATAAGGAAAAGAAATATAAAGAAAATCACAGTACTATAAATATAGCCATACTTACTAAAGGCAACCGTGTACAACTGCTGCTTTGAGCATAAACTTCTGCATTTTTTTGTGATAATAAAGAAGATGCACTCTCGTTCTTCTTCAGTTTTTGCTCCCCTCCTATGCTAAACATAACGATGACTTAACTCCTTTAGATAACAATACAAAACCGAGAATAGCCCATAAAATAACATTATATAGCTATTTTCTTGATCTTCACGTCGTTTTATAGAAGAGCAGACAGTTATAGCTGTTTTCTTCTTCCTCACATCTTATAGCTGTTTTGAACTTCATGTCATTTAATGTAGCGTGCAGAGGCTTCTTTGCTTCTTGACTTTTTGTCTTCACGTCAGTCAGTTATTGTTACATGTGGAGGCTATGTTCAACGTTTGTCTCTTATCTTTGATTTATTGTAGCTATTTTCTTCTTGAAGTTGACGTCACTTGCAATCAGCCTGGTGTTGTCTTTTTGCCTTCACACATTTAATATGGCATGTGGTTGGATGTAGTCTTCTTTTGTCTTCACGCATTTAATATAGCATTGAGTTTGATGTTGTCTGCTTTTATCTTCACCCATTTAATGTAGTATGCGGAGGCTTTTGATCATTAAATAATCGTTTAATGTAGTATGTGAAGGCTTTTGATCATTAAATAATCGTTGCAAGTGAATAAAGAGAAAGCAATCAATGCAAAAGGCCTAAAGGGTTCTAACGTATACTATAGAATTGTCAGTGTCAGTAGAGTTCAAATGTACATAAACACAGAGCAAACTCCTAAAGCCAAAAAAACTTTAACGCACAAGATAGTTTAGTATATTTATGGATACCCAAGATCAGCACAAAACCAAATGAAACCACCATTGGTCCACTGCCCATAACACAGAAAACGAAATAAACAAAAGTCTCGGACATGTCGCAATGAATGTTGTTTTGGTACATTTAAATAACAAATGATACAGATCTAATTCTGAATACATTGACATCTTTTATATATTTTTTATTTTTTGTCACATTAATGCTCTCGCCACATTCTCATGGTCTTAATTGAAAGCACATGGTAATGGTTGCATAGAACTCACCTTAGTGCAGGGTTGTCTCTGATTAGTAATAAAGGCATATCTCTGATTTTCTGTTCTGCTTTACATTTTGATCTGATTAGCTTTCACTGGTATTTTAACATCAGAAATGGCTCAAACTTAAATGAGCTTTCATAGGCTTTCTCTTCACGAATATGGGTTGAGACTCTTCTTTAAATACTGTTATTCTCCAACTGTTCACTAACAACATACTAGAATTACTATGTTCTCTAAGGGCTTTGTTTATATATTTTTTAGGTATTTTGTTGTGATTTTTGTAAATTGTTACGGTTGTCACATGTTTATTTTGAACCATATTTAGCATTTAATACTTTGTAAAAATTATTGTGATTGATGTCACTTATATGTTATTGCATTTAGTGATGAAAGATATCATTTGGGAGATTATAGAGGCAGAGGAAGATCTCAAGGTCCACAGGAATTGTTTAACTACAGGCATTCGTCATTAAGAAATGTTTTTGAAAGATGTTTTGGCGTTCTAAAAGCAAGATTCCCTATACTTAAAAACATGCCAAGTTATGATATGAAGAAACAAAAATAGATCGTTATTGCTTATTGTGTTATGCACAACTATATTAGAATTTATGGACAAAACGATGAATTATTTGACAGTTGTGCTGAAAATGAAGAACAAATTAGGGAAAATGCAAATAAAGATGTAAGTTCTCAACTATATTACTCCAGCACAACTTCGAGGTATGTCTTGGAAGCGAAATGAAATTGCTAGGCAAATGTGGAGTGATTATATTATTTCTAATTGATTTACGTTTCTTTTTGTAAATGATAGTACTATTATGTTATTTTCAAGAATTATAGTATGATGGACATATTTTATTGATTAGAATGACTTAATATAATTTCTAATTTATGTAATTTTATTATATACAATTAATGTGTAAGTTTTTAATAATATTTGATTTGGATATATTCTAATTTTAGCTACAATGATAATTAATTAATTAAAAAATATATTGTATTATATTATAATTATTACACGTAAGAATGTAGATACCAAAAAAATAGCAATAGGATGATAAAATTAAACATGTTTTTATTTTTAGTTTTTTATTACAAATCTCAATTAAATAAGTTTTTGTTTTTCAGTTTTTATATTATAAATATTAACTAAACATGTTTAAAAAAAAAAAAAAAAGAAACCAAAAATAAGAAACAAAAATTAAAAATAACAACTGAAAAACAGAGGTGAACCAATCGGCCTTTACTTACTTACTGTGATGAAGTGGGAATTTGGTTGTTTTGGTCTTTAAAGACCGGACCATGAAAGATTGTCTGCCAAGGACAACGTAAGGACAAGTTGTCTTGTGTTTGAGATTCTACGCAGAGAGATTCCTCGCTGCCATGAATCTCTTTGTCACCTTATCGGCAACTCTAGTTCTCGCCTTTGCCATTCTCTGGCTTCACAACCCACTCAAACGTAGGTATCCTTTACTTTACGGGTTCTACGTGCACTACATTCAAATTCATTGCGGTGATGCTTCTTTTTTTTGGGTTGTTTTAAGATTGGTTAAACAGATCGTCGACGTTAAAATCAATGGAACTTGAGGCCGATTTGTTGATAAAGAATGGATTTTTGTTCACCAGCGATGCTTCTCTACCTTTCGCCGATTCCATGGCCGTGCGAGGAGGCAGAATTCTCCGCCTTGGCAACTATTCCTCTCTTCAGGTTCACCATTTTCACGTTTCTGGTTACATTCTGGATTCTTCGGTTTCCTTTCCTTCGTTAGTGTTTGCAGATTTTCTTAAGTGTGGGCAATTGTTGTTTATGCTCGTCGTGTACTTAAATGCTCGGTCTTTTTGGTACTTACTAAGTGAAAACCAATTTTCAGGATTTGGTGGGAAATGGAACTAAAGTGTTGAATCTTGAAGGAAAAGTTGTGGTTCCTGGATTTATTGATTCCCATGTCCACTTGATTTCTGGTGGGCTTCAGGTATATATAGTTCAGATGCCTTTGATCGGCCATTCTGTTTAATAGTGCTCGAGAACATGATCTGTGAATATTTTTCTTCCAGCTTTTCTTTTGGTGGGAGAGTTTACCAATAAGTTTTGAAGGAAAAGTTGTTTCTTCTAATTTTTGAGTTTATCACTATATTGTTTAAATGGAACAGATGGCGCAAGTGGAGCTACATGGTGTACGACAGAAAGATGAGTTTGTGAGGATGGTCAAAGAAGCAGTAAACAGTAACCTCACAGCTCTTTTATGTGAATGCATTTTGTGTTATAGTTATCATGTTGTTTCTGGAACGTCAGACTTCACAGTCATTGCAGATCACCCCTGTTCAAATATCAACATGTTGGGACATTCAGTAGGACACTGTTGCCATGGACCGAGATACTCTTCTGTTTTGCACAATCACTTGCATAGATTTTGTGTTCATCACTTACGATCACGAGTCTTAACAGTTGAGAATCCACAAGTTTTCATGTTGGGGCTCGGAATTATTGCTGATAGTTACTCCTTGCTTATGCTGACAGTAAAGATTGACTATACCATCTACAATTAAATGTCCCCGTGATTAAGCTTTCGAAGTTATTGGCTTTGTTATTAAGCCTGATAATAAGCCCTCTACATGTTTAGAGGTGCATGAATCACTTATTAGTCATAAACCATGAATACGTGATTTGAAAAATAAGTTTCTGTTGATTATTATATTTCAGTCATGGATGTTTTGGGTGTTGCAACCAATTTCATGTATAAAACCTTTCTCAGATTTGAAACACGGTTCCTGGGTGTTGGGTGGTGGATGGAATAATGATCTATGGGGAGGAGAATTACCTATGGCTTCTTGGGTTGATGATATTACACCAGACAATCCTGTAAGAGGCATTTAACTTGTATGGAGACTTGCAACCTGTATAATTTTAGCTTTCGCTATCTTAAGTTCGTTAATAAGGTCATCTTGCGGTCCAGGTTTGGTTGAGTAGGATGGATGGCCACATGGGCTTGGCTAATTCGATGGCACTAAAGATCGCTGGCATCAATTCATTATCTGAAAATCCAGATGGTGGAACTATTACGAGATCTGCTGAAGGAGGTGATGCCTTTATGTTTTAATTACAAACTGTTTAGTCAATCCTTATCCCGGATTGCACAATAACTTCTTCTGCATGATTACTGCACGTTTATGGTCACAGAATCCAGTATGCTTACACTACTTCAATCTGAAATTAGATTTCGTGACCATCATCATGCAGAACCTACCGGATTGTTAATCGATGCTGCCATGAAATTGATCCTTCCTTGGATTCCGGAGGTTTCAATTGATGAAAGAAGGGAAGCCTTGCTTAGAGCTACCAAGCTTGCCTTAATGAGGGGCGTGACTACTGTTGTTGATTTGGGAAGGTACTTTCCCGGCTCTTCAACAGAGCATTCTTGGGAAGATCTTTCAGGTTTCCTTTCACTATTTTCATGATGTTGTATTTTGTTTGAAATGTATCAATTTATTTCCATTTTGGAATATTATTCTAGTGAGAAACTTAATGATGATAACATATACGAATTACATAAAATTGAAGTTGAGATTTTAAAGAGAGCCAGCCTTTGTGCTGTTCTATAAAGCAATGTCCATCAAACTTAAAATTGACTTTTATTGCTTGGCTCAGTTTCATCTGGGAAAAACCTGAAGATGATTCACTTTTTAGGTTCCAAGGTTTTGTCCCTTTCTTTTCCAGCTTACACAGAAGTTCTCTTTAAACAATACTGAATATGGTTCCTGAAAAGAAGCTGCTGCCATACAATGTGTGCATATTCATCTTTGATTATCACTCTTTTTGATACTTCCACAGATGTGTATCAATGGGCTGATTCCTCGGGAAAAATGAAGTTCAGGGTTTGCTTATTTTTTCCAATGGAAACATGGCCACGATTACTCGTAAGATTTCTTGAATTTCCTGTGATATTATGATATCTAGTCATTAACCTTTAAGATGAGCGTTCAAATATTTGTTACCTTGTTAGTTTTGTAAGATATGGTTATCCTTCTACGTTTTACTTCTTGTCAAGGCACTTGACAAAATCTTGTAAACTTTCCCAGGATCTCAAGAAAACAGGCGATGCACTGAGTAACTCGATTTACTTGGGTGGTGTTAAGGCATTTGCTGATGGATCTGTAGGTTCTAACAGTGCACTTTTTTATGAGGTTAGGGCCAATTTGCCTAAGACATCTATAGCTCAATTAAGTGCTAGGTTTTTTATTGAGTAGTTCAAACATTTGTATCTGACTCAATGGATAGGCTATATAGCTCCACACCAGGTTCAATTTATGCATCTGTTTGTGGCTGTAACATCAACCAGCTTTCCTTTTTATTCTTATGTTTCCTTTACATTTTGTCAAATAACTAGTTTGCCTATTTTTGCAGCCATACCTTGATGAGCCTCACAATTATGGCTTACAAGTGACAGATCCTGAAGTGCTTCTCAATATGACTGCAGCATCAGACAGATCTGGACTTCAGGTTCATTCTTATTTTATTCCAGGGCTTTCATTGAACTACAGACATTTGCAAACTATATAATAAATTTTGTGAGATTGTTTGGTACATCTCTATTGGTCCGTAAGCTTTGCCTTAAGTTTGTTTCAGGTTGCTATCCATGCTATTGGTGATAAAGCAAATGATATGGTCCTCGATATCTACAAATCTGTTGTTTCAACTAATGGGGGGAGGGATAGAAGATTTAGGGTAAAGCTCAATGCTCTAACATAAAATGGACAACATTTCTTGTCCCTTCTGAATCAGAACTTTAGTTTCAGTAGTTATTATCTTTGTACTTTGATTTTCCTGATGGAGAAAAATGCTTGCTCTCAGATTGAGCATGCCCAGCATTTAGCAAGTGGAACAGTTGGCCGATTTGGCGAGCAAGGGATTTTCGCTTCAGTACAGGTTCTTTAAACCCAAGCCATTTCTTATGAAATGCCATCTTAACTTGTGACAGTTTGTCGGGATAATGAACTGGATCCAAGCTTTCATTCTTGGTGTCGTCCAATTCCTAGCAGCTTTATATATTTAGCGAACATTTTGAACTTATTCTCTTCTTTACAATGCTATATTTCATGGAATCCCGATATATACAAAGTTTTAGAAAGAAGAGCTTAACAAAAACTTACATGGACTAGCCAGAAAAGAAAATGAGAATGAGATAAGAGAGGGATTGATTGTCTCTGTATCATATCTGTACCAAAGTCAAGGCTGTGTATTGACTCTATATCATGTTTATGTCATCCTCTTAATCATGCCTATCTAAGCCTTAAAAAGCCATTTTTCCCTCTACTTATCCTGATCATATGATAAAATAACGTTCCCTTTCATTTACTGTTTCTTAGCCTGCATACTGTTTGTTATGCGCAGCCCCAGCACCTATTGGATGATGCTGATTCTGCTGAGAAGAAGCTTGGCTTGGATAGAGCGTTAGGGGAATCTTATCTGTTTGATTCACTTTTAGCTAGCAATGCTCAGTTGGCACTGGGTTCAGACTGGCCGGTATGGTTTGAGCATTGCTCAGCTTTTGAAATAACTGATGGCTTAGCTTACACTGCCACAATCACACATGCAGAGTGTTGCTACAGGTTGCAGATATCAATCCATTACGGAGCATTCAAACAGCGATGAAAAGAATACCTCCTGGTTGGGAAACTCCGTGGATTCCTTCTGAACGCCTGCTACTGAAGGACACGTTAATAGCGTAAGCTGAATACCTTTCAAGTGAAATGTTTCCCTGGAAAAGGAAAAAATAGTCTTCTGTCATTTTCTTTTCTTGTTTTTGCTACACCATCGTCAGTGTTTGCTAATCCATGCTAAATCTCTGCCGTGTCCATGGCAATTTGGGGGCAGGCACACTATTTCAGCTGCTCGTTCGTGCTTTCTTGATCACGAATTGGGTTCATTGTCTCCCGGGAAACTGGCAGACTTTGTGGTCTTATCTACCAGTTCTTGGGATGAATTTTCAGCAGAAGGATCTGCAGATGTTGAGGCAACTTATGTTGCTGGTGAACAGGCCTATCCTTGAGACAACCCCTAGAAGAATCCAAACTACTTGGCGTGGAGTCCCTGTTACCATTGGAAAAAGGCTTCAGGCAACGTGGTATGGAGTTCTTGTTCCATTGGAAAAAGGCTCCAGGCAGCTTGGAATGAACTGTACATATGAAAACAATGGAGCAGCAAAAAGCAACTACTCAACTCTAGTTAATATGATGCATTTTCCTGATTATTTTCAGGATATTGTGCTTCCAAGTAGTGCTAAAATAATCTGATTGTTGAGAACAACAATTTGAATCTCGTATCGTACCGGCTAGAAAACAGTACGAGATTAGAGTAGGTTAGTACCGGGTATAAATATCGGTCGGTACCGGCCAGTATTGATAACACTGGCCAAATACCAGTCAGTACAGAAAATTTTGAAAAATATAGGGATTAAATTGTAAAATTTTCAAAAAATTTGATCCCCCCTCTCTTTTTCTTTTTTTCAAAGTTTTTTAATTTGTTATTTAATTAATCTTTTATTGTGATTTTTTAATTTTTAGTTTTAAAATAAAATAAATATTTTATTACTAATAAGAACTATACATTAAATAAAAATTAAAAATAAATTATTTTATTTAAATTTATTTTAATCTTTTATATAACATTTATTAATAAAGTATTAATAAAAATATTTTATTTTTAAAAAATAAATAATTTAAAATTATTATTTATAAACTGATATTTATTTTATATATTTTTAATTATTAAATCAATTTTTTGTGAAATATATTTTTAAAAATAAATTTAAATTTAATTATATTTATTAATAATTATTAAATTAATATTATAAATTAAATTAAATTAAGATATTTATAATTTTAGTAATAATTAATTTTAATTAAATAAATATATAATATATTTAATTGATAGTAAATTAAATAATATATGTTTTTGTTTCATGTTTGAATTCCACTTGGTTATTTCCTTGTCACGAACTCCTGTTGTAAATTATAATAATTTGAGAGTTAAAGATATTTATTATTTTTTATTGATTTTTTGTGTAATTATTATTTATTGTATAATGAAAATTGAAATTGTAATATTTTTAAAACTTTATATTGTTCTTAATTTTATATTTGTATGATAATGATTGTCTTTTTTCATATATATTGTAGTTATTATTTATATATAAAAAATTTGAAAATTATTTTTATTTCATATAATTGTGATTATTATTTATTATTTTGATTTTTTGAGATAAGGTTAAAAATATACAATACAACTTTACAATATGATAATGGACTATTTTGTAATTTTTAAAAAAAATTACGGACTATTTTATAAATTTAAAAAATTATTCAAAACGGTATATGATATTAACAGGTACTAGTACAGTATTATATTAGAACTCAATTCGCTACTAAATTTGGTACGATGTTCGTAACATTGATTTAGAATTATATCTCAATCACAATACAATTTATGGTTTTCTTTTTTTGTAGTTATGTCACTTTTCAAGCTATTTTCCTTAAAAATCCTCATGGCTCCAGAAATTTTCTCAATAGTAGTAGGACTGTAGGAGTGAAAAAGACTCCAAAGCTACCGGACTTGCAATCAAGGAATCATATTTGATTATATTAAATTTCCATTTTAAACGGTAAAATGAGAAATTGGAGAAATCTGATGTCCAACCAAATCTAACTTATTAGATTGTGTCAACTCGATTTGACAAAATTTGAAAATATTCATATTCGAGCACTTAAAGTTCTATCAAATTAGAAGACTTATTAAACTTTTCTTGAATTAAAGTGACTGAATCTAAGTCATTGTCATTACTAATCGAAAGAAAGCATACCTCATTTCTTCTTCTTCTATACTATCGAAAAGAAAATTTGAAATCAAGTAGGAATGCTTTAATGAGTTTCAACTTTTCAAGAGGAAGAAATTTTTTTATTGATGATTTTCTAATTTTTTGAAATATTTCTTAGTCGTGGATGTTTCTAGCGGCCGCGTGAGACTTTGAAACTAATGAAAACTTGGGGTTGATGAAAAATTGAGGTGGAGCTACTGTCTCAACGTTTCATTGTTAGCTACGGAGATATTGTCTCATGTCAGGTAAGGGTGGGCAAAAAAACCGAAAAACCGAACCAACCCGAAAAACCTACCAAATTGGGCCAAACCGAACCAAACCGATGTGATGAATGGTTTGGTTCGGTTTCGGATATTGAAAAACCGACTATATCGGTTCGGTTGCGGTTTAGGCAAAATTTTTTCCGAACCAAACCGATCAACTAAAAACAAAAAAAATTGTATTTTTTTATACTTCTAACTCTAAGTATATAAGGTAAATTTGCAACTTTGCAGGTATAACAATCATCCAATAGGTTCTAAAATGAAGTAAAAATGTTGAATATGTACTAAAATTGACCTAAATTTTAAGGCCCAAAATTAATGAAATAACCGAACCGAACCGAACCGTACTTCGAACCGAATCGACGGTTTCATCTTAGATTCGGTTCGGTTTGGTTTTTTATAAAATAGAATAGATTATTCGGTTCGGTTCGGTTCAACAGTAAAAAATTGACCTAACCGAACCGTGCCAACCCCTAATGTCAGGTATGAAAAATATCCAGATTCCAGATTCTTCGTAATCCTGTGAGAGCGAAATATAATCTTTAACAAAAATTCAACCTTTCTGATTAAATAATTATCTAAATTTCACGACAACACCTTTTCCAAGTTGTTTAGATCTTTTGCTGTCCATCCAATATATATATAATAGTCAATAAAATCAATCGTTTACACTTGTTCTTCAATAATGGTGATGATGAGTTCGATAACTGCACAATCGTCATCTTCGTTGACATCTCCGTGGACGATCCCGAGGTCTTCTTTCGTAAAAGGCGTTCCTTTTCCTTCCAAGCCGTCGGTCAGCTGCTGCCGGGCAGTTCCCAAGGTCTGCTGTGGCGGCGGCGGCGATTCCCGGACTCCATTCTCAGCCGCCGAGCTCAAGTTGGTATTGCATGACGCATTGGATTCTCATGGAATCGACACCACGCATGCCAGAGTACAGTTCTTTCAATTCATCTTTCTTTTCATCACTTTGTCACCTACCCTTTTCTTTCTTCTTTTCAGATTGTATGAAAGTTTTCATCTTTTGATGGATGAACATGTCAAATTTGTGGTGCCCATTTAGGATTTATGAGTTTGATTCATGGTGCAGGAGGGCAGGAGGGGGTTTTTGTCACAGATTCAGAATTTGTCTGATGTTGAGCGGGAAACGAGCATTAGCATCAATAGGTATGTTGATTTGGGGAAAGCAGCTCTGTATGTAGCAGCTGAAGATGACTCCTTAATATCACACTCCTCAGTGCCCCTCCCTGTTGATGATTTTATTGAAAGATTGGATGATCTTTCTATGGGTTACTGCACCAATAACACCTCATCTTTCCACTCTTCACCTGAGAATTTCCTGGATAGTTTAGAGAGATATTTGTATGTCAAGAAGGTATGTCTCTAGCTAAATGAGTTGAGAATAGAAAGTGGTCGTACTGATGATGTTCTTCTCTGAGTAGCATAATCGATTTATTTCTCTAGGAAGTGGTCCAAGCTATTTTGAATCATTTAAAGAGTATATGAGCAATGAAACTTCAGTTCTATGTTATTGATTGTTTGATTTGTTAACAAGTTTCTCTGCAGCAGAATGTTTGGTCCAAGAATGGTCTTCCATAACTTTGGATGTCTAGTAAAAATCTGGTGACTCTCTTCATTTTGGTGTATTGGTTTTTTCTCTTCAGGGTTTTCGGAGGACAAGTGGGAGGAACCAATTGGAGCCACGAGCTCTGTATCTAAACTCTGTATGGGATTCTTCCTTGAGCTTGAAAAGTTGGAAGCTCATCGTGAAAGTTACTGTTATAATAGTGTCGATGTTCTAAGTTTATTTCAATTGCATTACATTGTGCAGGTTCTTACACATCGATCTGGTTCGGCAGTCATGCTTTCACTTATATACTCTGAAATCCTTAAAATGCTGCGCTTATGGGGTCTTTTGGAGTTTGATTGTGAGATATATTTTCCTCATGATCTTCATGGTCTACCCAGAGGATACCACAAGCTGAAAAGCAAGGATTCTGATACAACACATATCATGACTTCCCAAAGTCTGCTGGAGGAGGTAATTCCGTTTTTATTATTAAGTAGAATTCCAAGTTTATATTATTCTTATGCTTCTTTTATTGCTAAATAAGGATCATCCTGTGATTTTAAATCGACTTATCAATGCTGTTGCAGATAAATCTTGTTGGATTGACTTCTTTAGCCATGTTTTCTTTATTAAATCAGTTTGGCTTGTACAATCGACATATTCATGTCATTTTTTGTTCAATCCCGGTTTGAATTCTTCTTTCTTTCTTTTAATATTTTTCAAATCCTGATGATATGCTATGTCTACAGGTATTAAGAAATTTGAAGGAGGCTTTCTGGCCTTTTCAAAATGATCTGAGCAAGAGTTTATTCTTAAGGGCAGCACGTGCAGCTAATTGTGTTGATAGATCAAACAATGATGAAATGAGGTACTGTCTGCAAATGCATTCTCTGTTGTATGGCCCATCCTTTTCTGCCCTTTTATTCCCTCGACAAAGAGCAGAAACCTTGCAGGAGGGTGTTTGTTTGTTGTTGCTCATGTTAAATAGTAACTGTCGTTTTGTTGCAGTGGCTTTCACCTTGCATCTGCAAAGGCTGCTCACCATAGGCTTGACCGTGGCGTTTGGACCAGTGTACGTTTTGGAGACATGAGACGTGCATTATCCGGTAAACATGCTGATAATATGAGTTGAATTCTTAGAGAGATCTTCACTACTTCTTGCTTATGGCCCTAGACAAGTTTCGAATTGACTTCTTTATACTTGTGATATGTTGATTGTGGAAATGTTTGTCTTGCTTCTGTAGTTGATTCTGGGCTGTTTATCCTTTTCCTACCATTTCCATACAGTTCTTAATTATTAGGGACACCCGATGCTCTGGAGCTGAAATATCTTCTGAGTCACATATTTCTCATGTCAAAATTTCGCTTCTTTTACAGCATGTGAACGCCTTATACTCCTGGAATCTGAACCAAAGGAATTAAGAGACTACAGCATTCTTTTATACCACTGTGGATTATATGACCAATCTCTCATCTACTTGAAATCATATCAAGAAACTAAGGTGCAGTTTACTGTTTTCTGAATGTTTATAGAGCATTCATATCCTTCAAAGTTTTTGTGGTTTCCTTTAGTTTTCTCAAAACCCAGTTCATTTTGATTGAATTGTTACAGAATTCTGCCTTGCAAACGCAATCACCAAGTAAGTCCAGCATCCTGGAAGAAGATGCAGTTGAGCAACTAATGATCCGGCTCAACCTTATCTCGATGGAGGACGGTTGGAGTAAGCCTTCAAAAGCTAGAAATTTTTTGGGAAGTTACACTGAGCCATGGTAGAGTCAGAATCTTCACACATACAAACACACACACAACTGGTACTAGAAAGCCTTCAATTGATTGTTACAGAACTCCCCAAGTTTCAGTTGGTCAACAACAAGAAGACGGCAAGGTCCGATTGTCCAACTTGATCCTGAATAGTTAGAGCAAGCAAGCATGTGCAGAAGCTCAAACAGTTCAATGGACTGCCAATGTCATTATTGGTAGAGGATTAATATAGTATACTACATCTAACTAGATTCTGCATTGAACCTGAAGTGGAAATATATCTGTGCATTGGGACTACTGAATCTTTGTTTATCAAATATTACAAATTATTTCTGGGACTATCCGGAAAATGCAAGTAGAAACACCTCCTTCACAAAACTGATCTTTACCCGATAATTTACATTTTACTGCAGGTTTTACCGATAAGAAAAAAATTCTGCTCCTAATAAGTCCTTGCCAGTGAAGCAGGATTCCTGAAGAAAACTTTACTGACAACATGTTCAAATGGCTCAAGAATGTCAAACTGTTAAAACAGGGTTGGAGGTATTTCTCCAGAGTTGGTTTCTGAAACAAATCAATTCATTCCAATGGCACCTACCTTAAGCTTAATACCTTGTGATTCAACAGTTGAAAGAAGTTGGAGAGTGGTGTGCTCTATAGCTAATGGCTATTTCATGGCTTATCTGTGGGTAAAAGTAAAATGGATTAGGTCCAACGCATGATAAAAAGCTCCATTACCCCACCAACCCACCACCAGCAGACAAACCTCACTAATCAACTCGTCCATCTCATCGAGTTTGATAAATTTTCTCAATTTAATAAATTAAATTTAAATTAGAAAATAATCAAGTTTGATAAATTTTGAATTTAATAATTTTTTATCTAAAAATCATCACCAATTATTGTTTTCTTGAAAATGTATTAATTATTAAAAATGGAAGTTTTGGTTCATCGTAGCCTCTTTTTTCTTTTTTGTTTTTAAGTGCAGAATACAATTGTTACTCCGCCACCAGAAAAAATGGCGGATTCAAAAGTAACCAGTACTAGCAACCACCACCAGCCACCGCCATTAATTCTCAAGCAGATTCACCGAAATATGTTAGGCCTTCACAACATCTTCCTCGTCGCTCCACCCTCTTCTTCCTTTCAGCAACCTGATCAGAACCAACACCACATCGATGGTCAATGCAATGCTTCGAGCTCGAACGGCCAAGTGTGGACCAATCAAAAGACGAGCTTTTTTAAAGAAGACGCCGTTATTGATTTGGAAGGTAATGAAGACAGTTATATTACATCCAGAGTTTGTAAAGATTGTGGGAATCGAGCGAAGAAGGAATGCGAGTATAGGAGGTGCAGGACTTGTTGCAGAAGCAGAGGACTTGCGTGTGCCACTCATGTCAAGAGCACGTGGGTGCCTGCTGCACGGCGGAGAGAGAGGCAGTCCGACGTAGGCGGAGATCGCGATCTCTCTACTGGATCTTCCTCTGGCGGTAAAAGGCCAAGAGAGTACGTAGCAGCCAACTCTAACAGCTTTAGTACCTCTAACAACAGCTCTCTTCATCAGGGTACTCTTCTTCTCCATCTCTCCGAATCTGAAATTCTGATTCTATCTTGGTGATGTTTCTCTGTACAGTTTTTGATGGGATCGAATTGATCCTCTGTCTGCTCTGTTCCGTAAAAACTCTGTCACTTTCATTTGATTATTTATCTGATTCATCTCATACGAAATCAAGTTGCTTCCTTGATTCCGAATCCATAGATGCGAGCTTCAAGCAGGCCTTACCGGGTCAAGTTCGGGCACCTGCCGTTTTCAGGTCCGTCAGAGTCACTGCCATGAATGACGGTGAAGTGGAGATCGCCTACCAGGCTATGGTGAAGATAAGTGGGCATGTATTTAAGGGATTCCTCTATGATCAAGGGATTGCTGAGAACGATGAAGTTCCATGTATCTCCCCAACTGTAAGATTGCTTTAGGACTGCTTTAAGGGCTCCCTGGAATGCCATTGTTGACCTTTGGCTAAATGAAAAAAATCATTCTAATGATTCAGGTATCACTTTCATTGATCTCTAAGATGAGTAGAAAGTCCGATGGTCTTGTTAGTAGGCTTGGCAAAAGGGTTCGGACTAGCCTAAATCTAATAAAAGGAATTTGAATTTCAGGGTTAGGCTACCCAACCTGATTCGGCTCAACCCGATCTAAACTCAATCCAAACTTATTGAATTGACTTTGAACTTTGATTGCTAGTTAACATTGGGGTTAGAGATGAATTGGCACATAATCTCGGGCCTTTTTATTTGATCAAAGACCAAACAATCTGACTCTAAACTTGAAATCGAGTTGAGATTCTTTGAAGCTTGAATTCAAAATGACGTCATATTGATCAATTAATTCTTCAATTTCAGTCCAAATCTGATTAACTTGATCCTGATTAACTGAATTTGAGACGAACCAAATTGTCATTTCTGTCATCAGCACTAGTAACATATGTTTGTTGTTTAAAATGCTATTTATTCCTATGGAGAGGCATTGGATTCACACTTTCCATAATTCACATTACATCATAACATCAATATGTCAATAAATCTGTAAGATTGAAGTGCACAGAAAGTCAAATGAATAAGAATTTCTTGCACCCAAATTTCATCACCAAAAGTTGACAAACTCTAACGAATATAGAAACATTCCATCTTCTCAAAACCTCAGAATCTTTCAGATTAATTGGCCAAAATAACACCAAAAGAGAGGAGGTTTCAGATTAGTGTCTGCTAAAAATATTTCAGCACTTTGAGAGGTTCTACCAACTTACAGATTTTGGCATATCCAACGATTTCTCTTGAATTTCCTTATAAAGCTCACTCGTTTTCTAGGTTCCATATTCACTTTCTCTGTACACAGGTTAGGTATCTTCTATTCTTGCTAGTTCTTCGATGTCTCCAAGCTCTAATCAACCTGGAAGTGTTCCTCAGCTCATGCAGATCTTCATCCATTAACAGAACTCGCACCGACCCATCTCCTGGTTTTCATAATCAACAACCCGACCCACCTGCACAAGAAGCCTCTCGCAGATATGGAGGAGTACAGTCTCTTGTGTACGGTCCTCAGGAACGGTTGCATCATCGTGTGGTGTGTTGTGGCTGCCGTTGTAATGATGTTTGGAGCTGTCCTGGAATTGAAGACTTTTCTCCAGGAATGGCACAAAGATGGCTATTCCAAAACTCGTGTCCTGTCAAACCTGTTCTTATACATAGGTTTCGTCTTCTTCTTCAACATTTTCTGGATTTCTGCTGTGATTCAGTGCGTTCTAACCTGGAAGATAGTGACCGCAGCTTCTCCTAAGATTACACCTATTGATGATAGAGTGGAACTATACTTCGCAGCTCAGCCCCAGAATCCTCAGCCATGATCATAATGTATATTATTAGCTCAGGATTTGTGATTAGACTGGATTTTCTCGACGTACTAATGGTTTCAATTCATTCTATGTTTGTTGTTATTCATTAAAATAATTTAATAGATAGAAGGTCTGTTTTTATAATTTTAATATTTAAAATTACTTTTTGGTAATTTTAAAAAATATTTTTTCAAAAGTACAAATCTTTTATTTTGAGTTTGGATTTATAATGACTGTAATAATTACTAAACAGTTTTTAAAAATAATTCTGAGATATTCTACTTATGGATAATATCTTATCAAATAATATTCTTATGATTAATATTTTTTAATTTTCTTATAAATAGTTATTAGCAATAATTAAAAAAATCCATACTAATTTAATCATAAAAACTTTGAAGCTTTAACTTTCCTATTAGATTTTTAACTTTCTGGTTCGATTTAATTTAATAACTCTTTTTATTGAAAATGATCCGTTTATTAATTAATATATCAATTTTTGTAAATTAATAAATTTTTATAAATTTTTATAAATTAATTAATTTTTATTTAACAATCTTTTTTCAATTAAACTTCAAAATCTTCGATAGATAAGGACAATCTATTTTAATAATATTTTGAATTCTTTAATTTTATTCGTTAAACCTTTTATTAAATCTTAAACTTCTTATCTTCTTGATTTAAGTTCCGATCTTGTTTTTAAAATATTCATTATTAGAGATTCTATTTAAGCATAGCATTTAATCAAATAATTTCCTTATTTATAATCTTTAAGAAATCTATTATATAGTTATAAACTACCTTTATAAGAGGGAACCAAGAGTTGGAACAGGGTAGGAATAACAAAAGTGGAATAGCTGATTTTAAGGGTTATAAGAGATACTCACTTGTTTAAAGGATTAGATTTTCTGTTTTAGTTATGATGTTTCTATCATATTCTATTAAATCTTATCCAGATATTTATATAAAATTCACATAAATATATGAATGAGATTTAATAGAATAAAGTTGGAACATAGTAACTGGAATATTGAAGGGATTGTTTAGGCACAATTTTTAGGAAATTTTTAACAAACTTTTGGTCTTAGTCTTCTTAAGATAGGAATATAATTATCATAGCAGTTATTAAATTAACCAAATAATTCCCTTATAAGGGTTTTATTTTAAATAAGTATTAAACTAAGTAAATATAATTTCTCCAATTACTAGGATAGTTCCCATTAGAGTAATCATATCTTTGGGTATATATAAACGTTAATCCAAATCTCTTTTTTCTTTGTGTTCTATAATATTGCTTTTATGATTATATGTTCATTAATTTGTATTAATTTTTGTTTAATCAAAAAATTTTTGTTAGATGGCATCGTATAAAATTTATTATGTCCTCCAAAAAAAAGAAAAATACTTTCTTTTTGTAATTACAATATAAATAATCTAAATTCAAGTATTCAACTTGTACGAAACTAATATTAAAAATATTTTTTTTATGTTAACAAACGAGTTTTTAGTGAATATGCAATTTAAGGGACTCAAACCTCCATCCATTATAAATAATCATTAAAAAGCTCAACCGATTTTGCTAGTTTAAATATAACAATTTTGAATAATCTATTTTTTTAGTTTGGTTTTTAATGTTTTGGTTCGATTTGCTTTAATAACTCTTGTTAAAAACAATCAATTTATTAATTAATCACTACAAGAAAATTGCGTATTCGTGGCGGAATATTTCCGGCGGACAAAACTTCGTCGATAATTACCGACGGAACGTCCACACTCCGTCGGCAAATAGAATGATTTACTGACGGAAAAAAAATCCGTCGGCAATATTGTAGGAAAAAATTTGGCGCAAAATCTTCAACAGAAAATAGCGACGCCAAAGGTCT
>JAOTAY010000005.1:1860814-1916835 GCA_025629805.1 Erythroxylum baracoense
CGTCGGTAAGTTTACCGACTGTATTAGAAACATTCCGATGCTAAATTTACATACGGGTAAGCCACCGGTCGGTAAATGTTGCGACAGAACACATCGGACGGTTGGTAACTTTTCCGTTGATGTTACCGACGGTTTACCTTTTCGTCGGTAATTTTACCGACGGTAGACAAACGTTCCGTCAGTGAATTTAGCTACGGCCGAATCTCCGATGTTTTTGACCGTCGGTTTATTTCGTCGGTAATGTGGTATACCGACGGAATATTTCTCTAGTCCGTCGGTAATTTCCGTCTCTAATTCACTATTTTCTTGTAGTGAATGGTTAACTTTATAAATTAATAAGGCCTTATAAATTATAATAAACTAATTAATTTTTATTTAACAATCTTTTTTCAATTAAGCTTCAAATTGTTTGATAGTTAAGTACAATATCTTTCAATCATATTTCAAATTCTTTAATTTTATTTAATCTTTAATCAGTTTTATAGTGGTCTAATATGTGTTAGAACCTTTTAAACCTATAACTACGAGTTTAATACCTGAAAAGTTAAGTTTTATAATCTAATAAATCAAGTTTAAATTGATTATATTTTGTAATAATTTAATGATTTTACTCTATAAATTTAAAAATTTTAAATAAAGAAATGATATTATTTTAAGACTACACAATTAATACACATAGTTTTAATAGAATCAAATTTCAAACCCTGATTTCAAACTCAATTCAAACATAACCTTCAAATTGGTCAAAATAATTATTAATATTTGATTTTCTACTAGATTATAAAGAAAATTGAAATAAAAGACTGCCAATCATATACTTTATACAAAAGATTACATCTTCACAACTCCTCAAAATTTACTCTTCCTTCAAATTCAAACAAAGCCTAACTAGGTTGGATCATTCCCATTATTATCCTGTCTTCTCAAAGTTTCTACTCTTTCAAGAACCGTTTTCACTGCTATATCGAATGCATCTTCAAGAATTTCTGATTTAGACCTGAAATCTGCATAAATCACCTTTGGTATAAGTCTCAAAACATCTTCTCTTTTAGCCAATATGTCATTCTCTGACACTTGAAGCAAGGTCTCGTTGATCCTGACCTTCCCTTCTTTTACCAGGTCCCTTGGTATGAACACAGAATATTCAGTATAATTCTCTGGCAAATGCCATATGTACTGTGTGTAAGCTGATCCTGGATCGAAGAAAACTGGAATGCACCCTGATAAAATGGACTCAAAAGTTGATCGCCGAGTAGGCGAGTCTCCTGGAGGTTGCAAACAGAAAACTGAGTCCCTGAACACTTTCACAACTTCGACAGGATTCTCGCAGTTGTTTCCTGGAGAGCTGCAATCTAGTAGCTTGCATAAATTTCCTGAAGCTAAACACTGCTCTATGATCTCGTTTCTGATTGAATCGTTCCTGAAAGGTCGTGGAGCTCCTGAAAATGAGAACAAATAGTGTCTCTTCTGGTTTCTCATCTTCATCTGCCATTGATGTACCTCATCTTCACTCGAAGGATGAAAGTGTGTTGGATATGGCACTGCAAATTCATTTTTGCTCCAAGGGTTCGTCGACTCAATCGACAGGACCGTCATATTCATGGACTCTGGCAAGTTCAGAAGCTTGCTTCCCCAATCCCAGTCATTATCGGTTGGTCTTCTGAAATCAGACGCAATCCTTCCTGTCACAAAGAAATGGTCTCTACCCCACAATTTTTTCCACTCAGGTCGCTCTCTCACCCACCTGGTGAGGTTAAGACCCAAAGCATCTCTCGTCGAAGCATTATGAGTCCAAAGGAATCGACCAACGTCAAGACCTGCAAAGAATGGAAGAAAAACTGCAGAAGCTGACGATGAATCGTTTGTCAGGCACTTGTACTTCTTCATTCTATTACGAAATATGATTTCTAAAACGAATTGGTTCGTCTGGAACCAGCTCTTCTCGGACAAAACACCCTCAGAATTCTCAACCTGACGACCAAGACCCGAGTTTGTCAAGTAGGGGCACATGTCATACCATGGTCTAAGCAACCAGCTACAGTTTCTGAGTAGATCATCGTTGAATTGAGAAGGAAGATCATGAACATATATGTAGCGACCTGAGCAAGACTCTGAGTGGTCATCAGATTGGTTCCTGGACTTTTGAGCTACACCAAGTGAACATGGTTTCAGGACACCCGCCAGTCTAGTGCACAAGAAGGAGAGATGAGTATTTCGGCCATTTAGAGACGAGAAATGGTGAGATCCATAGAGGAAGAGCAAAGAGAAGGGCAGGAGAAATATAAACCAAAACAGCTTTCGATGGCTTGTGATTATCGGTTTCTCCATCGCCCTTCACTTTCACGACTTCTCCAACACTAAAATGAGACTTTATAAGAAGAGGTGCAAGATGTTGTTCATGATGATAATTTTATATAGTCTAATAACTCAACCATTGTTATATTTCTTAGGATTAATTATATAGTTTGACTTTTTTATTTCAATCTTTATATTTTAAAAATTATTATTTGTTTCTCTATAATATTATTTAATTATCATATACATCAAATTTCTCATATTCAATTATTATTTTTATTTATAATTCTAATCCGATGGTATTTTAAAACTTAAAAATCTTAATACTACATCGTTTTAAATAGAAAAAAAGATGAATAATGAATCATACAATAATTTATTTTTAATTTTCAAAAAAAAAGTTAACCATATATTTAGTCATATTCCTTCTTGAGTAGGAGGTTTGGACCAAAAAAAAAAAAAGAACAAACAACCAAAATTTCAAATTTTGGATTGTTGGGATAATTATAATAAAAAGGGCTTAAACAAACATCCAAAATTCATTATAAATAAGGGCTTAATTATGAATAATAAGACATAAATATAAGAATACAAGCGCATTTGTAATAAATTATGATAGTAGGATTTAGGGTTTAGAGTTAACATTTAGAAATTAGGGTTTAGGATAAAATCCTACTAAACAACATTATCATTCAATTCTTATTTAGCCTTCACTTAAAAAAAATAAAATTACATTTAATTCAACCAAATAATTGAATTATATCTATAAGTAATATATATTTTCCATGTTAAGATTAATCCATCCCTTAAACCAAAAAGTAATTAACCAAAACCCTATTTAATGTCTCCTTATAAATATTGCTAGCTAACCTTCAATCTTTTCAAAGTAAATCTAATTTGACCTCTTATTCATTTATTTTTATGTTAGAACAAAATTTATCTTTTATGTCCAAGGAACTCTACCAAGTTTAGCCGATTTGCTTTATCAATATGAAAAATTCTAGTTTTTTAAAAATATATAGTGTATTTATTTATTTTTGTTTGACTATTATCCACCTACTTGATGTTTTATAAAAGGGTCTTATTGAATTTTCACTCATAATTTAAATATGATATGAATTTAATAATCTCATAATTAAAATGACAGTGACAATTATGTTTGAAATTCTTTTTTTAAAAGTCAACTATGGCGATGTACTCTTACCTATTATAATTACATTCTTAACAATAAAATCAATGATTTAAAAAATTAAACTGGTCTAACTGCAAAATATTAAATTAATTAACTTTTCGGTTAGGTTTATTTTAATAATATTTATGATTTAAAATTAATTATATGTTGATTTTATGACAGTATAATATTAGTTAAATTTTCAAACCTTAAATCTCTTAATTTTTAATCTTAATTTTTAAATTTTGCATAAAAATGGACCAATTCTTATAAATTATAACTTTTAATAATATTAGAACTCATTCACTTTGTAATATGAACTATATATATATATATATATATATAAAATTCTATTGTCAAGCCAATAGACGGAAAAAATGACAAAAGAAAAGTCAATTAGCGTACAAAGATGGTTAACTTCAAGACAAAAAATATAATAGAAATTAAGAGTTTTTTCATAGTTTCTTCCGATCTCAATTGGGGTTGCATTCATAGGAAAAAGCACACACATTTAGAGCATATCTTGTCTTTGTCTCGTGTTATTGTGTGTCTTGCCAACGAACATAAGCAAGCTGCCATGTTTGAAGCTTAACAATGCAGGCGACAAGCAAAAACCGGTATTCCTTCCCCTCGTGGTGCTTTTACCAAGTCGCATGCATATAGCTAGTATACTCAATGGTTTTTTTTTTTTTTAAACTCCTAATGTATAATCTTAGGATTGACAAATCAGCTATTTAAATTAATAAGGCGAACCAAAGTCAAATTTAAACAACCGATCTGGCCTGTTTCAAAATCAATTTAATCATCACCATAAACAAGTAACATTAAGAGCTTTAAATATATATTTTTAAAATTAGTAAGGTAACTTTTGTTTAATTTGAATTATTAAATTGATAGAATTTTAGATTAAATTCAAGTTCGAAAGATGGATTTAGCTCATTTTGAAGTTGATTCCATTAATGTCAATAACTGCGGCTTTGGTAGGCACCAAATTCGATGCCTACCAAAGTTGAGTATTTTTGTGAGTGTAGTTTTTTCTTTGTAATTCTCCAATTTTTTCAGTAATAAAATTCTTCTATCCTTGCCCGTGATTTTTACTCTAATTTGAAAGTTTTTTACGTAAAATCTTTGTGTTTATTATTATTCCTTCAATCCTATTTAGTTGCGAATATGATCTAATATGATCGATTTTTTACAACAAGTAGTATCAGAGCTAATGTGTGTTTTTCTTGAAATTTTGGAGTATGCTCTGTGGTCGCAGTTTTGACTGATTTTCTACATCAGGAAAAATTTTCTTGAGAAAGGTTCATTTGGTGCGGTGGAGCTTTTGTATGGTAGTGTGGAAGTATATGTCTAGGAAAGTTCTGGTTAAGAAAAGACTTGGTACTTAAGTGTATCCGTTTGTGACCCACCTCTTTTTTCTGGGAACTTACCTGATGCACTATTCACGTATATGGTACTATTCACATATGGGTACTGTTCATACATACAAGTGCTATTTACATAAAATAGTGAGAGCTAAATTTTGTTCGTGATAGAAGCAATGGCAGCAAAATTTGAGATTAAAAAGTTCAATGGGAGTAGTTTCTCGTTGTGAAGTTGAAGATGAAGGCCATTTTAAAAAAAGATAATTGTCTGGCGACCATTAGTGAACGACCAATTGGAGTCACAGATGAAAAGTGGAATGAGATGGGCGGGAATGCCATTGCAAATCTTCATCTGGCACTAGCAGATGAGGTGTTGTCAAGCACAGAGGAGAAGAAAAAGGCAAAAGAGATTTGACATCACCTCACAAAATTGTACGAGGCCAAATCACTCCACAACAAAATTTTTCTGAAGAGGAAACTATACACTTTACGCATGGCAGAATCCACTTTAGTGACGGAGCACTTAAATAATTTAAATACTATATTTTCCTAACTCACATCATTGGGGCACACAATAGAGATAAGTGAACGGACGAAACTTCTACTCCAAAGTCTACCATATTCGTATGATCAACTCGTCATTAATTTAAAAAATAACATAGACACTCTAGTCTTCGACAATATTGCAGCTGCTATTCTGGAAGAATAGAGTAGGCGTAAAAGTAAGGAAGACAGGCTAGCAAATTTGCAACAAGCAGAGGCCTTGACAGTGATTAGAGGAAGATCAATAGAACGTAGCCCAAGTAGGAGTCCTAGTTATGGTAGATCAAAATCCAGAAGTAAGAAGAATTTGAAGTGCTACAATTGTGGCAAGAAAGGGTACCTGAAGAAGGATTGTTGGAATCTGAATAAGAAAGATTATATTCTTCAAGAAAATGCGGTAACTACTTCAAATAATGGAGGTGCAATGGTCTGTGAAGCGGCAACGACTATTAGAAGTAAGAAAAGATTTGATGATGTATGGCTTCTTGATTCAGCAACTACTTTTCATATGACCTCTCAAAGAGACTGGTTCCATCAGTATGAATCTGTCTCTGGGGATTTGTATATAGTTGTAATGATCAAGCTTTGAAGATCGTTGGTATCGGCACCATCAAGCTAAAGATGTATGATGGGACAACTCAGACTATTAAAAAGTGCGTTATGTGGGGGGCCCGAAGAAGAATTTGTTGTCTGTAAGACAACTAGATGATCTCAATTTCAGATTTGAGATTCAAAACAAGATCATAAAAGTGATTAAAAGAGCGCTGCTATTTATGAATGCAGAGAAGATTGTTGCAAATTTGTACATATTGAAGGGAGTAACTTTGCAAGAAGGAGAGGCATTCGTTGCTGTAACTAGTCCAATTGAAAAATCAGTAGTGACGTGGCATAAAAAGCTTGGACGTATGTCAGAACAAGGGATGAAGATACTTGCAGAGAAGAATCTACTTCTAGGTCTTATAAAGGTATCGCTACCTTTCTGTGAGTATTGCATTATAAGTAAGTAACATCGATTGAAATTCAACACATCAAAGTTCAGAAGCAAAGAAATTCTAGAATTGGTTCACTCTGATCTATGACAAGCACCAGTTACATCCCTAGGAGGAGCAAATTTCTTTGTATCATTTATTGATGATTATTCGAGGAGATGTTGGGTGTTTCCTATCAAGAGGAAGGCAGATGTGTTTCCAACTTTCAACTTTTACAAAACACGGGTAGAACTCAAATCTGGAAAGAAGATCAAGTGTTTGTGGTCAGATAATGGAGCAAAATATACTGGTTAAGAATTTGATGAATTTTACAAGCAAGAAGGCATCAAAAGGCAGCTCACAACGGCATACACTCCTAACAAAATGGAGTAGTAGAGTGGATGAATAGAACTATGTTGGAAAGAACAAGAGCGATGTTGAGAACTGCAAGCTTAGATAAGAAATTTTGGGCAAAAGCAGTCAATACTGCCTGCTAAGTGATGAATCGAGCTCCATCAACTGCAATTGAGTTGAAGACACCGATGGAGATGTAGATTGGTAAACCAGTGGATTATTCCAATCTCCATATATTTGGAAGTCCTGCCTATGTGATGTTCAATGCCCAAGAAACTATGAAGTTGGATCGAAAATCCAGAAGATGTATTTTCTTAGGATATGCTGAAGGAGTAAAGGGGTGTCGTCTGTGGGATCCAACTGTCCACAAGATTGTTATCAGTAGGGATTTTATTTTCATAGAAGATAAGGATCAAGAGCAAGCAGAAAATGTTGACACAGTACAAGAGAATCAAGAGACTACAATAGTACACATGGAAAGGGAATTTGAACAAAATGATTCTTCTGAAACTGAACCAGAGCACGAGGAGCAAGAATCAGTCGAATATGATGTTTCAGATACTCAAAGAACAACTTGCACAAGAAGAGCACTGAGCTGGCACTCATATTATATTATAGAGAGCAATATTGCATATTGTCTTTTAACTGAAGACGGAGATCCATCAACTCTTCAAGAAGCAATGAATAGTTCATATGCATCTCAGTGGATGGCAGCAATGCGGGAAGAAATTGAAGCTCTGCATAAGAATAAGATATGGGAGCTGGTATCACTACCATAAGGAAGAAAGCCTATTGTCATAAGATCAAACGAAGTGGTGATGATCAAGTGGAACAATATCATGTTAGATTGGTGGTAAAAGGATATACTCAGAAGGAAGGAATTGACTTCAATGAAATATTTTCCACTGTGGTTCGACTCATTACAATTCGAGTAGTCCTGGCGATGTGTGCTACATTTGACTTGCATCTTGAGCAGATAGATGTGAAAACTGCATTTCTTCATGGAGATCTTGAAGAAGAAATTTATATGCTCGAGCCAGAAGGTTTTGAAGAAAAAGGGAAAGAGAACTTGGTTTGCAAGTTGAACAAATCTCTGTATGGTTTAAACCAGTCGCGGAGATGTTGGTATAAGAGATTTGATTCCTTCATTATGAGCCTTGGATGCAGCAGACTGAATGCAGACCCTTGTGCATATTTCAAGAGGTTTGAGAAATTTGATTTTATAGTCTTGTTGTTGTATGTAAATGACATGTTGATAGCAGACCCTAACAATGATCATATCAAAGAATTGAAAGCACAGTTGGCTAGGGAATTTGAAATGAAGGACTTGGGACCAGCAAACAAGATTCTAGAGATGCAAAGTTACCGAGACAGAAATAATAGGAAGATTTGACTTTCTTAAAAGAATTATTTGAAGAAGATCTTGCGGTTATTCAACATGCAAGATTGTACGTCAATTTATACCCCTCTTCCTGTTAATTTCAAGTTATTCTCAAGTATGAGTCCTAGCAATGAAAAAGAGAGGATGGAGATGTCTCGAGTATCATATGCATCAACAATGGGAAGCTTAATGTTCGCTATAATTTGTACTAGACCAGACATTGCATATGCAGTGGGAGTGTTTAGTCGATACATGGTGAATCCTGGTCGAGAGCATTGGAATACAGTTAAGAGGATTCTCAGATATATCAAAGGAACCTCAGATGTTATGGAGGATTAGATTTTATTGTCAGAGGATATGTTGATGCTGATTATGCAGATGATCTTGATAAAAGTAAATCCACTACAGGATATGCGTTTACACTAGCTAGAGGAGCTGTGAGCTGGATTTCAAAACTACTGTCAATTGTGGCTACGTCAACAACAGAAGCATAATATGTAGCAACTACACAAGCCACAAGTCAGTAAAGAAGCAATGTGGTTGAAGATGTTGTTGGAAGAACTTGGGTATAAACAAGAGAATATTACTCTATTTTGTGATAACTAAAGTACTTTACATCTTGCAAGGAATCCAGCATTTCATTCAAAGACAAAACACATTCGAGTTCAGTATCACTTCGTTCGTGAGAAAGTGGAAGAAGGAATGGTGGATATTCATAAAATTCATACAATGGATAACCTAGCAGATTTTAGGACAAAAGCAATCAACGCTGACAAGTTTATGTGGTGTCGATCATCGTGTGGCTTGACAGAGACGTAAGCAACATAAAGCGGCAAGGTGGAAAGAATTGTGTGAAGATATGATTGATTCTCAATCAAATCTTCAAATGGGAAAATTGTCATTACCTGCAGCTTTGGTAGGCACCGAATAGTTGAGATAATGAAACAAAGATGGCTGGCCAACTTCTATGAGTAGTGCAAAAATAAGAGAGACGTGAGGTGAGAGAGATAAACAAGAGAGAGAGACAAAAAATATGTGTGTATTTTTGTGAGTGTAGTTTTCTCTTTGTAATTCTCCAATTTTCTCATTAGTAAAATTCTTCTATCCTTGCCTGAGATTTTTACCCTAATTTGGGGGTTTTTTAGTAAAATCTGTGTGTTCATTATTATTCCTTCAGTCCTATTTAGCTGCGAACCTGCTCTAATCCTGTCAATTTTTCACAACAATTAATTCCCACAACATTATTGAAATCATGTCGTTTAGTCAAGTTCATACTAAAGAAAAGGCCTGGCTGCATTCTTATAGCATTACAACAAAAAGATTAGTTTTCAAAAAGTAGTTTAATTCATAGAATAATTCCTTCAAAAAATTTAATTCTACATATTAATTGTAATAAAAAGTTCAACTCAGTAATAGTTAGGTAGAAGTGAATATTAATGAAGAAGCAAAAGGATTATACCATAATTTAAGAATTAAGTGAATCCTGCTGATATGCGAGATTTGAGGAGATCTAGTACGTAGTATATAGTCTTATCTATAATCTCAAATAACTCACATTTAAGCAATTCTAATAAGAAGCTTACAATTTAATAATTAGACAAATCCTTTTCTATTCTCTCGTAAGTACCTGTTAATATTGCCTTAAACCTTACGACGAAACACATTTTATTGTATTGGTCATATCAAATTATAGTAAAATTCAATTTTTTTTTAGTTTGAAAGAGACTTATCTCTTTTATACATAACAGAATTTTGATGTAATTCTGGAGAACATCGACTTAGTAATGTACATAGCAATTAACAAAATCATAGTAATGTTTGAACTTTGAATACTATTTTTTTCAAGAATTCGTTTGCAAGTTGTCAGTTGGCCTTTGGAGCAAGCTTTATTCCAAATTTAAAATTGAAAAACAAGAATACCTGAAAAAGCAGTCCTGATTTCAGGACTAGTGCCACAGCTTAGGATGGATCGAGTGTTGAGGACGAGGAGAAATCATATCCTTCAAACACTCGAAGAACTCAATGCGGGCAATTTCAGAAGCTTGCCAATGCCGAAGAAAAAGCCTGTGAGTTTGAATTTCAGCCCTGAAACTTCTGTGCCGTATACCCTTTGCAGTGACCAGAACTAGCTTCTCCAAGTTCACTGCCTCTGCCATGAAAAATCTTGCCAGCTTCAGTTCGTAGCTATCAAATTTGTATCCTGTCAGCTTGATGTACTTCAACGAAGGTAGAGATGGACGAAAGAGCTGAAAGTTGAAACGTTGGTGCAATTCCCAGAAATGTTTTCCCTGGAAACCATATTCTAATAGCTGCAATTTCTTGATGTTAATTATTTTCGAGTCACTACACGAGGACCGGAATTACAGAAGGTTTAGATTAGATTACTTACGTCAATGAAAAGATTCTCCAACCGCGGGCAATGGTGGACAAAAGTGACAATATCATAAACGCTGCAGAAAGAAGCGCCTTCCATGTAGAACTGGAGTTCTTTCAAGTTCTGAAAACAGTATTGCATTTCATGCAATGTGCCATCTACAATTCTTGGACTTAGAGCCTATTGTTATTCATCGACCAAGAAGTCAAGATAATTTTTGAAATATAAAAATTAAAATAAATGGTCAAACAAAAGAGAAATTTTTAATCCTCCTTTTTCCCAACTCATCTTCAAATCTCTTAAAATCAGAAAAAAAACAGAGAACAAAAGATGTACCTCTAGAACAGTGGCAGAAATTGTAAGAACATAGATATGGGAGAGATGATACACAAGCTTCCTCAACATCAATGGAGGAGCAAATCCTCGAGAAGGAGTTGCATATAATATGACATCCTTCAAATTGCAGATATCAGTAAACTTGAAGAAGCAAACACCTCCATAGTACTGAAATGCACGCAGAGATGGTGAATCAATCTCGATTTCTACTATGTCCTTGCAGCTCACCACCTTCAACGTCCTGAACCCTTTTTGCTCCAGAGCAAACACTTTCAATCTTTCAATTCCAATACAATTTATCAAATCCAAGGTCCCCAACAAGAAGCAAGTCGAGAATAGAGCATCAATGAGCCTGGAGTTCACGTACATTCTCCTCAGGACTATGGTGCTCAGGAGAGTCAAACCTGACAACTTTGGTGGATAAGTAACCTGACAAAAGGTAAGTTTCAGGGTTTTCAGGGACTGGACGTCAATGAGCTCCAATGGAAGTTGAAAAGGAACATCCGTAAAGAAATCCAGATCAAGCTTTTCCACACCCTTTTCAATGGCTACTTTGAGCCACTCACGAATCAACTCCTCCCTCTCAAACGGATCGAAATTCAGCCGCAGACTGTCTATCTTCGGCCCTGAATGAGACTTGATAATCCTGTCAACAAATGTTATAAACCTGGAGAGTTCATCGTCCCTGACAAATATCAGTTCGAAACAAAGGTTTCTGCTGAGAACCCATGTTTTCCTGAATCTTTTTGCCACGACTCCAAGCTCCCTGGCATGTTTAACAGGCAAGAAACTGAAAATATGCTCAACAAGTTCGTCAGGAAGATGAGGAAGAGGAGGAGGGAGGGTTACAACATTCCTGTAAGCATCACGACAATGGTTATAGGAATGAAACGGTATCCTCCTCCTCTTCTCTGAAAAGATTGACATTGTCATTAATGGTTTTCTCTTTCAATATCTGATAATAATACTTAAGAAGAATCCATAAATTTACATGAAGAGGGAAAAAAAAAAGGTAGTTGGAGAAGAAAGTTCAGGATTTTAATTTTTCTTGGTCCAAGCAGTCTGGGATTTAATGTTTTCTCATCATTACAATTTGCCTTAATGAAATTGGGGTCCAAGAAATAGTTTTTTTTTGGGTATAATTTGCCTTTTTTTTTCATTCTTTCTTCAATCCTATTTAAAAGGCAAAATGTATATTATGGTGTCTTATTTATTACATTTCCTAGGCATAATTTGCCATATATTAATGAATAGTATTTTTTAATAATGATTTTAATTAAATCCAACTGATTTGGCCGGTTTAATCGTAAAAATCTTAAATCGTCTAACTTTTTAGATTTGTTTTCAAATTTTAGGTTTGATTTACTTTAATACCTTTTGTTGATAAAAATCAATCAATTTATAAATTAATCGGTCAATTTGTATAAATTAATAAGTTTTTCTAAACTAAAATAAATAAATTAATTTTCGTTTAACATTTTCTTTTTCATTTCAACTTCAAATTTTTCGATGAATAAAGACAATTATAATTCAAATTATTTAATTTTATTCAATATTTAGCCGGTTTTATAGCGGCCTAATAGCGATTAAATTTTAAACCTCTTGTTTTACCGATTTAACCTTCGTTTCGATTTTTAAACATAGATTTTAATGATTCATATGCATAATTACAGATGGAACATATTAATTTTCAATTTGAATAAATAACTCATTAATTTCAATTTGATTCATAATTAATAAAGATTTAATATTTTATACTTAATAAGTGAAATTTTCCTTTAGATAAATAGCATTTATGATTCCATTATCTTTGTTGAAGCACTACATGTTTGTAAAAATGAAAACATGAATGTCTTAATGTCGTTATTTGATATTTGCATTGGCCTCATAATTTACAATTTCCTTTATTTCAAATTCTTTTTTGAACATTTATTAAGATAAGGTGGACTATGAGCACCATTAGTTATATCATTACTTTTACCAGATATTTATGCATCTCAACTCATAAACATGGTTATGGATTCCATATATAGATTTGTAGAGAAAAAAATATCATAAAAGATGAAATTATTTTAAAAATTATATATCTTATTGCTTTGAATTGCTTCAAAAAAATTTTATGGTATTAAACATTATAAAAATCAATCTTTTATTAATGTGTTTTAACATAGACTATTACATGATGATATTCATAATAGAAACGAAACGAACATGGCAATGCATGTGAAATTATGAATAAAATGATAAATTAGTTTTGTTTTAATTAAAATTAAGGACTAAAATTTTTAGAATTGAGTATTCAAATCTAACAAACCTTGAATATAAACTCGAGTTTTACCATTCGTGATAAATTGGTTGGATTCTAATGGATAGCCTCAAAGTTAATTAATCGAATTCGGATTCAAATATTCAGTCTCGATCAAATTCGGGTTTGAAAATATTTTTTTGAACTCGAGCTTGGACCAGCCATTGCCAACCTTGAGATTATGTTCCCAACTAGTTACTGGGTCATTGTAAGTCATGTATCATATCTTTTTCTGAAGGTAGAATAAGTTAGACTAGATAATATTAGTTCAAGAGTTTTTCCTGGACATCAACATCAGCTTGCTGTAACGAGTACGAAGCCATATTTGTTTATTCATGATGATCAAAATTCCACATGATCCAAGAACATGAAGACATATAAGAATTCAGAAACTTTCTTGTTAAATCCGCTTCATGACAATCTCAAAGAAGTTTATCCCTGAAGCTTTTGGTGATTATTGATCTGCACACATCGGTAGGTAACTAAGAAGACTAGCATAATTCAGCTCTACCCTCCATATTCTCCATCTCCAACTTCATGGCATCAAGCAGTTCCTCAAAAGTTTGCAACATAGACACAGACACAGACAAATCACAAACTCAGTCTCAGTCGACCTCATGGATTGAGAAACTACCGCGTGAAGTTTACTTTGATGTTCTCTCAAGACTGCCCTTCTCATCACTCCTCGAAAGCAAACTTGTATCCAAGCGTTGGCATGCATCAGTGAAAGATCCAGGTTTCGGTAACGTGCACGCCGTGCGAGCATCTGAAAGAAATCTCTGCATCTTGTTCTTCTTTGACTGGCCAACGAGCAAGCTTTACCTCGTAAACATCGACCAGAGGAAGAATGGTGGTGCTTTGGAGACTGCAAAGATCCTTAAGAACCCCTTTGGCCCTGCATTACCTGACTTTGAGTTGGTTGGCTCTTGCAATGGATTGATATGTCTCTACAACACCGAATCTGATGATCAACTTTTTGTATATAATCCCTTTGCTACTGGCCATAGGATGCTTCCTAGAATGAATACTCGTTCAGATTCAAGAGTTTCAAGGGTGGTTTTCGGATTCGGGTTTCATCCAAAGACCAAGGAGTACAAGGTGATAAGGATAGTTTACTATGCACAATTCAAGTATGACTTTGCTGGGGCTGTCCCTGAGGCTTTTGTGCTTAGTTTTAGCAATCCCACATGGAGAAACATTGGAAGAATACCTCATATGCTCATAGGCCCAACATCAGAGGCACTTGTTAATGGAAAGCTACATTGGTTCGCTATAAAAGGAGAAACAAGTTACAGAGCTATAGTATCATTTGACATTGAAACAGAAGAGTTTCAATTAGTTCCACAACCAGATTGTGACATTGTGAACCCCGGAGATATTCAACTTGTAACTTTACGTGGTTGCCTTTCGGTAATTGTTGCAAATGAGATATGGGTGATGAAAACTTACAATGCGCAGGCCTCATGGAGCAAAGAAATTATAATTGGTGATTATGTGCCTCCAAGCTATAGGTTGGACATGGCTCCTCCTTTCCGACGTAAGAAGAACGGCTATCAAGGAAAAGCTTTGAGAGTCTTGTGTGCTTTGGAAAATGGAGAAATTTTATACTTGTATCACAGGAGATGTCTGGTGTCTTACAATCCAGTTTCTCAGGAATTCAAGGATCATAACGTCCAGGGGCTCCCGATTGAATTCCAAGCGATCGTTCATGCGAGCAGCGTTATTTCAGTCAACACAGTCCTAGGAGAAGCATAAATGGTAGAAAGCAATCTCTCAGTAGAAGTACCGGTGGAATAACCTCCCATCTCTGTTTTTAAATACGTGCTGATGGTTGATTTTAACGATCAGGTCTGTTCATGATCTAGTATATCAGTAGTGATGAACACGAGCTTTTTTTCTTCTTTGTACTCAAGAAATTGGTTCTTCTGCACAGAACATGAAGAACCAATTTCTCCTTTCTTTATTCAGTCTCTATACTCCTCTTTCAAATTATAGAGAGATATCGTGCAATCTACAAGAAAATTAAATCAAACTTATCTTTTAAGTTCAGGCCAAAGAGGCCAACCAAATTTGAAATTGCAAACCAAAGACAAGAGTTCATCTCTTCAATTGCAATCATCACCATGAGAATCATTATACAGCAGTGATGTCTCAATTATTAATCGCAATCATACACACAATCAATAAACATACTTTAGCACTTACTTTTGAGTCGCAAACTAAATGCATACAAGCTTATAAGAACTTGCTTCAGTTTCTCCTTAACCTCTGGATCAATCAAATTGCCATCACTATCAAATTTTGGTGGAGGTGCAAACGCATTCAGGAAGAATTCGGGTTTGTTGATGAAATGAAGGTCAAGATAAACACCAATTTGGCGAAGATGATACTGTGATCGTCCACCACCAAAGCCACCTCCGGCACTTACCATAGCAGCAGGTTTATCTGCCCAACAATTTGGTGGTCGAGATGCCCAATCGATCGCATTCTTCAAAGGAGCTAAAAATTGAATGAAAAAGAAGAACAAAGTACATGAAGTAACTTCACTGAACCTAGTAGGAACTGTAACCAAGTAACACCAAAGTTTTTTCACTTTTTAGATATTTAGTTTTAAGTGTGATGGTTTAGTTTAAGATTCCTAAATCTAAACCTGAAAAAACTTAATCTATCTAGATCAATTGCCAGAAGGCAATTTCTCAGTTTTTGGCTACATCTTCATTGCCGGTAGGCACAAAGACCTACTTTCTGAATTTCAGGATAGGGCTGCTATACCCTATCATATATGAACATAATTTGACAGCCAACTTCTAATTCACAGCATCTGCAATACCAAAAAATTTGCATTTTGTTGCTAACCAAAATTTCTTACACGATTTGGGCACTAAACGGTCAAAATTTTCCGAGTATTTTACAGCAAAATCATGCTTATGTCTTCCCAAGACTTCCAAGAAGCTACCTTTGTCTATAAAATGAGTGCATTTATCAGCTAATAATAACAATATAGCAGCTTTCTAATAGAGATTCCTCTGTATCTGCATTCGCTCGACCTAATGAGCGTACATGGGAGACCGCTATATGATGTGTAATCCAAGTCTAATTAGTCTATAGTTAACAGGAAAATAACCGTACTCGTTGTACCAAGTGTATATTAAAAATATGAAGATAGATCATAAAGCAAAAGACTACCAGTAACAGAGTAATTGTACTCAGGGGACGCGAAGAGGACACTGTCAGCTTCAAGAATCTTTTTCCTGAAAGCTTCAACAACTGGTGGAAATGTACCCCCAACTTCAAGATCCGTATTCAACATTGGCAATGGAGATATATCTATGTCTTGAATTTGCAGACCCTGTACTGAATCTTTGCTCAGTTCAATCGCTGCAAGAAGCACACCAAACCCACATACCGAATCAACTCACAGAATAAGTAAAATCCCAATTTTATTAACCACATATTTAACCACCCATTGACAGAACCCCAAAACTAAGTTCCAATCTTTAGCTTCAGGGACATATTAGGTGTTCAAAATGAATCGAAAGAAAGATCAAAGACGCAGTCTTTACACATTCATGAGACGGTTTCTGAGGAGGAAAGGTACCAGAGCGAAGGAGGCCATGGTTGAAAGAGCCTTTGCGAAGAGACCCACAAATGGCTGCCACTTTAATCACTGGTTTTACAGCTAGCGCCTCCATATTCTCTTGTGCATGGACTCTGCAGTTTAATGGGATACAAGGTGTTGTTAGGGAAGGGAGCAGACCCTTAATCCTGTGCCATCCATCTTCGTTCACACATTCATATCCTCCGATTAATCATTTCCTATTCTATTCTATTAAATTACATACACACTTATCTGGGTTCGAAATAAATGCGCAGATATAAAATTAAGTGGCACGGTTAAAAGTTAAAACACCCTAATAAAAGGTGCTCCAACCCGTGACGTGTTTGGATTATTGGATAAAAGAAAGTAGAATAGGGCTGGCAAAGAACGGAAGAGAGGATCTTCCCCGTAAGAAAATGAATTTGGTTATATATATGAGACAAAAGTACAGGACGACCAGACTGGTCCCACTACACATCCATGAATTGTTTGTTAAACTTAAAAGATTTTATTATCTAAAAAGGACAAAAAGTTTGAATCTTTACTGTCCATCTTGGTCATTGATCTTTTTTCTGTTGTTTGATTAAACTCTTTATCACATTAGGCTGAAATGTAGCTGCAAATTAAAGAAAGATAACACTTGAGGTTACATTTGGCTTTACTTGATACTATACTTGTTCTAGAGGTTACATTTGGCTTTACTTGATACTATACTTGTTCTAGTTAGTTAAACAACATTACAAAGTTCAATGGTTACGATTAATAACGTAAATAACTGTATAAATTCATGATTGCAATATTACAGAAAAACACAATTATGACTTTGCTAATGTTTATTATGGTTGTGTTCACATCTTCATTTCATGGCTTTGATATGGTCTTCTCCGCTTGATTTTCTCTTAATAGCTCAAGATTAGACACTAAATTGGAACATTTTACCTTAAAGTCAGGCAATCAAATCAAAAGGTAAGGAAAAAAGTAGGTACACACGATTAATGTTTCACTTTCTGTGATTTTCGAGAAAGTACGAACATTGTTGCGTTATAGATCCAACCTAAAAATAAACAAGTGAAATGATGATAAACTTCGAGATTTTGAGTTATTTCTTTCCCATAATTGTCCGAAACTATAAATGAGTGGTTTACTAGTTATAACAGAAGCGCATTTGTACACAAGTGTAACGCCAAACCGAGTAAAGAACCAAACTTTTCTGCCAAAAACGGGCACTGGACCAAAGGGACACGGGAAAGCACAGAACTTTCTTTCTTGTCTCCGATCAAAACTCAAGATTTTCGAAGAAAACTAGGAAAGCTGTCGTCATTTCTGTGTTCCCCACGTCACGGTACATCCCATGTTTCTCTTTCTCTCTCTGCCACCTTCTTTCTATCATCTCTATATATGTACATATCTATAATCCTTCAAGACTCTGAATGTGAGTGTATTTCGTCATTTGAATGCTGAAGCTTCTAGCTGTATTCAATGTCTAGAACCGTACATTGGCTCTTTTTGTGTATGATGTGTGTTTTCTAATCGCATCTGCGAAGCAAGGCCCCCACTTACTATTTTTCACATCTCTGGTTTTCGTTCTTTTTGAATGTGTTGGTCAGTGTCTTGGCAACGCCATTTCCGTTTTCAAGGTTCCTTCTTGTTCCTGGAATTTTCTTTTCATTTCATGGTACGTTTGTTTGGGAATTAATTTTTCTGTTTCTTGATGTTGTTGTTGTGCTTGTCAATCAAATTTTCTCTCTCTTCCTCTTGTACTTTGCTTTTTTCCTCTCTCCGCAAATGAAGTGGACAGACTGGGACTGTTACAAGTTGTCTTTTTTTTGACTTTCTTTGGTAAGGTGTGAAACTTTTTCATTGATTTGACATGTTCACAGTGTTCTTAATCGCATTGTTATTTGAGAGTATGAATACTTGTGCAGCTTTCATTGAATTTTCTGTTAATATGGCTGTTGAATTGGATTCCTTTGATCCATTACTTGGACGTGAAATTGAACAAATTTTCCTTTTTCTTTTCTTGTTTCCTTTCAGTTTCTTGAACTGATCTTTTTGAAGAAACTACTGTAGCATCTTGCATCTTTACAGAGTAGATTGCAGGGTTTTGAAGTAACCTTAGTTTCTTGTTAATTTGGAATTGTCTGAATTGGCACTGGTTGAAGATTATCTGTATTACTTTCACTGATTCAGCACCAGAGCTTATATTTGTCTGGATATTCCCTAATGGTAAGCTGGAACTCTATATTGTTACCATTTAAATCCAGCATCTAGCATTGATTCCATGAATGTTGTTCTGGGATAAGAAGACTTATCATTTGTTCTTATAGGGTGACCTGCAGATAAGACATTCGATTGTTGGGAACTCGGAGAATCTGAGATCTTGATTTTATTAATCAATATCCGGTAAGGGAAAGAATAATGGGACGAGGCTCACCGTTTCTACTGATTCTCTTGGCTCTCGGTTTTTTCTTTGCTACCTACAACTTGGTCACCATGGTAATGCACAACAGAGCTAGGATGCATGATAATTCTGACACAGAGGTGTGGATTGATCCCATTGTTGAAATGCCTCAACATGCAAAAGAACCGAAGAAACTCAAAATGCCCTTCCATGTGGCCTTAACAGCAACTGATGCTGCATATAGCAAGTGGCAATGTCGCATTATGTACTACTGGTATAAGAAGAAGAAAGACCTTTACGGGTCTGATATGGGAGGATTTACACGAATTTTGCACTCAGGAAAACCAGACGACTTGATGGATGAGATTCCTACTTTTGTTGTTGATCCTCTTCCAGCAGGCATGGACAAGGTGAATTCCCCTTTGTTCTTTTTCTTTTACTTGCTAATCCAAGGATTTTCTGCAGTACCACTTATTCTTCGCCAAGAAATCTTAGGCTAACTAATTTGGAATGTCTAGTTTTCCAAAAGGAGGGATTGACTTGTGAGCACTCAGGAAATTGCTAATCGTGTTCCTAATTACCACATGCTCGCAACTGAATTCCGGAGTCTACTCATGATTGCTTATTATGTGATTCACATGTTTTTCAGTTCTTCTACATTATTTATAAATTTGTTGAATGAGCTTATCTTCATGATGTTTCCTCTGACATGATTTTCAAACCAGGGATATGTCGTCCTAAACAGACCTTATGCTTTTGTTCAATGGCTCGAAAGGGCTAATATTGAGGAAGAGTGAGTTTTCGATTTTAAATGATCTAGATTTTGACACTCATTTCAATTCCATTCTTTATTAAAACTTCTGCAAATGTTAACGTTTGCAGATTCGTACTTATGGCAGAACCTGATCATATATTTCTAGGACCCCTTCCAAATTTGGCACATGGGATTCATCCAGCTGCTTTCCACTTTTTCTACATCAAACCTGCTGAAAATGAAAAAATCATAAGAAAACATTTTCCAGTGGAGAATGGTCCGGTTACGGATGTCGATCCTATTGGCAATTCTCCTGTTATAATCAAGAAGGTTAAAACTCTTCTGATTCCATTACCATGCCTTCATAAATTTAAAATTTCTTCTGATTACGTTACCAATAAATTGATCTGGTGCAATTGAACTTATCCTACTTGTCATCCTCATTTCTGTTATTTTTGGACACAATTTATTTCTTGTTCTGTTCCTTGTATCCATAATTACCTGCCACAACTTGTCTACTTGATTGAAGATTTACTAGTTAGAAATCTTCTGCTCAGGAATTGCTAGAAAAGATCTCTCCTACATGGATGAATGTTTCGCTGAGTATGAAACACGATCCTGAGACTGACAAAGCTTTTGGATGGGTGCTAGAAATGTATGTGTAGTTGTGTAAGTGTCCATCTACATATTTCAAACTCAATCTTAAGGATTTTTTAACACTAATGTTTTCCTTTGAACTAAGGTACGCATATGCTGTAGCATCGGCTTTACATGGCGTCCAACACATTCTTCGGAAGGACTTTATGTTGCAGGTTTGATCTGAGTCACATTTTATGTGTAGTTATCAATATCATTTCCTTTTTACTTTCTGGTTTTGATACCTTAACATGACACACTCTAAAAAGTTCCATCTTGCCAAAATTTGCAGCCTCCATTTGACGGGGATACTAGGGGGAAGTTTATTCTACATTACACTTATGGAAATGACTTTGACTTGCAGGTAACCTATACTCTTCCATTGTACTCCTGAATTCTTCGGCTTGTAATTAAAATCCTGCATCTGTGACTACTTATTTTGGCTTATCTCATGTTCAGGGCAATCTTATGTATGGTAAAGTTGGACAGTGGCGGTTTGATAAGAGATCATATCTACATGGACCTCCACCGAAGAACCTCTCATTGCCTCCTGCAGGTGTTCCTGAAAGTGTGGTATGTCCTAGCAAAACATGAAGATGCAGCACTGGTTTTGCAACTTCTGCTAGTTATGCGGAAGATAAATTTCTTTTTATTTTTTATTTCTGTTTTTCACAATTCTCTATCCTATTTGATGTGTTCTTTCAATATAATCTGCAGGTCACCCTTATTAAGTTGTTGAATGAAGCTACCGCCAATATTCCCAATTGGGACACCCAATAGGTACATCCTGTGGTAATGGTTGATAAAAAGTTGGAACACTCAAATACAGATGCAGGCTGTGCTCATAGTTGAGGAACTCCAAAACCTGATAGATCTTTGGACTTTGATCAGCTGTTGTTTAGAATGATAGGTGTTTACAGAAGTTCAGGTTACTTATCTCTACCACAAGTATAGAATAATCTTAGGTGAGATTTTGGAATTTACTTATAATTCTCAATAGGCAAAGGCTGTAGATTTTGAACTTGTGACTCTGAAATTAAAGAAAAATACAGAACTATCATAATCAATAGGGTTTATGTTTATTAGTACTTCGGTTCTGATTGTTGAATTAAAGTGTTGTTAACATCCTGGAGAAGATTACTTTTGAGGACCAAGCAAGCATAAGAAACATTTTTGACAGGCCATTAGAGTTTTGCATCATATAGAACCACAAGATCTAGATAAGGGTTTTAAGAATACCTAAAGGAGATTAAATTTCAGTTAAAAAAAATTCCTGACAGGTGAAATCTAAACACAGAAAACTGGTGATGATAGAGTGACGTCAGAACTTGTGGATAGTGTTTGCACATACAAGTGCTTACTGTGCTGCTGCTGGTCAAAAGAAGAAAGACCCATCACACATGCAAAGAAAACACGTGAAGTGACTTTCCTTAGAACCGATGGAAAAAAACCAAACAGTGTCAAAGGGTTCACAGGGGAAGGATTATTGGGACAGGAGAGTGAAAAAGCGTCCAAATATCTCTGCTCATTCACGAGTGTGATCCTTTCCCTTTCCATTTGCTGTTCCTTTAACCTTTTCTGGGTACTTTCCTTTCCCACTCTGCTCTTCAACTTTTTAGCATTTAATTTTTCACTAACAAGTTACTGCAGATTTACTCTCTTCCAACTAGCTTGGAGCTTCACCTACTGCCATCCATGTCTGTTACCTTCCACATTTCCCCATTTTTGCAGTTGGGATTTTCCTTCCAAGTTGTTATGTGTTGGAAAGTTGTTGATTTTCTGATAAAATTTTGAAATAAAGAATCTTTATACAGATTTATGATCAACCCTGGTTCCAAATTCTAATCTGCAAACTAGTCATGCAATCAACCTTGTCAATTCTTGTTCTTTTTCTGGAGATCAAACTACCGTGGATCACTAGAGTTCTTTCTTTTCTCCTGATTTCAGGATGAAAAGATTTTAATAAACTTAAAACTGTTCAAGTCCAAATTCACATAAACATTTGTGTAGTGTCACCGACACCTTAGGTACAGTTTTTATTTTTATTTTTATTGTTCCACTCAGAATTATACCCACTCACAAGCTCAAGTCACATGCAATTACAGACACTGGTTCCATGTCAATGTCTTCTGCTACTAATGGACAATCAAAACCAGCTATTGGAGGTGACTTTTAACAAGAGCTTAGCTTGACTGCACTAGTATGCTTCGTCCTTTTGTGTGCTCACAAGAAAGAAACAAGATTTCCACAATATACGAACAACCCATAACACTAATCTTCCTTCTTATTCCATCTCGTAGATATTTGCCCTCCAACATCTGCACTTTGTAGCTTAAAGTAAGACTATCAGAGCAAGATCTTACTTTTGATTAGAAAAGCATTATTTCATCAAATGAATCCATTTTAGAAATTGTTTTATATTTGCTCAAAGTGGTTCCTTTTTTGCACCTAAAGAGTGCAACAGCTGATAATATAAATGGAAGTCACAGCCTAGAATCCACCATCGAAGAGTTTATGTAAATGGAAAATGCTGAAAACCAGGACCAAATTTTCATTTTCGACAAGTTTCCTTCGACTGACTTGGTCTATCTAGAACACGTAGTTTACGGTAACAATTTGTACGTTCCACCAATATAAAAAAAATAGGTTCCTTTTTTTTCCCTCAAGAAGATGACTTTCACGAGAATTCAGTGCAGTTTTCAGTTTCACAGCTACTGAAACATTTATTGCCTTAAAAATCATCCACTCGACCTTCTTGGGTATCATGTGCAATCTATTTACCGTTCCATTATAAGACGACTACACAACAATAACAATATCCAATATGAATTCCAATTCGAATTCCAATATGAATTCCATAAGCAGGGTATATCATTTAAGAAAGATGAGGTAAATCATAAAAGCGCTCAAAAAGTTGTTCAACTTTTGAAATGAATTTGCCAGTGAGGCTTAGCTTCTTCTGTAGAAAAAATGCAGAGAATGTGAGATCAGAAACCTTTGTTTGTTCCAATCAAAGAGAATTTCTTGAAAAAAGTGCACAGCTTTGGTAATAAACTATTCATTCCTCCTTGATGTAGCTGGTTGTAATCATTCGTTAACTTTCTTTTTTACTATAATCATTTTCTTTAAACATCAAACAGTCGTATTCTTATCTCGAAGTAATTTGCGTAAAACACAGAATTTACAGGTTATTACTTGTATCCGACAATCACAAAAAGATAAAGAAAAGTATGGCCCTCTCAACATCATATCCCCCTTGTCTCCCACCTATTATGTATATCTACACACTGCCTCTTAGTGCACAATCCCAAAACCAAACCATTGAAGCCGTATTTTCAGTTAAAAAGAGCTATGAAACTCTGTGTCCTCTCTCTATCCTTCTTCTTCTTCCTTTTTCTTTCCATTGCTCATGGTCTCAATGCCAAATGTGACACACAAGACCAAGATTCAACCCTCCAAGTGTTTCACATTTTCAGTCCATGCTCACCTTTTAGGCCATCTAAGGCAATCTCATGGGAGGAGACAGTGATGGAAATGCAGAGAAGTGACCAAGCTAGGCTTCAGTACTTGTCAAGCTTGGTGGCTAAGAAGTCTATTGTGCCTATTGCTTCAGGCAGGCAGACAATACAGAGCCCAACATACATACTCAGGATTCGAATTGGGACCCCTCCACAGACCATGCTCATGGCTATGGACACTAGTAATGATGCTGCTTTGTTGCCTTGCAATGGCTGTGTTGGATGTTCTACAGTCTTCAACTCTGTTAAGTCTACCACCTTCAAAAACCATGCCTGTGGAGCTGCTCAGTGCCATCAGGTACTTAAACTTTTGAATCTGTTGCTACATTCCCTCATTTTGAGTATGTAGATTATAAACAGATGAATCAAGTTTGAATGTCCATCAAAACGGTAACTGTGTAATTGCAAAAGGATTATCATTTTCTGGGAATGAAATAAAAAACTTCATGTCATAATCATTAAGGGTGTGTGGCACGTAGCTAAAAGGTTCACGGGTTAAAAAGATAGTTCAAGATGAGCATAAGAGTGCATGTGACTTACTCTGCAGGTTCCAATGTCAACATGCGGTGGCAGTGTCTGCTCGTTTAACATGAGTTACGGCGGGTCCACCATAGCAGCAAACCTCTCACAGGACACTGTCACTCTAGCCACCGACTCTGTTCCTAACTACACCTTTGGCTGCATCCAGAAAACCACCGGCAGTTCAGTGCCTTCACAGGGCCTTTTAGGTCTTGGAAGAGGTCCATTGTCACTTCTGTCCCAAACCCAAAACCTATATCAGTCGACATTCTCGTACTGCTTGCCCAGTTTCAGGTCTCTCAACTTCTCTGGCTCCTTGAGGCTTGGACCAACTGGCCAGCCTCCGAGAATCAAGACTACCCCATTGCTTAAGAACCCCAGAAGATCATCACTTTACTATGTGAACCTGATCGGAATCAAAGTTGGCCGGAAAAAAGTTGACATTCCAGCTAGTGCTCTTGCTTTCAACCCCACAACTGGTGCAGGAACCATCTTTGATTCTGGTAGAGTTTTCTAATTTCTTTTTCCTGCTTAAATTCTTTCTGAAATGGACAATCAGCTAAAAACAAGCTCAATAGGACATAGCATTAGTCAAAAAGGTTTTGGCCAATAATTCTCCCACTTGGCCATTACTTAGCTTTTCACTTTTTAGCCCATATTCAAGTTCTAGGCGAATTCAGGCTGGGTCCCTTACTCGAAACCTGGTCTAAAGACTGAACTTTTCGTTAAAAAACTCGACCAAATCGAATTTTACTCGTTGATTTTGGAGATTTGAGTGCTGTCCCTTTATTTTTGCTAATAAAGTTCCAAACTTCACGAACAATCTGTTGTTTATCTTCTTCCCCACAGGTACTGTTTACACAAGATTGGTGGCACCTGCCTACACGGCGGTGAGAGATGAGTTCAGGAAACGAGTTGGGAACTTAACCGTGACATCTCTAGGTGGTTTTGACACATGTTACTCTGTACCAATAGTTGCTCCGACCATCACATTTATGTTCTCCGGCTTGAACATGACATTACTACCAGAAAATCTCCTAATCCATAGCACCGCCGGTAGCACCACATGCTTGGCCTTGGCAGCGTCGGACATCGGAGTTAGTTCAGAGCTAAATGTGATAGCCAACATGCAGCAACAGAACCATAGGGTGCTCATTGACGTGCCCAATTCAAGGCTTGGTGTAGCTCGTGAGCAATGCTCCTAAAAAGAGTTTCTTTACATCTTCTAGTTTCCTTAGTAACAAGTCTCTTCTAGTGTTTTGTTGTTTGTGTGTGTTTCTTTTTTGTGGGGTTTATTAGATTTGATCTTGTCATGTTTTGGTGTCTAAATTATGTAATAAAAGTATTCATCAACTTAATTTCTAATATGTATGAGTTCTTCAAATATGTTTCTTATATCCTTTTTCTCTATGTTAAGTCCTTTTCGAAATAATTTCTGTAAAAAAAGTTTTTAAAAAGCCTTTTTCACACTTAAAAATTAAATGAATTATTCAATAAGTCGATAATTTAAAATTAATAATTCAAAATTAATACAATTAAGTAAAGTTTTTTCACATGTATGAACTTTGAATCATGAGGTCTATGTTATCTCTTTTAGACAATCATGATTGATTCAACTCTCCTAACTCATAGACCTTTTTCTGATTGGATATTACTTTTAATTTTGATAATTTAGAAGATGGTGAATGAAAAATAAATAAATAAATATACATATATATGATAAATTTTTAAATAATAATTAAGTTGAATTCTTCTTTTTAATTTAAGTTATTAATTCATCAAATTATTTAATAAAAATACGATATTTATAAAAAATAAACTCTTTTATATATTTTTCCTTTTTTATATAACGATTAAGATTAGTAAATTTGAGTTTAAATTTAAATAAAAATTTATCAAATATAGCACAACCAAGTTTGAATAAGAAAATTTAAATTTGAGTTTAGTTAGAATTTAGAATTGTTCTAAATAATTCAAACTTATAATTTTTTTACTAGAGTTTGTCCAAAAACTCTAAAAGAAATAGAGGAAATTTTTATTAAAAAGGTAGAAAAATTCAAATATCACAAATTTATTTTTAACATAGATTTAAACTTAATAAATTGAATTTATTTAGTAAATTTAAACTAATTTATCATTCTTAATTTAGGAAAATTTGAATAATTCAATTATCCGACTTGGTAACCCTAATGAAAGTATTTGCTGTTTTGTCTACCTAAAAAACAGAAAAAGAAAAAGAAAAACCTGAAATAATGATATGTGTAGGGTTTAAGCCCAACAAGGCAAAGGGTTTTAGCTAAATTTGAGGTTTATCATCCACAAACTGCTCTGTTTTGCCCCTTTAAACTGACTGTCCTCAAAACCCAAAATCACAACTGGGCAAAACTTCATCTTTCTGGAGTGTCCTGCTCATTCAGGTACTTGTTCGTACTTTCCAGACATCGACTTCCTTCATTGATTCTGGGAATTTATGCTGGTGGATTGATTGGGTTGTCTTCATGTGATAGTTGGTTCTGTTCTTGAACTGCATCGCTCATTTTCTGTTTTTCTGTGAATTACATTGAGTTGGGTTATATGGCTTCCGTGTTCCTGTGTCTTTCATTGCTGTGTTCTGTACCCAAGACTCGATTTTTATTCCATTCTCTTGATCACTGCATCTGGTTAACAGAATTCAGATGAAGAAGAAACTGAGAGCATGATTCTGAGAAGAGCTTTTGCATCGAGGTCCAACCTTGCTTCTGCTTCCCTTGTTCCAAAAAGAGCCTGTCTTTGTGGGTTTTCCCTTGAACAGTCGTTTGGCTGCAAAAGGGCGTTCACTGTTTCTTGGAATTTGTGGAGGACAGGTGAGTTTAAGAAATATGTTTCTGAGAAGTGTAGCAATCTCGATGATGCTTTACTTCTGTTCAGTAAAATGGTTTCTTCGCGGCCTCCACATTCAATTATTAACTTCACTATGCTTTTTGTGGAAGTTGCAAGAATGAAACACTATTCAGCTGTTATTTCTTTATCCAAACAAGTAGAGGAGTTGGGGATTAAGCATGACATTTATAGTCTGAACGTCTTAATTGGTTGTTTCTGCCAGTTGCGTCAAGTGAATTTTGGTTTTTCTTTACTGGGAAAAGCATTAAAACTCGGCTACGAGCCTAGTTCCGTGATTTTAAATTCTCTTATGAATGGCCTTATTGAAGAAGGTAAATACTTCCAAACGATAAGCCTCCTTGAAGAGATGGTGAAGAAAAGGTACCAACCTGACGTGGTTACTTATAGCACCATCATAAAAGGCCTTTGTAAGTCAGGCAACATAGGAACGGCCGTTCAATTGTTGAAGAAGATTAGCCAACATGGTTGTAAGCTAGATGTAGTGGTATATAGCACGATTATAAGTAGCCTTTGCAAGGAGAGGCAAATAAGTCAAGCAATGGAACTTTTCGGTGAAATGTTGGGTAAAGACATTCGTCCAACAATTGTTACCTATAATGCTTTGATACAAGGATATTGCTTGCAGAGTCAAATGGATGACGCAATTAAAGTATTCCAAATGATGGTTAGTCAAGGTTATGTACCAAATATTGTAAATTATAACACCTTGATATTTGGATATTGCCAAATTGATAGAATGGATGAAGTAATGAAGCTTTTCCAGGAGATGAATCAAAGAAGAATCTTTCCCGATGTTGTTACATATACTTGTATTATTAGTGGCTTGTTCCGTGTTGGAAAACCTATTGTTGCGTTGCAGGTTTTTTATCAGATGCAACAGTTTGGGCGAACTCCAGATTCTACTACTTATTCAGTATTGCTGAATGGCTTGTGTTTACATGGTCTTTTTCACGATTTAGACAGAATATATCAACTGATGCAGGATTCTGGTATAAAGCCTGATATTGTAACCTATAGTATATTAATCGATGCAATGTGTAAAAGTGGGAGGCTTAGTGCTGCAAGAGAATTGTTTTATAGTCTCTCCATTGAGGGGCTGCAACCCGACATAAAGATGTATACAACAATGATTAATGGACTGTGTACTGAGGGGTTGCTTGGTGAAGCATACCAGATGTTCAGAAAGATGGAAGAGGCTGGTTACTCACTAGATAGTGTTGCTTACAATGTAATCATCAAGGGTTATTTACGAAAAAATGATATGCATATGTCTACCTTTCTGCTTCATGAAATGCTCAATAAGAAACATTCAGCGGATGCATCTACTTCAACCTTGTTAGCTGATTCGTTATTGAAGCAGTCTGTGATCAATTAGGTTCGAGAATTCAAGGAGTTGCTGTGATTTGAGTGTGTCTCTATGCCATGAGGAGCAAGGAGATGCCTGTTACAAGAGCTTTTCTAGTCTCCATCCAATTTTAAGGTGAGGAGAACTAAAGCTGTAAAGTTTGAAGTTCTTCTCTTTGTGTCAACGTACTTCTGTGTAGTCAGTTCACATTCTATTGATACTTAATAGTACCACTAATTTCACCGTCCTGTGACTTCACTTATTTCAGGTGAATACGTATTCTGTGCCAGGAACTTGTGAGATGGATATTAAGAGTGATGAAGTTTATGAACTGATGGAAACTTTGTCGATTCCGTGCTCGTGAGCATAGCATTTGGAGATTTCTTCGTTAAGTTGAATTGATCACGATTTATCTTCAGTTATATTGTTGAATCGTTACATCTTGTTGATGCTCACAAATCACAAATCATTTTAGTTAGCATCGTAGCAACCTGGACTCTATTAGAAACCGGTACGTTGGCATCAATTTTCACTTAAGGCTTAAGGTTTCGGTTATTATTTTAGTTACTACAATATGCCATAATTTGATGTCATTCCCCTCTAGGAAAGAAAAGGGTTAGCTGGAGAATGGAGTATTTAGATTGGTGATCACATGCAAATTTAACTACATCATCAGTTCTGAGCTATTATATGTGTAATTATGTACGTCTTAATGTTTCTCTACAAGTTTTCAGTTCCATCAAGAGGCTTGAACCTTTCTATTATTTTGATAATCTTCTGTTGATTTGTTTGAAGTGTTTCTGTCTCGTGTGTATCAAACATACCTGACATTATTGTTTGCCAAGCTGAGCAGGAAAGTTACCAGGCATCAGAGAACATCCGCAAAACAGTTTCTGAGCTACCAATATGATGCCGAATATCTCAATATCTCATACAAGACTCAAATGCTGGTGAACCACCGCAGATATAAGTAGAAGACGATGAAAATCGTGAAAAAGTGAGTTCTTTTGAATAAACTACACTTAAGACCTTTAGACCAATTCAGTCGATACAGAGGTGCATTTAAAGTTGCAAACCCCCTCCTCTTAGACGAAGAAAGTGGCAGCATGAACAGGAAATATTTGAAGAATTGAAGACAAAGTGCATTTAAACAATGGAGATACCAATGAACAGAACCAGCTTTCACGAAGGGTGGCAACAGCCCGAGCTAGGTCCGCGCATTCTATGGCTGGCACGACTCACGAGCATAGGCTTTGGACCAAAATATCTGACTTGAGCCCATTCGGACTAGAATATTAGGAGACGGTGAAATATATTTTGATCCATTAATTTTGGAAATTGACAGTATCATGAACAATGAAGGACTTCTTATAAATTTTTAATTTTATTTTAATTTATTTAGTATAAATTAAAATGATATTATCTTAATACGAATTTTAGTCGGGCTTGCCATTTCTATGTGTTCATGATTATGATAACCCAGAATCCAAACATCCGTCAATTGTTCAGTCTCTCATCCCCACGAGTCTCTTCTGCTAAGTTTCTTCCAAAACCTCACCGAAAGTTGCAAACTTTGCCACTCGTACTCGCTTCTCCTCCTCTTCTCTCGTTCTAAATGGCTCTACCACAAGCCTCTACGTCTTCACGAATCACAACCATGTCACCTCTGTTCACCTCACGGGCTTCACTACCTCTGGTATCAACACGAATGTCTTCCTTTTGCGTTACTCAATCGTCGTTGACAACCCATCAAGAGAAATCTATCTTCTCTTCGACTCAGGACACGAAAAGCAGACTCTTTTCAGTTCCAATGCATCCAAGAAGATTACATTGCAGACCCCCTCAAGGAAAGTACGTCAGAGAAGACTACCTTGTGGTATGCCTCTTCCCATTTCTCCTGTCAACATTTAAAGGGCTTTCCTTTCTTTGGTGGATGGTTTGTGTTGATGAATTGGATTCATGGTTTCTAATTTTTGATCTTTCACTTGTGTTCTCCAATATTTTGAGCTTATTGATTGTTGCTTGTTCTTGATGGATAGAAAAAGTTATCAGCACAGGAGATACAGGAGCTGGTAAGGGGAGAAAGGAAAGTGCCTCTTATTATTGATTTCTATGCCACATGGTGTGGACCGTGTATTTTGATGGCCCAAGAACTTGAAATGGTACATCTCTTTTGTAGTTGATGCGTCTTTAACGTTTTCCTGCTACATTGTGAAATTTTTGTGTTCAATGTGCTAATAACTGTGAACTGCTGGATACTTTTGAGGTGATGGGATGGAGTTTTCTTGTCTTTCTCGTGTTGAGAATCTGTGGTTGATGAATATAGAAGAAGCATTCAACAAGTCTCTTTGATTATGAATATATCCCTCATCTTTGTAAACTACAGTCACCAAGTACGAGGGTTTCAACAACCATTTTAGATTTTGAATCAAATAGTCCATTTTATTTCCTGATTGTTAGTATTTGTTGGAATGAAAACAGATCATGGGAGTGAGGTCGATCATGAAAGTAAAAGGAATCTTATCAGAAAATTTAGAGCTATTTGGTGCAATTGCGGTGTTCACTTGTTACTTGATGCATTCTGTTCTGAAGAGGATTTCTCATACCCCATTATGGTTCAGACATCCTTTGCAAACCTAAGCTTCCCATCAAATTATAAAGTTACAAACTTTTTCTTTGATTCCTTCCTACAGATTTCTAGCCTGTTTTCAATCCTAAGTGTCGTGCTTACTTTCAATTGCGATCCACTTGGATAGGCATTTTGGTGGCATGCCCCGTGAAGCGTCATTGTGGTCCATTTCAGTTCCGATACAATAGAAATTGAACTGAGATCTTGATATACTTTTAAAAGTATCACATGCTAATGAAATCTCACAGAGGTTATATGAGGGATGAGATGCCTAGTATTTCAGCTTACACCATTCTACACAATGAGCTCTGTAGCTTGCGGCAGGGCCAGACCTGTTTAGCGAACTAACTTTCCCTTTATTTCTGTATGTTTTTGGAATCTGAGACCTTGTTAATTCTGGTAAAGTCTTTTGTGCACAAAATTGCAGCTTCCGTTAAAGAACATGGCTTCCAGATTGTATACTTTGCTTGAACAGAAGAAGCTCCTTATGATGAGTATAATGTTAGTGGAATTGATATATGCCTATAATTTACCTATAAACTTTCAGCTTGCAGTTGAATATGAGAGCAGCTTAACAATTGTTAAGGTTGATACCGATGACGAATATGAATTTGCACGTGACATGCAGGTATTTTCCAAAACAAACACCTATGTCTTTCCCTACACCTCCTCAAAATTTGGTTGGTTTGCTTTCTATTGTTCTCAAGATTTTTTTTGGCTAAGCATGTTATATCCATTTGCTTAAATTTTGTTGTCACTTCAATTGCATTCTAACTTATTCTCTTGATGAAACTTTCTCTATCAAAACTTATTAAATAAAGGCTATCTTTTCATTTACCGTACATTTAGAATAGTCTACTATTGCTGCAAGTGAATCAATGAGTTTTTTTATTTTTAATTTTCCCAAGAAGTTGGTTTCATGGGCTTGAATTTCTCAGGTTCGAGGTTTGCCAACACTTTACTTCATAAGTCCTGATCCAAATAAGGATGCAATTCGGACTGAAGGGCTCATTCCAATTCAGATGATGCGAGATATTGTTGACAAACAAATGTAATACAAGGAAAAGATGAACAACGTAACAAGAGTTCAGCCATTTCAAGTGTACTGAGTGTGTTGTATTCTGAAATCTGCTGTGAACTTTTTGCAGAAATAGGGGCAGTTTTTGTATTTTAACACCACATTCGTGTACATTTTTTCTTCTCCCTTAAAAGACCAGACTTATCTAGTTGGTAGTTGTACTTTGTCATGCCCAATATAAAGGCACCATCTTCATTCTTCTTGTTCTTTTCTTGTTCCTTTTTCACCGGTTTCATCTGTTGTATAAGCTGTCTCGTACTTTGTGTCTTCTCTACAAATACAGTCAAACATCAGTTTTGACATCCAGTGTTTAGGGATGACAATGGGACTTTTAACCAGTCCCAAAAATCCGAGGTTGATGAGGCTTCAAGTGGGCTTGAAAGTTCGAGTCTGTCAAACTAAAAGAAGGATAAAAGATCGAGTTCAAACAGGGTCAAATTCAAGCTCATTTCTTTTGTACGAAGTCTGGGTATAAGTCTGTCGATTCGCGCTGGATCAAACTAAGCACCGATCATTTTGCCAAGCCTACCATTGATATAGCAAACAACATATTAGAATTCTTAGATAGCTAATGCTTGGAAATCTATAAAGAGAAAGATCAAAATTGGACATTTTGACTCTACATGTTTATGGATGTTCATGTCATCATCTTTTTCTTCTTCTTCTCTGGTTGCTACGGTGATTCGAACAGTATAATCTGCAAAATTTGTAAACAACACACCTTAGTTTTGGCAACATAAGTTCAATGTTCGATGAAACACCAGATATTTTAAGTCCTCGTTAGGTTACGTGTTCAAGGAAATAAGCCACACAGGAAAAGAAAAGAGAGAATCTTTCTGGTTTAGAAAGAAGTCTCACAACCATATTGAAGCTGCTCGTAGATTGTATTAAACTATCAACGGTTGAGGAAAACATCGGTACCAGAAACTCTAACAAGTCCTGTTCCAACTCCAACATTGTTGGAATCGAGTCCCTAAACATCTGGGACATGAAACTTAAATCCTAAATTTTACAAAACTCATGCATTTCCAGGAACGATGACATTCCCTGAAAACTCTGCAGGCGACAGAGCCAAGAACATAAGAGCAGCCATTATTCCCACCGGGAAGAACAGAAACAGCAACGGCGGAGGAGGCAACGGCGGTAGCATTAACGGTAACACCAGCATAGACGCCGCCAGAACCGCCAGTACCACAATACCCACTAAGCTGAAACACCGCACCATAGTGATCTTTCAGTAGTTCCAATCATTTCTCGCAGCAACCAGAAAAAGTTCAGAACTTCTGATCCTAATCAGTGAATTAACTTGCTTTCTTGATATAAATATACGATCTGTGTCTATTTTATGTGTCTTGAAAATGTGGGTACGAATTGGTTTCTTGGAAGTTTCACTGGTTGAAACAGGTCATTGGTCGGTTTAAGAGTACAAGAGAAGTTGGTTGGTATTTATAGAGACTTGACTACTGTAAACTTTGAATCTCTACAGCCTCCAATGGAGTGTCACATTGTGATACGTTGATGTGAAGCATGTGGGACCGGTTTGTGGACGGTGGATATCGGTTCTTTTGGTCGAAAAATCCGGTCCTCAAATCAGACAGAATCGGAGCGGCAGATCCCAATATATACACTTGATACGATTGGCAGCAACTAGTCTTAGATTAATCATAAGTTGGTGATATCAGACATTTGTTAAATTACTTGACCAATCAATGATTATAAATTTTAACATATCTTCAGTCTCGGATTCAGAAAAGATCCCCCAAACAAAAAGGTTATATAAATTCTAAGTTGATCTTGTGTTGGTCTTGCTGTTTTGTCCCTTTTTGGTGATGTTTTCTATATGTTTATCTCTTCAGCTGGACCCAACGTTCTGAAATTTGGAAAAAGAGATTGAACCTTTGCATTCAATCTTGCAAAGGTTCAATCTTTGTAAAGCGAATGCAAAGGTTCATTGTCTTTTTTTCCAAATCTCAGAACATGGGGATGCAAAGGTTCCATCTTTTTGTTATGCAAAGGTTCAATCTTTGTAAACTGATTGATCCCGTCACTTGATTATAAGTTGTTGCCATTTCGTTAAATGAAATTTTCGAAAAACGTAATTTACAAAATCTTCTGCTTCAAAGCTCAAGAAAAATCAGGGATTTAAAGATGCTCTCTTCTTCTTCTTCTTCTTGCGCGGAATCCAATAATGCTGGAAAACCTCATCAAATGATGGAGAGTATGGTCCAATGTTTCTTTCTATAATTTAATGTCTTGGGAATAAGCATTATTGTCCGAATTCATTGCATGGCGAGATCATGAGGGTGAGGGTGAGGCGTCAAGAGGGTTTCAATGCTGGCGAATCTCACACTTAACCAACATTTGGATTTTGATTCACATGCCCTTTGCTTTTTAAGTATCATTGCCTTAAACACGTTTAAGTTAATTAAGTACGTCTACTCTATTTGTACTTAATACACGGTATACGAGACGAGTTTGATTTATTCAGTTATCCCAATTTGTCAATTTTGGATTTTATTGACTTTAGACCACTTAATTGTGATTCTCATTTTTAAGTTTTTCATCACTCCATTCATTAAAAAACCAATCTTTAAGTTTTTTCTGAATTTGTAAGAAATTTATTTGGAGTATTGAATCAAATTCACACAAAATTAGATTGAACTTAAAAGTTCGAAATATCAGACTATTTGCTCGGATAATTCACTATTCATTTATGTCGATCTTAATATCGAAATAATCACTTGTTTAGACCTACAAACATGAAAGCAGTCTAACAAAACAAACCAACAAAATGTTATTATTAAATAGATGCATTAATGTACTTAGTGTATTGAGTGTGTATGGAGATTTTGACAAATTGGCTTTGGATAGAGAACAACATGGGCAAAGATAAAGTTGGGTACACTTGCACTGACATTAAGTATGTTGAAGCTCATTGTGCAATGTACCTGCTGCTTCCCCAACTCACCTATCCCATGCGCTACGTCTCTCCTTCCAAGAAATACTCGTTGACTAGTCTCACTTATCTACTCAAAATCTCCCAACGGACCCTGGCAGCCCGAAGCCATCTCCGGCTTAAAATTATTTTATTTTTAAAAATAAAAAATAAAAAATGAGGCCGTTTTGTTTATATATTTCGAGTTTCGGACTAGGCAAGACTTGCGCAACCCGAGTTCGAACTCAGTTTAACTCAAGCCTAGGCCAAACGGTTAAGACTAAATAGATATGATCCCAAAATTAATAGATTAAATTTAAGTTGATAAAACCTAAGTTCTACTCAAAATTAACATGTTTATTTTAAAATTTTTATTTTTTAAATTAAAAATAAAAAACGACGTCATTTTATTTATATATTTCAAGTTTGAGCTACGTTGGGATTGGATAGTCTAAGCTTAAGCCCAGCTTGAGGCCTGATCAATTTGAACTTAAGTCAAACTGCTAAGACTAAATGGGTCTAATCTCAAAATTAGTAGATTAAGTTTGAGTTGATCCAATCTAAGTTTGACACAAAGTTAACATAATTAGATTAAAATTTTATTTTTAAAATTAAAAATTAAAAATGAAAAATGAGATCATTTTATTTATATATTTCAAGTTTTAAGTCAATCCGGACTTCGACAACTTGAGCTCGAACTCAACTTAAAGCTTGAGCAATCTAAACCTTGGCCAAATTGCCAAGATTAAATGGGTTTGATCCCAAAATTAATAGATTAAGTTAACATAATCATATTTGAATTGATTAAGATTTAGTTAATTCATCATTTTGGTTAGTTTATTAAATAAAACCACTTTGTTTTAGTTGGTTAATTTCAAGTCTAACCAAGTTTGGGATTAGACTCAAGTCTTAAGATTTTAGTTGGTTTTAGACTTAAGAAATCGAGTCGACCTTATCCGAACTACCAAAACCAATTTTGGTTAATATGTCACTTTGGTTAATCTATAAATTCTTCAAGCCATTAACTAAATGTATCATTTTGATCGTCCAACTCGAATTAGATCAAATTTTGAATTGAATTCGGGTTGTGAAAAATAAGTCTCGGTTGAGTTTGAGCTATGCATCATCGACTCAAGATTATTTTGCATCATTTAAGTTATTAAATTGGGAGAAAGTCCCCTAACCAATAGGTTGATATTCAAAGGTGGTAACAGATTAGGTCAGGCTCCCTGAAATTTTATAGCTCAAAACTTCTAACTTAGCCTAAATTTGATCAGTCTTAGACGGCTCGTAACTCAATTAGGCTCGAACTAAGCCTAATTAAATATTTTTTTAGTTTTAAAAGATAAAATTGACATTATTTTTTTTGAAAATTTTGAAATTTTAAATTCGACTCGGAGCTTGGTCAACTTGTACTAAACTTGTTGACTTGACAACCCTATTTATACTATGTTATATAACTTGGCGAGATCTGAGTCAAGCCGAACTAGTAGTATAAACCTAACCAACCCTTTGTATATGGGTTATATAGGGAATCGGATTTCCATAATCTCAATTACCACCGTCCAATTTTTGGCCATGCTTGGTCGCTTCTTTTTGGCATTTCCTGTTGGTTCATCTGGCAATGGAAGAACAAATCCATTTTTGATACCTTCTTTACTTGGCCTTCATCACCTATTTCTCTTATTTTGTCTTATGCAGGTATCTTACAGGACTCAGCTAGGTGCCTTCAACCAACAGTTTCTCATGATTACCGACCTCGGCAGGAGCAATTCATCAGCTGACAATTACCGCCCCCTGGTTGGATCAAGCTTAACACTGATGGTGCTTGTCAACGGTCTTTTTTAATGGCCACTGCAGGCAGAGTTCTCCAAGATAGTCCAGGCCACTGGCGAGGAGGGTTCTCACATCATATTAGATGGTGCTCTCCACTGAATGTAGAACTCTGGGGGGTGTTCAGTGGGCTCACACTGGCATGAAATCTAGGCTATCACCGAATCGAGCTCGAGGTCAATTGCAAGGCAGTGTTCGATCTTCTGTCCTCTGCAGACAACCGTTCCAGGACGCCCAACCCAATTGTCCGGGGTATTCATGAGCTGTTCACTAGAAACTGAATTGTTGCTTATCGGCACATCTATCGAGAAAGCAACAGATGTACCGACTGATTAGCCAAATATGCCGGCAATTTTGACATCAGTGTTCATCATTTTAACACATCCATTGGGTGCCACTTGATCCTTTTACAGGATCTATCGGAAATTTATTTCCCCAGACTTAACATGTAACGTTTTTTGTTTGCTTCCCTTTAAAAAAAATAATTAAAACGTTGATGTGATTATATAGAGCATAAAAATGTCTTCTCATTAGTTGTTTCGCATTATATTAGTCTTAATCAGTCAACTTTACTGCTTTTGGTTGAATGTGTTCTTCACATTTGTGGTTGTCTGTGGTTAGAGAGTCCAAAGAGGATTCCGCTTCTTGTCCAAAAAGAAGCGTTTACATTACAAAAGTTGACTTATTGACCTTTTGCTTTTTCCGTACAGAAATGAGAGAACACGATCCTGTAGTGTTTCAGAGACTTTGTATTATATCTTCGTCTTCTTCTTGGTCACAGAGTGCAAGTTCCATGCAAAAACACAGTTTCAACGTTGAAAGTATTCCTCATTTCAAGTCATGTGAAACGCATGTATCTACATTTAACACCTTTTGAGCCATGCCGTTATTATCGTGAGCACTTGTGGGGCTCAAGTGCTCAAGTCTAATCTCGCTAATTTTTAAACTCGAATTTAATGAGCTTAAAATGTCAGAACTGTTTTGAATTTTTACAAAAACTTTAAAGATGGATCCATATATTCAACCTAAAATAAGCTTCCACAAGTTCCAATCTACTACATACGATCTCAAGAAACACAGCAGAAGCTTGAATATACTGTAATATGAACTACAGGTCTATTCTCGCATACTATAATATCCCAAACTACTACATTTGATCTAGGACAGGTACGAGAACTACATCTCCAATGTCTAATCTAATCTACTGAGGTATCTAAAACCTGTTTATATATCAAAATGGTGATGCTTCCTGGAATGTCTATGCTGTTGAATAACCAAAACTGAACCATTAATGTCGAGCTCTGACGAAGCTAGTAGATCACCAACAGTGCCTAGCTCTGGACACTCTTCCCAGTCACTCAAGTTGGTTGTTAATGGAGACAGGCCTCTTCCACCTTTCCCCACTATGAGCAAGGAATTTTTTTTTACAATCTCTCTTAAAGCCTCCACAGTTTCTGCTCCATTATTAACATACTTCTCTATGTAGCTAGCCTGACCGGTTGCAACATATCTAACAGCCAAGAAGTGTCATATAAGTTTCTTGGTCCTTTATGAGGTGAGGAATCAGAGAAATTGAAGGAAGATTGTAGTTAGAGTTATGTAAGTTGTTATAGTTTTACCTGCTGCAGAAATCCTGGATGCAGATTGTATCCATTGCATTCTCTACCTCACTGCTTGATACTATCGTTAAGTCTTCACTATTCCTGCTGGATGTATCATGTTGTTCCTTTGATGAAGCTGGTAAGAATCTGATAATGGTCAAGTTTATGTGAGGGTGAGAGACAATTTTTTTGCTACAGGCCAATGCCTCACGATCATCAGGACCGCCAAAGTATAACATTGCAACATCCTGTCTTGATCCAGGGCCAGGTTGCTGAAATCCAGTCTGTCCTCTGTCGACAAAGACCCCGACTGAGCACGGGGCATGGCGAATAACCTTCTGGTTGATGATCCTGAGCTCATCTTTCCCAGTTTCCAGTTGCCCATCGAGACGCTGGTGCTTGTGGAAAATGAGAAAAACAATGGATACCCTCAAGTCTTCAGCAGCAGTGCAAACATCTTCATCCATACCTGCAAAGGATGATACGGTTTTGCTTTGGTGGATCAGAACTTTGTTTTCTGCGGTGAATGCATCTACCGTGTCGTTTATCTCAACCTCATCATTTCCACCGTACTCCTCCTCATCACTAAATTGGTCTCCATCTTCCAGTTCATGATACATCAATTTGGTTTTCTTGCGTTCCTTGGGGAGCTCAACTAGGTGCATCAAATAAGGCACAACTGGAGTGCACTGTGACCCACTTAAAGCTGAGATTAGGCCAAGTTTTGCCGATATATGACGACGGCCATGAACACAAATCAGCATCCGAAGTTCACTCTCTGGATCATGGAACTCAAGAGTTGTACGGCGGTGACTGAAATAATTGGCTTCTCTTCTTAATATCAAAGACACTACTGGCCCGGAAATCACTGTGTTAAGCATCACCACTAATATCACCAAGTTCTGAACATTCGTATCCCACCATTTCTGCAACAATAGACAATGCACAGTCCAGAATTAGAGCAAGAATCTGTTTTGAAAATGTCTTTAGCTATGATGGAACTGAGACACACCATGCATCAGTATATGTGTGGTTATTGGATCCCATAAAGAACTTAAAGAGTGTTTGTGCTTAAAGCTAAGTAAACGTATATTGCAGTTGTTCTTCAGTAAACACTAAATGCATGCATTTGCTGAACATATATGTGAACTGAGAATCAAAGAATCATATCTCAAAGCCAGTTGATTAAGGTGAAAGACGGTCATATGCTTATATGGATGAAAAAAGAAATCAGTTGGCATGAAGGAAACTTGGGATGGCCTCAGGTTTAGTTCAAGAAACTTACTTCATCCTTTGGGATTACATCAATTAGTAGAAACTCACAATGTCCTTTCAAGTTCAGTATGAAAGCCAGAACTAAACCCTCATTCCTTGGAATGTTAAGGTAATGGCAAGCAGTTAGTGTTCCAATGATCTCTCCCCCAATACTGAGTAAGATCATGACCACCACAACAATGAAATTTCTTAAACTTCCCAGTGCTCCTAAATTGCATCTGAAACCGCTGAACCCAAAGTAGATTGGCAGGATAATGTTGTTCACAGCATAGTCTAGTTTAGGCAACAATGTTCTTGTTGTTTTTCCTTCTCTAGGAAACATCACACCAACAAGGAAACAAGAAATTGTACTGTTATAACCTTTGCCTTCAATGAAAAATGAGAGAAGTATTACAAGAAACAAAATGATCAGCAAGTCGGTGCTTGACACATATTTCTGGTTCTGCTTTCTTCTGTTAGTCCAAAGAGCAAAGTACCTATTCACAATGACTACTACCAGAGTCACAAACAGGCACAGAAACCCATATCCAAGCATATCTGTTGATGTGAAAGCCATAGCTATGGAATACCAAAGCACACAACACATCTCATTCATCAGAGAAGTGGACATGGCCAATCTCCCTACATCAGAAGTATCAAACTTAAGTTCAGATGCTAACCGAATCACAACAGGCGAGGCTGAACTGGCCAAGATTATCATAAAAAGATGGCAAAACACAAACTCGTGAGCGCTGATTTTTGGCATACTAATCACAAATACTGAAGCTGCTACTCCAAAGATGCTGCAACTGACTATACCCCCAATTGCAATAATGGCTGCTTGTCGAAAGTTTCGTCTTGAATAGGGTATATCCATCTCCAGGCCGATCGTGAAGATGAAGAAGATTCGGAAGATGAAAGAAGTAACCAAAATGTAATCAGCTACATCAGGTTGTATAAACACATCTCTTATGGTCTTGATCCTACACAGCAATGAAGGACCGAGCACCAATCCTGCCTGATAAAAAAGACATCAGCTTGCACACTCATCTGAACTTGGAAACACATTCTCTTTCTGTAAAGTTAGTGCATACCAAAATCTGAGCAATGGGTCCTGGTTGTCCCAGGGGCTTGAGGAAAAGGTGGAAGATGTGGGAAACAACAAGCATCCCACAGCTCTGCGTAAAGATGGTAATGATTGGGTTGAACAAATCATCTGTACACATTGCTCGTGAGGCTGCATCCATTTTTGCTAAGGGGCACAGTTCAGGTGATGATGATAATGACGACTATGACGATGAACAAGAGAAGATCAGGTGAATCTGACGAGAAAATGAGAAAAAGCTACGAGTCAGAAAGTTGGCATAACGTTTTGAGAGAAGAGGTATTCTAATGTAATAGGAATGTGATGATCCTTTCTTTTCTCTATTCGCTGCCATTCCATGATCTTGGTTCCCGGAGAAATGTGGCAGAGATCAACCTTTGTTGCTTTGTTGTTTGTTTCTTTCGACTTGTTATCGTGCCTCCATCTTATGCTCTTAGATTTTCAAACATGGAAATGATATTGTCGATTAAAGCTTCATAACATTTGTTTTGATATTGAAAAGTAGTGTTGACAATGGATCCACTCAACATTTAGCGTTGAACTCAATCCAAACCCAAACATCCAAACTTTACCTAAGACTCAAATATCTATTTTGTCATGAATGAAACTTATACCAATTATGATATTTCTATTATGTTCCATTAAATCTCATCCACATATTCACATAAACTTTACATAAATATATGAATGAAATTTAATTAAAAAACGTTAGAACAGAATAAATAAAACAGAAGATTTGATAGGCTAAAGACGTCATCATATTTAAGCGCAAACTCGAGTATCTGAATACTCAAATTCAATCAAATCGGGTTTAAATCAAGTTAGACCAAACCAAACCTAACCTAATTTGTCACCCACATTTGCATTTACTTTTATTCTTCTCTTACCAGGCAGGATAAATATAGTTTCATTTTATATACTTCGTGTCATTGCACTATTTCACATTGTAATAATAATAACCAGAAGTTGGGTCCAAGCCATAATCTCCACAAAATACTCAAACATACTTTCTTTCAACTTCTTTGTACTAAAAAACGGCCATTTTGAGAGTACCAAAAGCAATCAAAGAATCAAGGAATGTACATTACTTCCACTACCTGGCTCATTTCTTTATTACCTGATCTATAGTACCATAGTCGAGAATGACAATCTCTACATGCACCTTGCAAGTAAGATAAACCGATCGATACTCGTTAGGCAAAAGAAAACCAATAACAAAACGTACAATACCCTCTAAGGGTATCGGCTGCAGGGCAGCTGCGATTTGTACCGATATAGAAAAACAAAAAACAAAAGCAAAATGCACGAAACTAGTACAACTACCACGTAAATCAAAGCAGATAATATGCTGCCTGCAATCACCAATTTGTAAGCCTGATAGTTCCTACCTGCCTACAAGTTGATTGTAAATGGTTCATGTCAAGACTCGGTATGCTATACAAAATACTCGTGAAAGGTTAGAGTCAGTTAGATATTAGCAAATTGGGGGAGGGCTACTCCACCCATTTTCATTAGAGAGGTGCATACAGAAACCAACTTGTTCCTATCTCACAGATTATTTATAGATGACGATAATTTAGCATGTCTGAGCATGTAAAAACCATGGTCCTACTTACGCATTCCTGAGTTTCCCAATTTGTTCCCCCGTCAACAAGTCAGCTTTACAGGTTTTAGCTCCCTATATGCGCAATAGAACACACGAGCAATTTAGCCAACTAATTGTACTTTTTCTTAAGCAGCAGAACAGAAACCCCACTAAAACAGCTGAGGCACTCATACTAGGAGACAAACCACTACCTTTCTTTCCATTGTTCTTTTTTTTACCTTTTTTTTTTTTACAGGACACACCCCATCAGCATTTAGGATGCAAGGATGAGATATAGAAAAGTCATTCCATAAATTGGTCAGGGAGATGCCCATTCAAAGTAATGACAACGGGCACCTCTAGTTGCAGTCCAGTTTCCGCAGCCAAAGAAAACGCTCCCTTGCTTTGGACCAGGCTTACGCACCATTCCTTTGCTGCCCTTCACTCCACAGAAGCAGAAAGGGTGATACTGTATCCCGGGAAGTTCCTTCAGTTTGTAGGGCTGTTGAGGTAAAAAGGGCAATTGCTCAGGGTAACTCTTCCATGACATAGGACTTTCAGCTGCCTGCCACATTAGTGAGTTTGTTATCGAGAATCTTATTCCCATATGCATCAATAAGGCGAGGAGACGAGCAGTATTTTTGGCATCATCCAGGCCACAATGAGCCCGGCCTTGCCACGCTAGACCTGCCATCTCAACTGCCTCCTTTAGGTTGCATCTTACACCACCAAATACCTCACGAAAAGGAACCTTCAAATTGATCCATCTGAAAATATATATATACATATACATAAATTAGTTTGTGTGAAAATAAACTGTGTTTTGCAGGAATGGACCCCATTAGGAAATTGTTCAAACATTTTTATCTAGCTAAAATTTGAGCAAGTTTTCATCCAATATATTACCGGTTAAAATAAGGCGGCTTCCTTATTTTCTTGTAACGGCATTCTGATTCCAGCATCACCCGGCAATCCCAGTTCGACCATGTCACCACAGCAAAGTTGGCATTCTTGATACCCTTCTTTTCAAGCCACTTGTCATGCCTAATGAGTGCTTCACTCAGAGTAACACCTCTGTCCACCTGGAACCAAAGTGAAACACATAAGAATAAGATTGACATCTCTCTCAATCACACACACACACACACTATCTCATATAAACAACCACAACATCATTGCATGTACCAGTGGACTCAAGTGCAAAAGAAAATCTTTATGATAAAGGAATCTACCACATTTACTGTATCCAAGACAATATCCAAAAAAATGCCCTGAATGCCAAAAGTCAGTCTCTTGACTACCTTAGAAAAGAAAGAGATAGCTTTCCCTTAAAGGAATCCATATTTCAGAGGATCTCAACAGATAAAGTTGTCTATATAAACAAATGCTCAAGGAAACTTTTTAAGGACAACTTACGTTTATTCTGCACATTATATAAGTAAATGTCTTATCTTGACAGTTCAACATAGTTGTACAAATTGATCCCACTATGATGCATTTGAAATGACTGTTGACAATACAGAAAGAATAGTTTAATGAAGGCACTACATGCCAAGGAAAATTCAGTCAATCCCCAAGCAAACAATTGAGGAAGTACATCCTCTCTTCCAGGGATAGAAATTCCAGACAAACCTGGATTTGCTGTATGCCGGTCAGATCCTTACAAAACTCACTTAGGAGCTGGTTGCAAGTTGGTCTCACATAAGTCTGAAAGCATGCTTCTAGCTGACCAGTTACACTGCTCACAATGACAGATGGAAACTCGATTATCTCCTGCGGATGAGGATTTTTTTCCTTGTCACAAGTAGCCTCAAAGTCTATGACCACAAAATACTGAAATTCCTGGAAATGGAACTTGTACGGGTATGCTTGAGTAAACATGTTAGCTGGCACGTACTGAAATCGAGCTTCCATTGGGAATGGATAAAACTGGCTCTCAAAACAATTCATTTGACACTGCTGCACCTTTTGAGTTTCAGGATAAAAAGATGAACATGAGCCAAAATCATGATGGTAGGTAGGTTTGTTGTGAAATTCAGTCGGAAGTTCAAGAAATTCGCTGCTTAAAGAATGACCTGGTTCCACAGCATCCCCACCTGGGTTAACACTTATTTCTTCCTTAATCTTAGAAAATCCTTCTATTGAATTCCCATAGGGGAACCCCTTGGCCGGAAGGCATTTTAATGATGCCTCGCAGCCTCTTTGCATTGTTTCTGCAGCCAGTAAAATAAACCGAGTATAAGCAAATTGAGCTTAAAATTCCATCACCAACATAAATATATGTTGAAAGCCAACTCACAAACCGATAGATACTAAACAATTTGAATGAGTTTTTCAAACTAAAACCAAAAGTAATTCTCTTTGTAGCTTCCTTTAATTGAAATTTGTGTCAGATCTTCTGTTTACAGTTGGCCAACTACGTGAAGCTAAACAAATTATACAAATACAACATATCGGATAGCAATGTCATTAAAGAACTGCAATTCACACAAGATTTCCAACATATAATTTGGAACTAGGACAGCCTTCAGCATGTGACTAACCACATTAGGAGTCCATAACCATCATACTGAACCTAAAGATTGGATCTGGACGTCCATGATATAACCATGGTCACTAAACCCCAAAAGTTCAACTTACGACAGACTATTACACAAACAAAAAGCTTAATTTCGTTATTCTAACTATCAACTTCTCAACTTATCTCCAATATCCATCCACCAAAATATAAAGACATATCATCCAACTCCAGTTGCCACCTTACTATCGCCCCAAATCCAATGCATTTATATGTCTTCCGTGGTCCAATAATCCCATGCAATAGTTCGTTATTCAGCAATCCTCCAATCCAATGGCATTCAATCTTTCCCCATCCATATTTTAACAGAATCGCCAGCACTAGAAAGAACAAAACTTTAGTCCAGTAGGATCAAACACACACCAACCGACACTCCATATTATGAAGAAACAATTCCCCAAGACTACGTTTTTACAACCTAATTGCACATTGTAGACAAAAACCCATAGAGAAACCGCCCATAAGGTAGTATTACGACATCTCAAACCGATCCCAAGCATTAGAAACAACACAAGGAACTGAGCTCCAACCTCAAAGAGATCAAAAGCCGGAAACTTGTAAAATTACGAAAAAAAGTAAAGCATACCCAGATTACAAAACGAAAAACCCATTTAGGAACACACCTTTATTTTCAAGGGGCATCATGATCTTGAGTATAATTAAGATCCACCAGCAAGTACATCAGATCTTCCTCTATGTCGCCCACCTACACCCATCAAATCACACAAATCAGAGAACAGCTCTTAAGCAACATAACCAATATAACAGTCCCAAGTAATTGCAGTACAAACAAACCAAGAAACACAAACAGAGACATGGACAGAGAGACAGACCTGGTGTGATTCGAAGACGTGAGGAATTGCAGGAGAGAGAGAGAGAGAGAGAGGGAGAGAGTTTATATAAATAGGAAGCTTGTTTTTTACAATTAATTACTCTACTTAATTTTAATATCTTGTTTATTTTATTTTCCTGAGTAAGTAAATAGCATTAAATGGCCATAGATTTTTTATAATATTATAAAGGAAAAAAATCTAATAAAATAATAATAACTAAATTAATTTTATTGAGTGGGGTCCAAGCAACTGAATAAGATAAAAATAAAAACTCACTATTTTAATTTTAACTTTTTATTTATTTTCAATATAGGATCATAGAGGACACGTGCTTAATTTTGGATTGGTTCACTAGTGTCACTATTGTGGGCGCGCGCGCACTTTAGATATTAGATTTTTTCCTTTTCTCGTACATATATATATTTAGTATTGTCATTATCATGAAAGATTGAAAAATCTAGGGTTCTGGGATTTTCTGGCTGTTGATTTTTTTTCATATTTGTATATGGCTTATACATAATTTATCTTTATATATATGTTTACACAAAAAAGTGAAATTTAACAACAACAACTACTGCTACTACAACAACAATAATTAATAAAAATTTCACTAAGATGTAACATCTGAAGAGGTTCAGTAGTACGCAACTTTGCCCCTAACTAATAGAGATATTGTTTCCAAATGACTCACATAAATGAGAAGAAGAAAAAAAAATAAAAGTAAAAGCAATTAAAGTAAAAATAAATAAATATTAATAATAGGAAAAATGAAATCAAATAAAATAACTTATAGATACAAATAATAGTAAAAATACAAAAAATAATACTAATAATAATAGAAAATATTAATAATAATAACAATCATACTAACATTAATAATCATAAACAAAATAATTATAACAATATTAATGACAATACTCAAGATCCTAATAATAATAATTATAATAATACGTACTTATTATATCGGCTAATTATAATAGACAAGAGTTAAAAGATACAAAAGGACTACTAAGATCTATTTACGAGATCCTTAACCTGAATCTTAACACATCAAAATTTTTTATAAAAATGTGAAATGTAAATTTTTAATAACTATATGACCGAATTTGAACTTATTATTTGTTTAACTAAATAAATTATCATGTGCATATAATAATAGATAAATCACATAATTTGAATAAATTACGTGACTTATTAGTGAATTAAAATTAAATAAAAAATCCATACGCTCAATCACAAAGTTGAGACTTAAACTTGTAACTTTTAGAGGTACAAGAAATTCGACTAATTAATCACTTCTTAAGAGCTAGCTATGATTAAGGATGACAATGAGTATTAGATCGATTATTCCCTGCTCGAGGGAGGAATCGATCATTCGAAGGTTACCATATTTTGATCACCATAAAGGGATGCATAAAAAGGGGAAACTTTAGTTCCGAGCAACTATATTACAGGCAAATAATCTCAGCAAATGCAAAGCAAGACCTTCCCTGTGCTGTTCTTAATGCAACTGGCAGTGTTAGCTTAAAATTCGTTCAAGTTCTATCCGTTGGTCCAATACAATCACCTCATCACACAAACAGTTTGTTCCAAATTTTGAAGAGTGTATCCGCTTCAATCCTGACAATGCTAATTAATTGGCAATAAACAACTTGCGGAAATTGTCAGCAAGCTTATAGTCAAGACACACGTTTGGTTGCTGTGCCTGCTCAACTCTTAACACATGGAAAACATGAAGCTGAAATACTTCTCCTTTCTAAAAGAGGCCTGCCTGGGGAGGAATCGATCTTTCGGAGGTCATTGAAGGTACTCGTACCTCTGCATTTTTCCGATCATCGTAAAGGGATGCATAGAAACTAGAAAGGCAAAATGTTAGATCCGAGCTAATCTCAGTAAATGCAAAGACAAGGACCTTTTAAGTGCTGTTCTTAATGCAACTGGCAGTGCTAGCTTCAAATTCTTTCAAGTTCTATCCACTGATCCAATAAAATAACCTCATTACACAACGGTTTGCTTCAGGTTTTTGAAGAGTGTATCCCCTTCAATCCTGACAATGCTAAAAGGTTTTCTCCAACTAAATCAGTTGACAAGAAACAACTCGCAGAAAATGTCAGGAAGCTTATAGTTTCCTCCATAGTTCAAACCTTGCAGTCTATAAAATACTCCAGAACATCCATTTCTTTCGATCCTTAAAATTAAGCAGAAATGGCAGCCAATGAAATGGAAACTGGGGCTACTTGAATAAGTAGAGGAAATTGAGGACAAGCTACCAGGACGAATGGAGCTGCCACCCATTTCACTCCCTGGACAAGAACAATGTAGTTTTTAGGTTTTGTTTTTAGTTAAAAAAAAACCACAAGAAATTAAAATTAAAAATAGAAATTAAACAATCAAATAAATAGATTTTTTAATTTATTAAAAAATGGTTTATTTGAGTTTTTAGTATATATTTTTAGTTTTGATTTTTTCAGTTTTTAAATTTTATGAAAATTGTGATTTTTTTATTTTTTATTTTTTGATATGACTTTGGTGGAACTTGTCAAAACCATTGTCCTCAATAGAAAACTTTGATATATTAGGATGCAGATAAAGAATCTCACATAAAGAGATCCTTCTCGTTCTCTTAGATCTTTCAAGTATTCTCCTTCGAGTCATATTTCTTATATGTAGCCTAAATTTTTAATATGTAGTACTCTCTCCTAGTTTTTTTTTAGAAATTAAAAATTTTCATTAAAGAATTAGAGAAGAAACAACGTGACACGTGGAATAGACCCGATTCTAGTTTGTCTGAGAATATAGCAACTGGACAACATCATTTGGAAACGAAATAAAGCAACCGACTATTACAATTAGGGTATAACGATTCTTCACTTTCTCGACTCTTCCTTGCCTTTTCGTATTTGGGAACAAAGATGGACCTCTGGAAAATCTGACGGTGGGTTAACTTCCTCCTTCCTCTGATGGCTCCTCCTCCTTTCTCTGCGCCATGGAGCTCTCTTACTAGGTAATAGTCTCATCTTCCACTATTGTGACTCCTTTTCCCGATTAATGCTTTCTAGGTTATTTCCCTCACTCCTCAACTCTCATTATGTTGGAGGTTTGGGGATTCAGCTCACCAAAGATGATATTGAAGGGGAGATCGTCTCTCAAGTAACGTTACCCACTCCGATTTCTCCCTTCTATTATTACTTTATCTTCTCGAATAACATATCCAAAACCCTTTAGATCTACAGTACTCCTTCATGAATCTTCTACAAATGAGATAAACTGAGAAAGCCCTTTCATGTCCCTCAAATAAGAACCAAAACTCCTTTTATTTCAGTGGAATATCGAGAGAAATGAGAAGAGAAATGCATGATTTATTTCTGATCTGTTCTAAACTGAAATAACTGAACTATGCATGATCACTTTCTAAACTATTCTGATATTAAACCAGGCTAAATGGTAGGGATTATTGGACTGATCTGAACTGAGCTAGGTTGAAAGTTTGTATGATCGTATTAAAGTAGCATACTTTAGAATATGGTAAGGGTTATGATCTCCAAGTAAGGGCTATACCTCTACTATAGTGAAGGTTCAACTGATTAATAATCAGTTGTTCCCTTATGCTTGCAATTGTGAGATCTATAAGAGAGAATATAGAAATATATTTCCCCTTGAATCTTCTATTATTCCTCTCCTTCCATACTGCTTGGGTACATGTAGCCATCGAGATCATGAATATATCTCTGTTAGTTCTAGAAATGTGCATAAGAGGTAGCTCTTGTAGAATGTCTGAAAGTTTACAATAGTTAAAACCAGGAACACACAGTCTATAGATTATTGTCCACAATTCTTTAGTGAATATACACTCAAAGAAGAGGTGTTCACTAGTTTCATCTTCTAGATTGCAAAGGATACAAGTCTTAGATAAGGATAAGAACTTCAGCTGATTCATTATGCTGAGTCTATCTAATATAACTAACCAAAGAAGAAAGCTATCATTAGGTCTAAGAAACTTGTTCCAAATTTAGGAATATCATCTTACTCTGTTTACAGTCCCATCCCTTAGCTGCCTAGCTTCCCTCATAGATAGTTCTGAAATTGGGATCCTATGCCATAAATAGATATCACTATCTCCGAAGCTTCTAAATTGCTAAATAGACAAAATTCTTATCTCATTTGATATTAACAGCCAAGTACCATTTCTGACTAATTCAAGAAGTGTTGTTTTCTTAGGGAATCTCTCCAATAGAGATATAGCCAACAGATTTTGAATTAAATCTCCCTGCCCTGTCCAATTGTCATACCAGAAGGAAATCCTTTCTCCAGTCCCTATTTAGCAATTAATATGCTGCTGAATTTCTTCCCTCATCCTTAGGATTTTGTTAAAGAACTAAGAGTAACTATCTTTGATCTTTAGAGCCCAAAAACTCATCCTTTAATACATAGATGTGAATCCATTTAATCCACAATGATTGTTTTTCTCCTAAGATTCTCCAAATCCTCTTGGTCATAAGTAACCCATTTTTCTTACTAATTGATTCCAGCCTTAAACCTACTCCTTCTTTTGGTTGGCAAACAGTCTTCCAATTTACTTTTGCTATTTCTTTCTCCCTATTGCCTTTCCCCTATAGAAACTGCTTCATAGTTTTTCGATAGATTTAATAAGCCCTTTGGAGGGGAAGAGGTAGGAACACCAGTAGGTTTGCATTAACGTAATGACTGATTTCAGAAGCTGGAGTTTCCCTCTATAGGATAGGGCTCTATTTATCCATAACCCCAATCTTTTCTGAATTTTTTCAATTAGTGGTATGCATTCACAAAACCTTAGCCTTCTAGATTGTATAGGGATCCCTAAATAAAGAAGAGGAGTATCCTTGGCTTCTACTCCCATAGCTATAGACAAGGCATGAGCTAAGTGAGATGCGCTTTGGAAAGTATGAAAAAACGCTTTTAAAGATTAATACCTAGTCTCGACCACCCTTTGAAAAGGCTGAGTGTATTCATCAGAAGAGAGACTGAATGGACATTTGCCTTGCTTAAAAGGATAAGATCATCTGCAAAACATAAGCTTGTTAGAGAGAGTTTCTTGAATTTAGCATGGTGTCTAAATCTGGAGTTTTTAGAAATATTCTGCTTCAGCATTTGGGTAAGGACCTCCATGCATATTAGGAATAGATAAGGTTCAATCCTTTTTTTCCTTTAAAAATCTCCGAGGGGTTCCCATTTATTTGAACACCATAAGAGGCAGTAGAGAATGCACTCTTGAATCCATCTTATAAATTTATAGGGAAATTTTATGATTTCCATGATTTGAATTAGAAAACTCCAGTTCACATTATCAAAAGTTTTCTGTAAATCAACTTTGATAGTGCAATTTTGAGGACTGTTGCTATGATTATACCCTTTCAGTAGCTCTTGTACTAGTAGAATATTATCCCCTATATCTTTGCTGCGTATAAAAGCTCCTTGATTTTTACTGATGAGAAAGGGAAGAACCTCCTTCAATCTATTTTCCAAAATTTTTGCAATAATCTTATAGAGGAAATTTGTGCAAGAAATAGGTATGTAGTCACTCCATGAGGTCAGATGGGAGTATTTAGGGACCAGACAAAGGAATGTCTTGTTAATCTCTTTCAGCAAAACTCTTTTTAGAAAGAATTCATACACAGCCTCCTTAACAAGTCCTCCCACATTACTCCAAGTTTTTTGATAGAAAACCCCATTCAATCCATCAAGTCCCGGAGCTTTAGAGCCATTCGTATTGAAAACACCCTCTCTATCTCCTGATCTGTATCTGGACGGATTAACCGAGAAGCCTCCTGTTCAAGGAGTCCTGCTGAAATAAATTGTTCAGGAACATCTCCAACTCCTGTTGGGGAAGCTTTTGAACCAAATAGGTTTTTATAATAATTCAAGGCTTCTTTAACAAGATCTTCTTGCCCGAACACAACTTCACTTGCTTCAGTTTTAATGGAAGTGATTTTGTTAATATTCTTCCAGGCTAATACAGAGTTAAAGAAGAATTTAGAGCACCTATCTCCATCCTTTATCAAATTTAATCTAGCTCTCTGCTTCAATAAAAAGTAGTGATTGTCCACCAATTGCAAGTAATTTTTAAGGGCTTCCTTTTCAGCTATAGCTAGAGAAACAACAGTGGGATTGTCAGCCAAAGCTTTTTGAATGACTGAAAGATTTTCTCTAGCTGTTTCTAACTCCTTAGAGATATTCCGACCTCTCCTGGTGTTTAGGTTCTTTAACTCTTTTTTAATAGTCTTGAGCTTTTGGAGGCAAATGTGTTGTTTGGTTCCATAAAACTCATTCTCCAAAGCCCTTATTATTGCTTCTTGATAACCTTTCGTATTAACCAAAAAATTGTTAAATCTGAAAGGATGATGGGTTTTGGTAGAAGTAAACAAATTTACAACCTACATAGGAGCATAGTCTGAACAGAAATTGTACTATGCTTCCTGAGAAAGTATTCAACCATTCCACGTTCACCATTACCCTATCCAGCTTCTTCTGGATGTGCCAAATAAACAAACAAATAGAACTTTGTTTATTTGACCAGGTGAACTGATGTCCTTCAAATTTTAAGTCATTCAGTTCCACCTCCTGCATACAATCGAACATGTCAGGAGAATAATTGAACAAGTTGCAATTTCCTTCCGCTTCCGATCTGAATAAGGTGGAGTTAAAGTCACCACTAACTATCCATGAGGCATTAACCAAAGTCTTAATCCTTCGTAGTGAATTCCATAGTTCAGTCCTTTGAAACACAGTATTGAAGCCATAGACAATTGTAGCTAAAGCACTAGAATTCTCCATTTTGAAATAGAGCTCAGTATGAATAAATTGCTGGCTGTATTCCAAGGCCCTCACCTCTAAAAAATCACCATCATAAGCAATAATAATCCTTCCATAGGCATGACTCTGATGGTTTGAAATAAATTGCCATTTGCTACCCAAACAACATAGTTTATTCAGCTTATCTTCTCTAATTTTAGTTTCCAAAAGATAAAAAACTAGAGGTTTTTTCCCTTAGAACAAAATCCCTTAACGCATTAAGCTTGGAAGGGTTATTTATTCCACATGCATTCCATACAATCAAGGACATAAGAGAGTATTCTTCCCTTCGGAGCCTTTCCTTCTACTTTTACTGCTTTTCTTAGAGGAAACCTGGTCAAATTGCTGCTCTTGTAAAGCTCCATTCAACAGCTCATCCTTCTGTAGACTTAGTTCACTCTGCAAGGGAATTAGAGCTCCTCCACGTAAAACAATTCCTCCAGCATCCCGAATATTCTCCCCAACATTCAGTGTTGAATGATTTTGATCTCCCTCTGGTTTTTGAGGATCTCCTTCCTGCTGGTCTGCATCAGTCTTTCCTTCGCAGTCACTTTCTCCCCAATTTTAGGAGCTTCCTTATCATCCCAAGTTGGAACATAATTCTCAGTAATTTGCTCTGTCTCCTCAGTTACTTTACTGACTTCCGATGTATGCTTTTCCAGTCCCATGACCTCCCAATAGTCTCCTCTAATGAAAACTTTCCCCTTAGGTTTTCATTCTTTGCCTTGAGCTTTTAAAGATGGTTTCATTGGTAAGTTACTAATACTTTATCATCTCTAAGAGTGTTCACTTGCCAGCTTTAAGATTGGGATGCTGTCTTTCATATCTTTAGAGATATCCATACTCACACATAAACGAGCAAATCCAACCCTTTTCCTCAACGCAGTGTTTTCATCCATATAAATTGGCTTCCTTAGGTAGCTAGATAGCATACTCAAACCAGTAGTAGTCCAATATTCTAAGGGAATGCTGTGAATATTTACCCATAGGGGGATGTTCTTCATTATGATTTTTTCTAACACCATGCCCGGTTGCCAAGATTGGAGAAACAATGGGAGCTAAGAGATGTGCCAAAGGCCTTCTTCAATAACCTATTGGGCTTCTAATTTAGATAAGAAGGAGAAGATCAAGTCATCTTCTTCTGTTAGCATAACCTCCATTAAACTTCTCCCTTCCCAATTCCTCTGAGCCCAAGCTTGAATAATTGAAAAAGTTGGCCTTTTTTCCATAAAGAAACCAACAAGAGTAGCTTCCCATGTCCTATCTCCTTCCTATAGTATGTCAAGACTAGGAGCTACGATTAACTTACCATCAATCTCTACTGGTGGGCTAAAAACCAATGAAGAGTCTGAGTTATCTCCCACAACTTGTTTCCATGTCTTTTTAGGGCCTTTAGCAGAATCACCTACAGTAGGGGCGGAGGAAGCAGAGGGGGAGGAGGGAGGGGTAGTTGAGAGGGATGAGGGAATAGGCTGGGTTGTAGGAAGTTGGGGATGGGAGGAGGGCATAGGAAGAGGGTTTGGGGGTGTGACTGTTTTCAAGGTAACTGAAAGGGGTGAAAAATCTGTCTCAAAGGGTGAAAAATCTGTCTCCATTTTGGATTTGAAGATTAAAAAGTTGTGTCAGTAGTGTAGATCATCAAGAAAGCTGGGATTGTAGGGATTATGGGATTCGAGTGGGAATTGTGGGTGAAGAAATTCAGATATAGGGTTAGGTTGAGTATGAAGAAGAAGGTTAGAGAGAAGTTAGAGTTTCTCTCTCTTTGTTTTTTACTGCTAGGCTTAACATTCTCTTATTGTAATGACTTGTTTAATTTACTTATGTACTTGTCTTTTTTTTCTTTTTTGTATACTTATTTATCTTTTATTTTTCCTATTTACATTGTTATTTATTGTGTTATTTATTGTTTTTTTAATTTATTATTATTATTATTATTATTATTATTATTATTGTTTTATTATTTAAATATGTATATAGTCTATCACCTTCTTATCAGTTAGGCGTACGGCTGCGTACTTTTAAACTTTCAAAGACCCTGCATAACAACGTGGCTCTCACCAATTTTTTTTATTGTAGTATTTTTTTACTTCAATTAAATATATATTATTTAATTATTTAATATATTAATTAGTATTTAATTTAATATTATATATTTAAACAATTAAAATTATGAATAATTTAATTTAATTTAGTATTTTTTAATTAAATAAAATAAATTTAATAATGACTAATAAATATAATTAAATTTAAAATATGTTCAAAATATATTAATTTCTTAAAAATTTTGATTCAATGATTAAAACAAAATTAAATTTTAAATTATTTATGTTAATAAAATGAAATAATTTTTATTCATAATTATACGAAAGATTAACATAAATTTAATTCATTTAAAATAATTTATTTTTAATTTTAAATATATAATATTTTCAGTAATACAAATATAATTACATCGAAATTAACAACAAAATAACTTTTTATTTTTATCTAAAAAATATATATTAAAAACAGAAAACATAAATGAAACCAAATCCCATATTTACAATAGCACACAACAAGCAGACACATAAACTTGATCCCAAATTTACAATTACACACAACAAGCAGACACATGAACTTGAAACAAATTGGACGGTATCTTCATGCACGATAGGTGTTTGAGCATTGGTTTCTGTGGTGGATTTGTTCTGAAGTTTGCTTCTCTGGTAACTAGTAGATGATTTCTTTACTCTGCGGGTCGAAAATGCTAGGTCCAAAGGTTGAAGAAATGATTTGCAACAAGAGAGGGAACTGTAAGAATGCAAATAAGGTCACTGGAACACAAGCCACAAGGCCAATTGCAACTGCAATCCAGCCAATTCTGTGTACAAGAACTATATGAAGAGCTGAGCTAAAAGCTGCAAGCATTGAAACTATCGAAAAGAAGAGAGTGATTAGGCCAATGCTCAATCTCATTGGTAAAGCCCTGAGAAAATCTTCTTCTGAATAACGTGAAGTGAGCATACCCAAGAACATTA